>OY720153.1:0-412500 GCA_963082725.1 Pedicia rivosa | reverse complement strand
CATTTCTGCAAAATTTATTATTTTTTGTTTTTTCTTGTCTATGAAAAAAAAAAATTGGTTTGAGTCCATGCTGAATCTGCTTTTCATTTATAATTTTAATTTCCGTTTCCCATTTCTTTCCCATTTCTTTGGATATCTTTGAAGTGCTTAAACATTTTAATGTTAAAATTGCAAAATAACGATTATTTTGAGTGGAAATTTTTTAAACCACAAAGGAAAAAATGTAAATTTTTTTTTAACATTGAAAAGTTTTGACCACATTTTTTTTAACATTGAATTGTTTTGACCACATTTTTTTTAACATTGAATTGTTTTTTAAATGGGGTGAAAATCTTAACTAACAATTTTAGCCGTGTTTAGCCAACAACAACAATCAAGTATTACTGACTGACTATGAAAAATGAAAAAAATGGTTTACAATTTTTTTAAATCAGTTTTATAAATATTTTTTTTTGTGTAAGTTTTCAAAGTTATATAATAAATGTGATTAAGTGATGGTTTTATTTTGACTATTTTTTAAACTTAAATAACGGTCTATATATTAAATTAATTTTAAAATAAAGAACTTTATTAATTCAAATTATTTTAAATTTATAAAGAAATTTCTAAATGAATTTTTTATTTTAAGTCATGGTGAAAAATTTAAAAATTACATCATGACTGATTTGCTTATAACAAATATATAAAAAAAAATAGAAATTCTTTGTTGCGGTTGAATGAATCGTTTAGTATAGTTAAACAATTTTTTTTGTTTTAATTTCGCACTAATTAATAAAACTCTCAAATATTCATTAAACGAAAAAATACAAACAAACGTATGAATTGTTAAATAAATAAACAAAATTTCATTTCTAAAAAAAATTATGTTAAGCAGAAAAAATTTAATAAAAACTTATAAATATGATTTTGGTTTTATATGTTTAATTTATGTTTTTAAATATTTCAATAAATGTTGAGAGTTGTTTTGGTTCAGTTGATACTGTGCATTGTAAACGAAATAACTGACGAGAAATATATGTATAATCTTATCATTATTATCTGACGTATGCATTTATAATTTATAAAACTGGTTGGTCGTAAAAAAGATTCTAACCAATTCTTCAAAATCTCATTAAGAAAACTAAAACATTATGTTGACAATATTGATTACTCAATCAAAAAATAAATATAAATTTTAAAGAATGAAAGAAAAAAAAATTGAATAATTAATAATTATAAATAAACATTAATTGTATTCGATTATTTTAGAATGTGTTAAACTAAATTTGAATGTACATATTAATATCAAATATTCATTTTTATAAAAATATTGTTTTTAATTTATCTACAATATTTGCTATTTTATTCTATATACGATTTTATTTCTAAACAAATCCTTAAATTTGTATGCTTAGTAAAATTTTGGCACAATTATTTATTAAAAAAAAATCAATTTGTTAATGTACTAAAAAACTCATCCTTTTTAAACGATTTAAAACAAACGCTATTAACACATTTTAAAAACATTCTTGTTATTGAATTAAATATTTTATTAAATTCGTATTTTTTCGACACAAATGCAAAAATAAATCAACATTTTTTTGTTTAAATTAAAATGAAAAAACTTAAAAAAGAAATTGCTTTTTGCTTAGGAAAATAAATTAAAGTGTTGCAAAAGTTGAGTGAACTCGACTCGGTTATTTGAATCTAATAATATGTTGTTCTTAATGAAATATACGATTGAGATTTTTGGAAAAAATTTTTTTACTTTTATATGTTAAATTTCATCTACTATTAATTTATATTCACAATTTATATTGAGTAATTTTTTGTATATTTTTCTCGAAATTTCTTCAATGTTTAAATTTTCTATTTTTATATCGTGAAAAAAATATAATGAAATTTTTTTTGCCAATATCAACAACAGATACTTAGATTAAACGTTGTAATTACCGAAAGTATTATTAAGGAAAAATTGATTGACTGAAAAACTTTCTATGCCATACAACCGAGAGTTATAATTATCATTAAATGATGATGAATCATTAATTTTTTTTATTGTGGCAAAGAAAAAAATATATTGAAAAAGAAAAATATTGAACCAATTTTTCTTTTTAAATCCTCTTTAATTTACCTTCATTAACTAGTTTATTTATTTTAAATTAACTTTTACTCTCGAAATATTGAAAGATGTTAGATAAATATAGGAAATGAAAAAATTTTCACACACTGAAAAAGAAGCATTTTAAATTTTCAATCCCTTTAAGCTGTTATTTCTGGATACAAATCAAAAATAATATTTTCTTTACTACAGTGATCTTTTTTTGCTACTTTATATTTAAACATTTATTATATACATATTAAAAAGGTTTTGTATTTTTAGACAAAATAAGTAAATATTATAAGAAAAATAAAAGGGTTGCTAAATTGTTGTAAGATTTAAATATAGAATTTACTTAGAATGTGCTAATGTGGTTGAAGGGCTAGGTTAAATAATAATAATAATCAATTAAAAAAAATTTATTAGAATTTACAATATCATTTTAAAAATGATAAAATTATAATAAACCAATGACACAAACCATCGAATTTTATATCCAATTATAACCATTATATTATATTATATTATAATTATTTCCAATTATAACATTTTGGTTTTGATTTCGATTTTGATTTTTATGTCGTTATTTTTTCAAAGCAAAATAAAAGTTAAATTATTATAAAAGTTAATTATTCTACTTTAAAACCATTACAATTTTTATATTCTCTTTTCACTTACTTCAAATTAGTTATTTTAGTTTGGCTATTTTATTTTTTTACTAAAGAAAAAGTTTAAATGAAATATATAACAATTATGAAAAAATATTAAAAAATAAATAAATAAGTAATTCAAAGCATAGCGTTTGTAATTTTAATTATCACAAATAATTGAATAAATTTGTGTCTTAAGAATATGTATATTGATTTACTTGTTTATTTATATTTATTTTTATTATTTTCGGAAGAAATTCTTAGTTTTTAATTTATAAATTTTGCTTTTTTATATATTTTATAAAATTAAACTCTTTAACGTTCATGTAATCATTGCTTTCATTTCAATTTTGAAATATTTAATATTTAAATAAAGACAAATGCAAAGAAATTCTTGGAATGATCTTTGTAAAAAAAATAATATTTCAACAAAAAAAATATTTCGTAACCTTTTTTTTATTAAAAATGTTTTATCAAAACAACAGAAATAACTTTTCATATAAAAAATAAAAATGTCAGCTAATTATTTTAAAACATTTCAATAAAAAGTTCAATAAAACTTGCTTGAAAAAATTAAATTGGATCAGATTTCAATTTTGAAACCTTGTTTATAAATATTTTTAAATATTTATATAGTAATGCAAGGAAATTCTTGTAAAAAAATAATTTTTAAAAATTGTGAAAAAAAAAAATATGCAAACATATTTAATTTTTTATTAAAAATGTTTTGTCAAAGCAAAAGAAATAACTCTTCACGCAAAAAATAAAAAACTCAGCTAATTATTATAAAGTATTTTTTCTTAATAAAACTTGCCTCGTTATTTTTATTTCAATTTTTGAAGTCATTAAGTTCTTGTGATTTGTTAAGCACGGTCACATTTTATCTGCAAACTACTATTTTAATAGTTACTCTTATTGTGTTTATTTTATTGTGTTTAGTTGATATTATTAAATTTATACTTCATAATTACAATAAAGCGGTTAAAAAAATGGTGAATTAAAAAAAGAACTATATTTCTTCACAAATAATTATTAATTTTTTTTCTATATTATAGAGGGCTAAAATTACCTGTGGATTCATTTTAATAAACATATTAGGATGTTTACATGGAGAATTACAAGGTGATTTGAAAGATCCAATTGTTGGTGGAATTTATATTCCTGGACTAGGTTTTAAAACAAAAAAACTTGGATCTTTTGGAGCGGGACATTTAGGAAATTTTAAGACTGGACATATCGGTGATTTAAAGATGGGATATTTAGGGCCAATAAAATATGGCCATGTTTCTGGACTTTATGGTAGTAAACTGTTGGGGGCAGCAAATCCAAACGACAATGAAGAGGAGATTCATGTACGTCCAATTCAATTTTACTTACAGAAAAATTAAAAATATGGTTATTAATTTTTAGAACAACGAAAATGTTGAATCCACTCATAGGGTTGGAGCTCATATGTGGGGTTCATATCGTTTAGCACCTGATCAAGAAGATGAAAAGCCTTCTCATGAACAGGAACAACTGAATCAACTTGATTTTGTTGGAGCCAAACAAGCCGCGTCAAATTTAAACATGATGCAGATTGAAGCACCACTAATGGTTCCACAAATTCCAGAACATGCAAGGACATTTCACAAAGGAAATTTGTATGGAATGAAAAGTAAAGGGCAAAAAGGATATAAATCATATGGAGGATATGCGGGCTACGGGCAAATGGGATATGGACACGATAGTTTAAACCACGGAATGTACGAATCTGGTAGCCATGGTGGAGGGTATGATCACGCTGGTTATGGACATGGAGGTGACTATGGACATGGACATGGTTATGGACATGGAGGAGTTTATGGTCATGGAAGTGATTATCAACATGGAGGTGGTTATGGACACGGTGGTGGTTATGGACACGGTGGTAATTATGGACACGGTGGTGGTTATGGGCACGGTGGTGGTTATGGACACGAAGGCGGCTATGGTCATGGAAGTGATTATCAACATGGAGGTGGTTATGGACACGGTGGTGGTTATGGACACGGAGGCGGCTATGGTCATGGAAGTGATTATCAACATGGAGGTGGTTATGGACCCGGTGGTGGTTATGGACACGGTGGTGGTTATGGACATGGTGGTAGTTATGGACACGGTGGTGGTTATGGACACGGTGGTGGTTATGGACACGGAGACGGCTATGGTCATGGAACTGATTATCAACACGGAAATGGATATGGGCATAATAGTTATGTACCCGGAGGCAGTTACGGACATGGTATGGATGGAGGTTATGGGCATAGTTCCTATGGTCATGGGCACTCGACCTATTATGGACATGGTGGATATCGATCTGCTGATACATCTTGTAAAGGCGATGATGACGATGGTCACGACAGTTATATTGTTCGAGAGCATGCACCAATGATGCTCGAAGAAATGCCTGCTGTGCAGGTAATTTAAATTAATATATTAATTCTTTAATTAAAGTCGGTTTCTTCATTCTCTCAGACTTTTTCTAATCCCTCCCTTTTTTATCGTAATACTAACCGAACTAATGTAGCGACGATTCTTATTAACAGGAGCCGCATTTCAGTCAATAGGTCAACATCAATTTGGAACCGAGAACAGACAACTCTATAAACAATTCACTGAAAATCCTCTTCATATTGATGGTAGTTTTGCTGATGATCATCTTAAAAGGTATAGTATAATTAAAAAACATTCTAGAACTATAAGAAGTGCAGATATTAAAGATCTCCTAACTGAAGAAGTAAATATTCCACCATCTTCATATTTCATTTCAAATGAAAGACATAGAGCCCAACCAAACCACCCACAGTTCCTTAATCCAAAATCCCGTTATAAAATACCAGTTCGAGTAGCTGTGCCGTATTTATTATCAAATTACTGTCCTTCTTCAAAAAAAGACGTAAACAGAAGGCCAGAAAATTATAAACTTCTTCCCACTGAAGAAAATTGTAAATTAAAAAAACCAGTAACGAGAAGTCTACATTATTATGATCAATCCTATATATATCCTCCACATAATCATTACTATTTACGGCCTCCAATTAGTTATTATCCTCAACGACGACCATTTGAAAATCAATTCGAACGGCCTCATTGCAACAATAATTGGTATGCTTCGTCTAATTGGAATTCACAACATATCAAACCTCACAGTGTCACTAATTATAATATAGAAGATTCTTCACAACAAGAAAAGAAATATTCAGCAACTACTCCAACACAAATATCTCATTGTGAAGAAATTCAAATGAAAGCAAGAAAATTATATGCGGATTCTTGTCTTAAATGCAAAGAATTTTTTCTTAAAGAATTTCCAAAAATGAATGGATGTAGTTCAGTAGAAGAAATAAGTTCAAGCTTAGGAAAAACTGAATATACACAGGATAAACTAAATATTACAGATAATTGTTATTGTCCTTATAAAATAGATAATGTTAATATCAATATAAGCAATCAAAATGATGCAAAAGTTGATATGAATGCAGATATAATTTCTAAGATGGAGAAAACTAGTCAAATAAAACCAAAACCAAAACCAAAAAATGAAGAATTGCAAATATATCAAAATAACTTTAATGTTAATGAAGATGACAATTTTAATTTGAAAACAGAAGAAAAAACAATTAATAAAAAGTACATGACAGAAAAAAGTTCCTCTGATGAAACTGATACAATTCGTGATATTCTTGGAATTTTAGAAAATAAGTTAAATAAAAAATCAAATTATGACAATGGAAAAATGGAATCTTTTATCAATCAGTATGGGGATTTCAGCGATTTAAATATTGAAAGCGATATTGATCAACACCGAGAGGAACGTGAAAATAAAATTAATTATTCTAATAATAAGACGAAAACCAAATCAGTACATAATTCAAATGATTATTTAAATTCGTATGCAGAAAATAATAAAAATTTATATCAAGAAAATGAAAAAAATTCCAATGACGATAATAAAAAATCTGATGAAGAAAAAATGGAATATAATAAAGCTGTAAAAAAACAACCAAATAAATTAAATATTGAAAATTATAAAGATGAAGAAATATCGTGTAATTGTGAAACATTTAAAGAAATTTTTTTAATTACAAAAAATAGAATAATCCCATTGAGTGGTGGCTTAAATGAAAACCATTTTCGATTAACAAATGAGAATCCGAAGAAACCAAATTAATGAACATTTCCAAAAAATATATAAGATGGAAATTAAGTTAGAGGTCTCTCAAAATGATCGATTTAAAATATTTATTATTAATTATTAATTACATATTAAATTATATATTAAGAAAAATAAAAAATGTAAATCAATTATCAAGTCAAAAATAAAAGAATTTATGAGATTGAACAGAAAATTTTTGTTTATCAAAGTCATTTCATCTCTAATTATTTATTTCATTTAAACATAAATAGTTATCAATTATTTATTATCATTAAAATACATTTTATTTGTTTCTTTTTTATTCACATAATATAGATCTGAACCAGTATTAAAAACAGCATGGTTTGGGTTTTTAAATAAACCCTATATGGGACTTTGGTATCCAACACAACATGCAATTATGCAATTATATACAACTTAAATTTAATTTGAATATTCAGTGAAATTATATTATTGTAGTTATTTTTGTCTCGGTTTAAAATTTTATCTAATATTTTTTTATAAATTTCCCTCAATAAAAACATACAAAAAAATATCGTACTCTTTTCTCATTTAAATCTCATTTATGTGATTTTTCAAATGAAATTTGGAAGTTTATCAATAAAATTGGAAACGATTTTAAAAAACTTTGCAGTTAGTTCTTATTACGATTTTGAAATTGTTGATATATTGTTCATTCCTTTATTACAACATAAAATTAGATGAAATTACCCGAAAAAATAAAAATAATTATGATATAATTCAAAATATTTGTGACAATTATAAACTCTATAGAAAATAATAAAACCTCACCAGATTTTGCACTGGTTTTACAACTGTAGATTCTCCAAGAGCTCCAGGTTTTATTTGTGTATTTGTGTTTGAAAAATCAAAAAGTCCACCAGGACCAAAAAAACCTAACGTACTTTGTGCAAAATTAGACTTCCATGACTCCCATGAATATAAATTTTATCTGGTTGATCCTCCTCTAACCATTCTATAGTCGATGCACTGCTCGTAGTTACTGGCTGATTATCACCGTGAATATCATAATCGTTACTTGTTTGAACATTAGACGTAACTCGATTAAAAAGTAATTGATTATAATCCGAGTTTGGTCGATTATTAAAGAAAGGGCGACTGTCTGGAAACGATATTGGCACAGATGTTGTTATTATTATTAAATTAATAATAATAAGTAAATAATACAGTACAATCAGATTTATCTAAACATTTAAAACCATATATGTAAAAAGAGTATATGTTGATGTATGTTTTACGTTTGTAAGATATTTTTACTTACGTACTGCAAAAATAAAAATAACGTAGATTGAAACATAAAAACTAAGGCCAAAAAGATATATATATATATATAATTTCATTCAATACATATTATTATATCTTGTGAATAAAATTAATTTAAGGAATTTATTTTGTTGAAATTTTATCTTTAAAAATATTAGTAAATTGGTCTATATTTTTACTAGATTAACATTGTAATATCTTCAATGCTAATCTAGTAAAAATTGAATACTTTTAGATTATATAAAACGTTCAAAATGCGTAGTTCATTATAAAAATATATATTCTATGCAAGATGACAGAACACACTGACAAACATTTACATTTAAATTAAAATTGTATTTTTTGATATCATGTAACTGAATGAACCTGCTTTTAATTTGAATCAGATAAAAATGTCTTTATCTGTGACAATTTTTAATTAAATTTTGAAACATGCTGAGTTAATCTAATTGGATATTTTTTTATAGACAATTAAGGTAATTACATTTTTGTATTTAGTTTTGTTCGACTGAAAAATTTTAAACATTAAAATTATATTCAATGAAAGTATATTTTTGTGTTTATTTGTTTTTTTTTTGTTTGTTTTTATTTTTAATTTAACAATAATTTTATATTAAAATATACATTTTCTTTATTATGTCATAATAAAACTCAATCCCATTCAAATTTCATTTCAATAAGTAAAAAGAAACGACATACGTACATATATAACTTGAAAAATTTAAAATTGAAAAAACTAAAAGCAAAAATCTTCCATGGAATAAATTAATACATTCTTAATAAACCTTTTTATATTCAAACTTTTTTAAGTTTTTTTTTAATTTTTAACCATTTAAATTTTGTGTTGTGTAAATATGAATTTTATTATTATATTATTTTATATCAGTAACGAAATAATTTGACTAAAAATTTTATAATTTCATAATTATATAAATTTAATTACTTTAAAAATGATAATAAATTAGCATATTGGCACAAAGACAATTAAAAATGAAAGAATTTTTATCACAATTTAACAAAAAATAATAATAATTTTTTATTTTATTCTTTTTTAATTTTTTCTTATCTTTCTTGTTTAAAAAAATTTAAGGAAAATGCATTTATGCTTGATTTTTGTTGAGGAACATTGTATATAGGTTTGAATGTTGGTTTTCTCTAATAATTTCTTAAATATTAGAAATTTTTTTTAAATTATTTATTCGACTTTTCTATTGGTTTTCATTTTTTCTTAGAGAAGATTGTTTTTTGGATACATACATTTTCAGATTAAAATATTATTATATGTAATTAAGGATTTTAGATCAAAATCTAAATTTTATTATTCTGTAATGGCTAAAATAGCGAAGTTTATACTGTTTGAATAATAATACAACAATATTTTTAATTTATTATTGACATTTAATATTCATTTAAATATTTAAAAATTGTTAATTCTTCATTAAAACATTAAAATTATCATTTAGTTATTTTTTCCAAATATATTTTGCGATTTTGAAGTTTTTATAATTTATATTTTATTATTATTTTAATATATTTTGGACAAAATAGACTGATTTCTCATTTTCATTATTTAATAAAAACAAAATTACTAATAATTTAGGCCATTTTAGTCAATTTTCTTCAATTTTTTTTTTTTCACGACATTTATTCTATATCTATAATTTTTCATTTTTTATTTTGACATCTAAAAAAATATCACGACAAAAAGAGGGTGGTGGTTTATTTTTATGTAAATTTTAATTATTATTATTTAATAATTTTTTTTATATAAATTAATTTTTCTAATTTCTAACAATAATAAAATGTTAATAATGAGCAAAACCCACCTATATAATAAAGTACCCCAACTATTTGTCTTATTTATTATTATTTTTCTTGTTTATTCACAAATCATCCTTCAAAATCACCAATATATATTTTTAATAAATATTTGTTTTTATTTTTTTAACGAATTTATTAACTTTGCTAAACATGCCATAGTAGAAGATGATTCGTACTGTCCTCTCTTCCAGCAACTTCACTCATTAGATTTGTACCAGAACTTCGGAAATCTTCATAACCGTCCCCGCCGGATATTATAAGAATATTTGGTTGATCTGATTTTTGTTTTGTATGAATTGAATGCCTAAAATAAATTAAATGATTTAATTACCTTGTTAAAACTAATTTTTATAAAAAAAATCAACCTATTAAAATGGCTTTTTGCAGTTTCCTCTCCTTTTTCATCTTCAACAAATGTTAAAAATCGTACGTGTCCTGTGTGTCCATGCGGTATTCCTTTAAATAAAAACCATTTTTAAGAATAAATCTATTATTATAAAACGTTAATTAGTAAACTTCTAAAAAGGACTTTTATTCATTTTACATTAAATCAGAAATTATTTGATCTTAAATTCTGTAAATATTCTTTAACTAAAATATATTTTAAATTTAATTAAATATTTTACCTGTAACAAGTGGACCTTTATTTGTACTTTGTGCTGGTATTGTTAATAAAACACCTGCACTTGTTCCAACCCATATAAGATCTTTACATGCTAATAAAGATGTTACACGAAGACATGCCGCTTTATGTTGTCTAATTATATCATCACAGCTTGATAACATTTTATTAACTGCCGGCGCTAAATTAACTTCAAAAATTAACTCGTAACTATATAGAAAAAAAGTTAATTTAACAATTTTTGATATATGTATAAAAAAATATTTTTTTTAAATTACCTAATGGAATGAAAACATTTAATAATAGCTGAATTTTGAATCGATATCCATACGCAATTATTTGAAACTGCCATATTGGTTATCGGTTTGGAATCGGAAGATATCTGAATTTGATTGTCCGTCTAGAAAATAAAATATATAAGTAAATAAATAAAATCAAATAAAACATACTGTGAACAGAATAATTTAATCACCTGTAATGTCGAAATATTTAATACTTTTATAATTCCTTGGATTGCGCACCACAATTTACCTTGAACACTAACCAGTTTCGTAATTGGACTAGTGACTGTGCCTATTGAAATATTCAATGGTGTTGTTGTGTTCCAGCCACCTTAATTTTAGAAATAAAAAATTAATAATTCTAAACTTTTAATGAGAAGAATTCGTAACTTACAATGATCTCTCAAGTAAACACAAATGTCACCATTTGCGAGTGACACAAATACTCGGTTTTCAATATATCTAAAAATTTGTAAAAAAAAATAATTAATTATAATTATTATATTAATATAAGAATTGTTTGATAAAACGCAATTGTTCCTGAAGATTCTAAGTAAAAATTTAAATACTTACAGAATAGAAAAAACTGCTGTTATATGTTGTATTTTTATTTTATTTTTTTTCGTTCGTATATTATCTGTACAGTTGTAAACATGAATACAACCATCTTCAGTTCCTAACCACATTGTTGGTTGATGACAATCATCCGGATTGGATTCCTATTTATAAAAGAATAAAAAACAAAATAAAAATTCAATAATTAAAATTTACTTATCGGATAATTTTTGTACCTGATGTTGATGTTGTGAAACAACAGCAGGACTGGGTACACGTTCTGGATGACATTCAGTCTCAGAATCTTCACTAGAACTACCAGAATCTAATTGAATATCACTTGAATCATTTTTATTACTATTTGATTTTCTATCTGATGTTACACTGTGACATGAATTTGAAATACTGTGTTGTGATAAACGGGTGGTATCTTCTATTGATATACTAACTCCATGACTAGGATTGGATCTAAATAATGGGGACATATTGGAAAACGGTATTTTTGTTTTTATATTTCTTTTTTACTAAGCAATCAATCTACTTAAATGGGATTTTTTATTTAAAATATGATAATAGACAAAACCTACGGAAAAAACTTACGATTCAATATTTGCAGGTACTGAAGCAATACACATTATTCGTGCATTACAAACACCATTACAGCTTGTGACTGTTGGTTCTGGCACTAAACTCATAACACATACTTGCCCAACATAACCGTCACTATTGCAAACCCATACATCATGTTGTGAACCCAATGTTGGTGCTGCACATGTAAATTGTAGACCAGCACGCGTTTTTCGTATTGGGATTGAATTTATAAATTCAGGTACAGGATGTCGTTCTAATGTTGCAGCCAGTTTTTGTTTGGCCTCATTAAATGTTTCTTCCCATTGTGTACGTTTTTCTTGTTTTTGAAATACAACGGACATATTTTGAATTCCATTTCTATAAAAATCAGACAGGAAACCAAAATTTACACTTTAAATAGATATTGAAAGAAATTTATGTAAGATAATTACGGAGAATTAAGTGTTAGCTCAATAATGCTAAGTTGAGTATCATTTGATTGACGATCAGATAACTGTCGTTGGACATCTCTTTGTAAATCACGTATGGAGTCTTCTAATATCTGATGTGGATACCTTTCAATTATAATTTACCCTTTTTGATAAAGTTTTTCCCAACCAAATAATTCATTAATTTTTACCTTAAACTTGATGCCAACTCTGAAATCTGTTGAATTTTATTACAATCTTCTGACAATTGTTCGATTTCTTTCATAATTTTTCGTATATTTTCGTCTTTTGCTGGATTTTTGAAAAACCAAACGAATAAAATAAAAGTTTAATTGAATATTGTTAAAATAGAATTTTGTTAGAATAGAATATTCTCAATATAATTACGTATGCGGGCAACACTTTGTATAACAAATAAATATTATTTTACTATCTGAAAAGTGCAGCAGATAAAATTTACAAAATATAATATTCTTAGTAAATTATGAAAAAAAAAAACAAGTTGATAAGAAATTAATTGTCAAAACATTTTCTATCGCAATTAAAATCCATATGACTGATATCATTCAAACGCAAATGATAAGGGAATTTTTTTTTGAGAAATAAACAACGAGAATTACATTCAGATAACAAATATAGCGATATTAAGTAAATTTTATTAGAGGACCTTTTATTACCATACAAAAGTTTATTTGAATCAGTTTGTGAATTTAATTTGATTTATTTCATCGATTTCAAATAAAATAATAAAAAACGAAATATAAAAAATAAAAAATGACGGAGAAAAACACTAAATTTATAAATTCATTATTTTTAAAGAATTTAATAGAAAATCAATACGATGAATTAAATGTACAAATAAAAAAATTTACTATTGAATCAGCAAGTGGAAATGATGTGTGTAATACCACGTCATCAATGAGTAGAGTATTGGTCAGGTGAATACATTGGAAAAGGGCTTAACATTTGCCCTTTTCCTTCTCTCTACTTTATGTTTTAATAATTCTTTGAAAATAAAAATAAAAATATCTTACAAAATTTTGTTATCGATATGTCATTAAATCTAGAATGTGCATTCTTAAATTTCATTAATTCCAATTAGTATGATTAAACTTTTCAAATTTTTTGTGAAATATTTTAAGTTAAAAAATAGACCAATTGAACAAAATTAAATACAGACGATGATTCCAGTTCAAAAATATTCATATTAATTAACTAGAATTTTTTTGTAATTATTTAATCTTAAAATTTTGAAAATTTATAATTTTAAAGATATTCATCACAAGAAGCAATCGACAATAGTCTAAGTTTTGTTATCAAAATGAAACCTATAAGTGGGGAATTATTTGCAGAATTTAGCAAATCTGATATTTTTGATAAAGAAACGCAAATATATAAAGCAATTGTACCAAAAATGGTTGAAATTTTAAAAACTGCTGAAGGAAAAATAGAGATTGCACCAGAGTAAGAAAAGTTCCCTTTAATTTTTTCATATTTAATAATAATTTTTTTAAGTGTTTTCATTAAAAAAAATTTTTTTATTTAGTTTAATTTATTCATCTGAAGTTCCAACTGATATATTAATTTTTGAAGATTTAACAAATCGTGGTTATACAACAGAAGATCCACATAAAGGTTTAGATTATGATCAAAGCTTAATTGCTATTGAGAAGTTAGCATTTTTTCATGCAGCGAGTGTTATTATACTTAATAATGTTAGTAAAGATAACATGCTTTTTTTGAATTTATTTAATCCAAAATAGATAACATAAATAATAATCAATTGTCCTTTTTGCCATTGTTTTTCTTTATAGAATAAAATTGATTTCAGTTTATTTTCAAAAGGAACATTTCATGAAAGTAATCGTGATGGATTAAAATATTTTACCGATACTTTTTCAGCGTTTATTGATAATGCAAATAATCTTGAAATATCGTTACCAATTGTTCAAAAATTAAAAAATTTACCATCAAAATTAATACAAAAAGGTATTGACGATTATACAGGAAACTTTAATGGATTTCAATGTTTAAATCATGGTGATTTTTGGACCGGAAACATACTTTTTAAGTATCAAAATAATATATTAATTGATGTTATTTTTGTAAATAGATTTTTTTTATATAATCCATTATATAATCTAAAAATGTAATCTTATCATTGATTTTAGGTTGATTATCAAAATTCTGTAATTGGTTCACCAATTATTGATTTAGTTTTTTTTTTAACTTCATCTGTGTCATATGAAATTTTAGGCCATCATAGAGATGAGCTTATATTTGCTTATCATAGGACATTAACGTCAATATTAAATAAATTACAATATATTGGATATGTTCCATCATTAAATGAATTTCATGTCGAATTACTTAGACGTGGAGCATTGGGTATAATTTCGTTTTATCAAATTTGTAATCTTTATAAACAATTTTTTTTTCTTGCATTAATAGAAGTGATTTACGCTTTAACCACTGCTCCATATCTCAGAACACCAAAATCAAAAATAAACCCAGCTATTCAACCAGCCCTGTATAAAGAAAATAATGAAAATGATCCAAAATTGCATTCAAAGGACATATTAGAAATGCATAAATTAAATTTACAATCACAAGTAACTAAATTTAATTTCATTGGTTTATTAGATTGGGGTTCAGGAAATAATAAAGTGAAAGGCCTTATGGAACGTTTTCAAAAATAATTTTCTTTTAAAAATATATTGTGAAAATGTATGTTCTTAAATTTTTTTGCTGTTTTCCTTATAATGTATTGGAAAAATAATAGAAAATATATAATCTTATCATCAAACGAAACAAACTTCATTTAGTTCATATAAAATATTTTGCTTATATTAATAAAAATATTTATAATTGATAAAAAAGATAACAGAAAATTATTATCAGTTTATCTATTTTTCAGTTGTTGTTTGTAAGAAATTACACCAGTCATGTGATATTCATATCATAATGATTTATAATTATTGCACTTAATATATAGTATTTTTATAAATGTATAATTTTTACCTTTAACAATTTCCAAGTCGTCTAATGCCATTTTTGTTAAAAATTTGTATTTATTTGTGTCCAATGTCTGTGCTACGCTACCTGGACATGTTCTACAAAAAACATAAATTTATTTAGTTAAATTATCAGAAATCGGTAGTCGCTAAATTATTGAAGGTTATTTTGAAATTATAAGATTTTCAATTTTCAGTTAACTGAAATATAATTTATAATTCTGATAATCGTTTCAAATCCTTAGTCCGTCTTTAAATTTAAAATTAATTTTTCCGCTATAACTAAATGAAGCAAATAAATATTATTTCTTTGATCTTACATGTTCGGTTTTCTTATTGTTCCACTTCTTCTTTTGATACTCGTAATTACTAAAATATCATTGAAAAGGAAAAAACCACGTTCCTTACGTGTAGCTTGTCCAGATGATGGTATTGAGACCAGCTCAAAAAGAAGAAAGATACGTTCCATACTAACTAAATCAGAAATTCCTTCAATAACACCCTAAAATTTTATGTTTTTTTTAAATTAATAGTAACCAAGTTAATTAATAATAATTAAGTTAAATAAACCTCAAGTTCCCTTAAAGTTGCTTCTCTTTGTCCATTCTCAAGTGCCTCACGTTCTTTACAATTTAAATGCATTAAAATATCGTGCACTAATTTTAATGCATCTTGTAAAGGCTTTTGATCAGGATGATCAACATCAGTATGTTTTATCAATCTTTGTAATATCAATTCGTAACTGCAAATAAATCATAAAATTTAAGATATCAAAATTATACTATTATTTTAAAATTGAAATAAAAAATATACTTGGGAAACTTTTGAACTGGTTTGATAAGAAGATTATCTAATGATAATTTTCTTTTATGTTCTCTTGTCATTGCTTCAAGAAATTTAGCAAATGCTGGTCGTGTTGAACTAGTTGAACGAATTGCATCTTTGGCTCTGTTCCAATTGTTCACGAATGATGTGTATGTTTCTAAAACTGCAACTTTTGAAAACTAGAAAAAATAAATTAAAACAACAAAACATTATTAACAAACAGAAAATTCGTGTGAGATAAAATTATGTATGTAAGTATTATAATTCACATTCAAACTGCACTTACTACTTCAACAAATGCATCACCAACTTTCTGTTGTGGATCCCACGTATCCAGACGACGTCTTAATTCTTCAAGAAATCTTTCATGTAAATTTAATATGGCGGGAACTTTAAAAAATATTTCATCAACAATTTGTGCATCAACAATTCCAGCATTCTCTGAAGATTTTAATGGATTCAAATATTTAACAATAACTGTTTGTAATGATTCAACATAAGATTGTTCTGTATTATATAATTCAACTACAACATGTGTTCTTGTATCCTAATAAATAGAAAAAAATATATATTATAAATAATTGAATATACACATTATCTTAAATGAAATAAACTAAATTAAGTTATTTACGCGGTTTTCTTGCCCAAGATTATCTATTTTTATATTAATATTTTGAATTCATGTATAGCAAAAATGTCAAAAAATGTTTAAATATTGTTTATAATTAAAGATTTTAAACCATTTTTATATAAATGGGGTAAATAAGTAAAATTACTAAAAATATTAATTTACAATTATATGTTTTCTCTTTGTTATGTAGAATTAAATTGAAAATTTATTTTCATATTTTAAGTAATAAAGTAAAACCAAAAAGAAAATATTATTAATATAAAGAAGCATGTGGAAAATTATTTTCTATATAACAAATAAAATATACATGACTGCATACCTCGCAAAAAAAAACTTAAAATTTATGCAAAACATGCGCGTATTACAATCACAACAACAAAACCTTCCACAAACTATCTTTCGCATTTTTCTCACACTTCTTTATATGTGTTTATGTGTTCTCATATGCAACAAACAACAAGAAGTCAGATGATAACACAAGGGCACACATAGTGAAAATTAGGCCAGTATGGGAAAGTATTCATATTTCTAGTGAAGAAAAGTGATGTATAGTTTATAATTTAAAGAAAACCATAATTAAGAAATATTTTCAATAAAATTATTATTTATGATGGAGACGCCAAATATATGTAATGGAGACGCCTAAATCTTTTTTATACAATTGTGAAGAACTAAATTTGTTGGAATTTTATTGCAAAATATTAAACGTATTACAAGTAACTCAATTAACTTACACCATCATGAGCACAATTCAGACTACTAATTGTACCAGAATCCATAACATTTTTTAATAATTGTTTCTCCGTTGTATCATCTTCTGAATCTGAACATATTCCCAAAGGCATTGCATTTAAGTAATTTAATGATGGATTTGTTTCCGAAAAATTTAATCTTAAATTTTCAGGTATTGCGTTATTATTGTGATTATTACTATTAATAATATTATTATTATTACTATTACTATTAACAATATTAAAATTCGCTTTCGGCGATGACATTTTCTTTTTCGGCTACATTGGAAAAAAAGAAAATCTATTTTAAAAACAAATTACCAGTTAAATTTAAAGCATATTTTTCATAATAGGAATTAGTTTCAGTAGTTTTGAAAAACTATAAAAATAATCAATAAAAAGAAAAAAAATGTATGTTTTTTTTATTCTACTTCAAATTAAATCCATTAAATTTATAAAATTAACTTTATGTTTTTCCTTTTAATAAAAAATTTAAAAAACAAAAAAAAAAAAACTTCAAACATAAAATGATGAGATAAATAAATAATCCAGTTAAAAGTCAAAGAGAAGCTTTCTTATATCAAGCTTTTGTTTTAAAAAAAATAATATTACAAATTCCCGATTTATTTATTTTTTAGAATAAATTAAATTTATTACAAATTCGACAAAGTATATTGTACGTCATTTTAATTTCAATTAAAATAATCATGAAAATCTAATTTTGGAAATCACAAGTGTCTCCGAATAATAAAAATTAAACACAATTTTTTTTTGAATTAAACGAGCAAGAAAAACATAATTTGCTTCTTTTTTCTTTCAATTATTGAAATTCAAAATGTAAAGAAAAAATTAGGAATAAAATTCTCTTCTTTAAATTAAAAAAACATTGGAAAATTCACAAAAATATAATTTTTTTTTAGTAAAAATTAAATCGAGAGAAATAAATATTAAAATATTAAAATAAGAAAATATGAAAAACAAGAGTTTAAAATTTTATATATGACAGCAAAAAACAAAAATGTCTAACTCAGTCAGGTAACATCGATTCGTTCCATAAATTATATTTTTCTTTTGTTGTTGTTATTTTTCTTTTTCTCTTATTTAGCACAAAAATTCACATTCAACTACTAAATACTTTTTTCACAATAAATTTTATATTTTATAAATATAAACGAGAAGAATTACAACATTTTCCTACAATTCTTTTTTCTTCAAGAAAAATGGTAAAACTTTAAATCACAACAGAAATAAATTGTTTTTAGAAATTTTTTTGTATTATTTCATTTTTTGCACGATACGGAGTAGCTTTGTCAGTTTACACTTAATAACTGCGTTGTTCAAATTCTTGTTACTTATACTAGACTATAGGGATATGGGAAGATTGAATGTAGTAGTTAGCAAGGGTATAGGGTGATAATGTTCAGTAGATCGCTCATTTAATAATGTATAAAATCATTATTTAAAACAATAATCATCAACTAAATTATTGAAATTATTGAATAAATTTATAAATTATCCAATAAAATTATGCTATAATAAAAGAAAATGAGGGATTTGATTTTTTAAATTTCCAAAAAAATATGTTTATTGAAAGAAAATAAACAATTGCATATAATATCCGGCTAATTATATTTCCTTGGAATTTATTGTTTGTTTGAAAAACCAAAATAAATAAATAAAAATAATTTTATCTTTCAGAATAGTGAACTTGAAGTTTTATGTTTGTATATGTTTATCCATTTTCTTTTTATACATAAATCCCCTTCATTCTGACCCTGTTTCTATACTTTTATTTTACATCAAAATCCAGATGAGTTTTTCCTCTCTCTTGACTCTAAATCCGATGAGTACATATGTATTATAGTTGTGTGAATATGTATACGTGTGTGTATAACTTGTGTGAGAATATGTGTGTTGGGTTTGTGTGTGTGAATTTAGTTTCATTTTCTACAGGTTTGGAAAATTTAAGATTCTCGCAGAAAATAAAAGAGAATATGAGAGAAATAATAGTGCGCATGCATTCCGTTTTGTATACATATTCTATGATTCTGTATTTTACTAATATGTAAAAACATATATATATATATTTAATATTTCAGTGGATCAGAATGTAGGAAAATCATCTTTAATGATTTAAAAAAAAAAGAATTATAAATTTTTCATTACTACTATTTTGATTAGACCCGATTTTGGAATGAACTTATATATTTTACTCACACACAGTATACTTTGGCATTAACAAAAATTTAAAATATATATATAAATTTATTACAATAAGAAAAATGGTGGAAAATTATAATTTTGTTAAGTGCATTAAATACTATTCCTATCTGAGATCAGAAATGTGTTGATATTATCATATTTTTGATGATGAAACATAAAATTGCAAAAAAATAATGTAACATTAAATTAGAAAGACTTACCAAAAATCTTAGTACAGCTGTTGGAAGTGTATTTGATCCACTGCCATCATCAATTAGTCGAGATTCTGATGCAAGTCTTTCACTAGAACCTTTCAAAAGTTCGGCTAAAAGTTCAGGTGTGGCTACTAATGCAGATTTTTGTATTTCGGGTGTATTTAACACTACACTTCTTTCAGATAGTGTTCGACTTACTTGTGATAATCGTATTTCATCAAAATTTCGCTTTGATTTTTCACCAGAACTAGCTGAATTACGGTTTGTAAATTTTTCTGTGACTTCTGATGAAGAACATATTGATTTATCAAAATTACTATCTAACGAAAGTTTTTTCGGACAATCCAGTTGTTTTCGTTCACTTTCCTTTAACGTAAATTGTTCAATACTACTTGGATAGCGTTTATGATGCAACACTAATTGATCTTGAGATGGTGGTTCCATTTTTGATGGTGTCGATGCTGCTCTAACATGACATGGAACTGGTAAATTTGCACTTGATTTTCTAGATTTTGGGATCTTTAATGATGAATTGGTTTCATCAAGTGATAAGTTATTTAAACTAAAATTATAAATTATTCTAAAGTTAAAATTCAATTTTTATTGGGCGATTCTAACTTACTTTTCACAACGGTTAAGTTCTTCCAGTAATTCATCATAATGTAATTTAGCAGGTTTTTTCATTTCTGCCTCCAGCATTTGGCCATAGGGCCCTATGGAAAATTAACAGAAAATTAAAAAAAACTGGTGTTAGATAACCAAATAAAAAATATTGAAATAGGAGTGATCATTAGTGTTACACGTTAAACGGGATGTGAAGTGTTCTTTTTATAAAATCCTATTTTTCTGGATTTTGGAAAATGGATGGTTTTAACATGACTAGATTATTATACATAAATAATAAAATAACGATATTATTTCAAAGTTTTATTTACCTCTTAGTGGCCTCTTAGAATATCGTTTGAGATCTTGATCGTGTGGTGCTGGCGATGTACTAGATCTTTCTCTTGGTGGAGTTTTATCACTTTCATTATCGGATGTAGAATCGGAACGTATAAATTGTAAATTTTTAAATGGCCTTATTGATGTTGACATCATTGTTGGATCATCTTTTTCATCAGAACTTTGACAAGTTAAACTTTGACGTCTTTGATATTTAGTCCAAACAGTACGATTGCATTCAGATTCAGATCCAATTGAACATTGTGATCCAGTATTACGTATATCATCTGAAGGTTTTTGTGTTAATAAAATAAAATTATTTTTTTCTCTATTTGGAATAGGTTTTATTGACGAAAAATCACACGAACCTAAGTCACTTTTTTCAAAAACTTCTTGTGTAATTTTATCACATTGCCAAGCTATTTTACTTTCTTCTGGAGTTAGAGAATCCTCTGCTCCTTCATCAGATTCACCCTCACAATTTTTATTAACTGTCGGCCATTGAATATAAATGCCTTTTCTTCGGCGTGATTTATCAACTCTACGACGTTCATCTCCAATATTTGTGTTTGTTGTTACAAATGCTGTTTCATTACTGGCAGATGCACATTCTAAAGATTTCTCCAGACGATTATTTTCTTGATTATTACTATGACGTTTACGAACCTCAACATATTCACTAACAGCACACTGAAGTTCTTCCTGTGCATGTTTTTCTTCAGAGAGTTGTTCGAGATTTTTTTTAAATTCATCTGAGTATATTTCAGATTCATCAGAATTTACCATATTTTCCGAAAAACTTGATATTACCACATCATTCAATTTTTCGGTAAGTTTTTCTTCTGAAAAATGATGGAGATTTTGTTTAAATTCATCTGAGTATTTCTCTTTTTCATCAAAATCTAGCATGTTTTCCGAAAAACTTGACATTGCATCATTTGATCTTTTAGTCAGTTCATCAATATTTTCTTGTTTAATTAACACTCTTTCTTTTTTGGATGCCTCCTCAATATTCACCTCATTACTTTCAACATTTTCACAACAAGATACAACCATTAAAAGATCACCACAATTTTCGTTCGCAATAATTTCTGTGGAAATATCCTCTTGATCTATCAAATCAATTAATTCAGTTTCAATTGGAGCTGAACTAATATCTATTTCATTTATTTCTTCTATCATATTCAAACTGATTCCTAACTCCTCAATCATTTTTGGGATTTCCTCTTCTTCGCTTACAATTATCCATTCACTCTGTGGATGTGTAGAATTCCATTCTCTAGCTGCACATTCATATACTGGAACTGGTATTAAACAAGTTGTGGCAGTTTGTAAAAATGAATCATCAATTGAACTACCTATAGGTATCTCTTCCTCTGCTAAAGTTTCCAGCGTGATTTCGGAAGTTTGCGCCACGTTCATTTCAGCATGTAATTCAATATCGGTTGGAAGCTCTTGTATATCGGGTTCAAATATAGAATTATTTTCATTAGATTCATCTATATATTCTACGGGAAATTCACTCGAATGAATTTTATTTTCCTGCCACACAACTGAAGGATCATGGTCTATGTTAGATTCTGTCAAATTTTCGAAATTCCCTGATACAAGATTAATATTTAGTTCACTTTTCTTAAGAGATTTTGAAGTTTCTTCTGGCGGAAAACCATCGTCAATTTGTGCAAGAGAAAATTGACTAGGACTTGCGCTTCGTGAGCCATCTTTTCTTCTAGGCAAAGTTAAGTTAGCACGATCAACAACAGAAACTTCTTTATCTTTTCGGAATGCAGCCTTTATAGCACCAAGTGCAGATCGAATATATTTCCCAGAAGTATAATCAACCTGTGAAAATGAAGCACTTCTAAATGGTATACTTTTCTGTGTATATGAGCCAATAATTGTTTTTGGTTCTACACGAGGTGAGTTAACAAATAGATCATCTTCTTTAAGTGCAATTGGTGGTGTATTTTTCTCACTCTCTCTAGAATTTTCTCGTGATAACATTATATGTTCTAAATTTGAAATACTTGTATTCGGCCGTAGTTTTTTATAAAGTGAATTAGGAGAAGCTGTTGAATTCATATTAAAAATTCTATTTGATTTTGGCAATGTACTAGGTGGACTATCAGTAAAATCTTCAAGCCTTAACGGATCATACTCGTCATCTGCACTTCTTGCTACACTATGTTCATATGTTGTTGGCACTTCATAAATTGGCTGATCAATACTATGAGAATGTCTAGGACGTCTTGGTGGTGGAACTGGAGGTGTTCGTGATCCTTTCAATAATTCAGTAAGTTCCTTTAAGCGTTCTGTTTTATCAGTACTTTTTTTATTTGTTTTGTCATGTGTTTTATTTTCAGAAGATGGATTACCAATTGATCTACGTCCAAATCCAAGTTTCTGCAAGCGATCAAGAGTATTTCGACGTTTTTCCATTGTAACCTATTTAGAAGCAGAGGGAAAGAAACAAAATCAAAGTAATATTAAAATATTAAAAAGAATAAAAAAAATAAACAAGCAAAAAAAAATTAAAAATATAACAGAACAAAATATATGAAAGTTAAAGATGGCTCTCATTGTAAAGTAACATATTTTTTCTCATTTTTATTATAAGGAAAATCTTGTTGGTTTAAGAAACAGTAAAAGAAGAAAAACAAAAAAAAACTTTATTGTTTTTGTATTTATTTTCAATATTATAAATTTAGAACGACAACTCTTATTTTTAGACAAGAAAAAAAAACGTACGTCAGAATAATTCAGATTTAGTTCAAATCGTCGTTGTCGTTGAATAAAGTCCTCGAGACTATTTTTTTTTAAATGTTTCCTTATACATTTCTGAAATAAATGAAATCTAAGGACACAGAATTTTTTCACACAAAAGTAATTTCAGAAATTCTTAATATCTTTGCTTATACCTACTTAAAATTATTGATAAAGGTGCAATAATTACGTTTTATTATATTTTGCCATATGAAGAAACTAACGGAATATTTGTGAGAATGATAGAATATTATCAATAAAAACAGAAACAAAAAAGGAAATAATAAAATAATTGATTAAACAGACAAAAAATTATATGCAAAAAAGAAATCAACGAACACAAATATTAAATGTATATTAGAAGTATAAATATTGTGTAAAATAATATAAAATACCGAAATAAATAAAATAAAAATGAAAAAACGAGATGTTCAAGCACATATACATACACACTTTAATATATTTAAGTTAATTTATCTTTATATTTATATACACGAAAGAAAGCACGTTTACATCAATCGTTTCTTCAATTAAAGAGAAAAACAATCTGAAAATGAAAAAACGAAAGAAAATGAAAGAGAAAAAAATTAATATTTTTAATTCATTTGCGAACATTTAATAAAAAATTGTTTGTTGTCTTTAAATTATTAGAATTTTTAATATTTTCTTAAAGACAAAATTTTAAAAAACAAATAAAATAATGCTTTACAAATAAAAAAAGTAGTTTGAATCATCTAGCGAAATGTTTCAAATATGAGAAGAAAAGGAGAAAAATATATTCAGCTATACGATGTTTATTTATTTACTTATTTTATCAACAGACATTAATTGGACACAAAATTACATACAAATATTCATACTAGAATTTAACACCACTTATTTTTTTATTTGATTTTATTTATTATTAAACAAAGAAGGAACGGACACCTTATACGAATATGTGCTACAAAAAAAAATAATATTAAAAAAACTGTAAGAATAATCAAAATTATTGGGTAAATAAAAATAATATGAATAAATTCAAATCAAGCAATAATTAAAACGTGGCGCCTCCACGAAAAAAACATTTGATTCACATTTTTAAATGTATGTTGTGGTATTTTTTTTTAATTTTTTTTTTATTATTATTTGGTTAAATATTGTATTGTGAGTCATTTTAACGTTCTCTAAATGCCACTTAAAAAAAGAACTAGGTCAGTAAGTTATATGAACCAATTCAAGGTATATGCAGACGCTTTTATTTTCGCCAACATTAAAATTTTTCTACGATTAATTTTTCAACACATAGGAAAAAACACATTTTTTTCGGTCTAGTAAAAATATGTGTGCTTGCTTATTTGGAATTATTCAATAAGACAATATTTTTTGTTCTGTATCAAAGACAATTCTCTAAGTTAGAAACAAAATTATTTTATTAAAAATTCTAATTATTTCGTTTTATTGTTTTTTAGCTTGCAATATAAACAGAAAATGTTAGAAAGACAAAACATTAAATGGAGACGCCTGGTAATTTTCTGAATTAAATTCAAAAGCAAATTAATTTTATTCAAATAGTTTTAGCTTACCGACTTATTCGGTGATAATCTAACATACACTTGACTTTTTCCAAAACAATTAAAACTACTTGAGGAGTTAACTGTCAATAATTTATTTAAATTTTCTTGTTTTAATAAATCACTTTCGTCTATTGTTTCTTTTAAACACTTTTCTGACTTAAAAGAATTTTTAGATAAAGTAAAATTATCATTTTCCCTTTTATCTAATCTAAATTTTTTATATTTGAATAAAATATCCTGCTGTTGTTGTTGTTGTTGTGTTAGTTTTGATGCATGTTCCTGTTGCAATAGCTTATGCTGCTTTGGACGTGTTTCTTGTTGTATTTCAATATCGTTTTCTTTTCTGTTAAGATCACTTGTATTTTTTAAAACAACACTACCTATTTTAGGATTTGAATACAAAATTGTTTTATGTGTAACAATTGGATTAACACTAACACAAATTCTCTGTTCAGTACATTTATTTACTAAACTTTTACTGTTTTCTTCATTTGGTTTTAATATAATCACATCCTCACTTGTAGACGAGTCAATATAACCGAACGAGTCATCATCATCTTCGTCCTCTACGATTACTTCAGTATTATGGTCATCGTCATCATAATGATCATCATTTTCTTCATTCCGTCTTTCAATAGCTTTTGGTGTGTCTAAATAATGAATTTTTTCCTGACCTTTAATTAAAATTAAATTATCGTTTTTTTTATCCAAATTTAGGTTTTTTTTTGTTAATTTAGGTGTTAATTTTTTAATTACAACAGTTGATGAAGTATTTTTGTTTAATATTTTATCAGATAATTTTTGATTAGAAAACCCAAAACGATTATGTTTTGATTTTATTTGATCTTTAATTGAAATTATTGATTGCTCATTTTCATTTGTTTTAATAAAATTTGTTTTTTCATTTGGAAATAATTTTGATGAATGATTACGATCACTGATCACAACATTATTATTATTATTATTATTATTATTATTATTATTATTATTATTATTATTATTATTATTATTATTATTATTATTATTATTATTATTATTATTATTATTATTATTATTATTATTATTATTATTATTATTACTATTATTATTATTATTACTATTATTATTATTATTATTATTATTATTATTATTATTATTATTATTATTATTATTATTATTACTTTTTTCAATACCAATGACCGGATATGACGAAAAGCAACTTAATAATTCAATTTTTTCTGTTTTTATATTGGTGCAATTACATTCAGAATTTAATTCTTTAATTTTTGGTTCATTAGTTGTTTTAGAACACCAAGATTCTCTAGTATTTTTATTTTCTCGATTATCTTCAATTTGTGTTAATTTATCTATAAATTTAATTGTTGTGTATTTTTCGTCATCACCTTTATCTGTTAATATTAATCCACTGATTTTATCATCAATTCTTTTTATACATAAATTATCGCTAATCACATCAATATTTTTATTATTATCACAATTTTTTATTTCATCCTCAGAAGTTTCTATTGAATATTCACTTAATTCACATTTATTACAACAAAATTTCCGTTTTATTTGCTTTTTTGGTGAATAAATAAATTTTTTGTTTGTTGCTGTTTGAATTGGTTTTGAATTTTTATTATAACAACAGGCACTTGTAGTCGGCGACGATTCACGATTAAAGGAGACTACAGCAGCTGCTTTTACTGATGATGATGATGAGGGCGACGTTGTTCTATTCTTAGCTGGAAAGTAATAGTGGGGGTATCAGTTAGTTTTTCTTTACACTAACATAAAACAATAATAATAATATATATATATATACATATGCATATATATGTATATATATGCAAAATCAACAAAATACAGTCAGTGAAAAAAGTAAATTTTTTCTTTCTTGTTATTTTTGCCTTATTATTTCTTTCGTTGTACTTATTTTATTTCAAAAATGTAATATTTATTTGAATTTTTCGATTTTTTCTTAAAAATTGACTTATCATTTTAAAAATTAGAACAAAAGTAACGAATTTGTTGCAATTTTTATTCTTGTAGAAAATTGATTTTCTTTACTAAAACATGAACTAATATAGTAACTAGTAAATATTATTATCTACGGAAATTAATAAATAAATATAAAAAAAACTCTAAAAAAAACTGAACTAATGCCAATTAAACTCAAACGTTAACTGAAAATATCTTTATCTGTTTCACTATTTTTTATTATAAAAATATCTTTTATATTATATACGTAAATAATATTTTTTACAATTATTATAACTCACATGAATGGGAGGCTGTTGGCACTGGCAATCTTGTTCTAACATAATTATTTGTCCATGGTAAAACTAAACCATTTGATCCAATACAACAACAATTTTTATGATTGTTATTACTACTATTTATATTACTACTATTGGTTGTATTCGATGAAGTATAATTTGAATTTATACTATTATTATCATCAATTGCTGCTGTTAAATTTGTTATATTTGGATTGGATAAACGTATACCATAACGTATTGTACCTAATGTAATATATCCTGCTTCTGGTATTGATCTGTAATAAAAAAATAAAAAAAATTAAAATAATTATTAGTTTTTTCAATTAATTTAATTTTTGATTTCAACAATATATTGCTCTAATTTAGGCAATTTTAAATATAATTTACCATTGCATACTTAAAGGAGAATTTAAGTAAAATAAATTGTAAATTAATTTTATGTTAGTTGTTTAAACTTAACTATTGCAAAGAATATAACAACTCGAAAATCATCAATAACTCCTTAAAGAGCCGAATCATCATCTATCATAATTAAACAGATGAAAATAAGCAAATTAAAAACTGATTATCTTAGAATATTTTTTTAACGATAAAATTTAAATGAATAATAAAAAAAATAAATTCTATTTTATATATATTAAATAATATAATAAAACCTATTCCATTGCTGAACTCTTTCAGAAACCCTTTTATAGTTTGATGAAGGATCAATAGTTTGATTTGTTTCATTCAAATTTTTTCCGTGTGTTGTCATTTTCATAAATGCTTTTCTGCAAAGAAAAAAGAAAAAGTAAAAAGATTTTATTTATTTAGTTCGTTGTTTTGATTCGGTAATAAATTAGATTTATACTTTATATGTATATTTTGAATTATTGCATTTACTTTATAATCAGTAATATTTTCAATGAAATTTATAAACACAAAAAATTACCATCCTCATAATATTATTAGTTTACTACAACATAAGAAAAATTATAAAAATAAAATTAAACTAAATAAGTTTTAGGAAATAAATTAAATCTTTTTAAATTTCCTATTTAACTAAAATAATGTGTGACATCATTATAGTTGAAATTCGATTCATGAGTTTGTTTTTAAAATTGCATTTTACAAAATATGAACTTACTTGTAAAAAATTTCTAAGATTGTGATTATTGCAGGTTCTAAACTCTTTCATTTTTGCAGAAAATGATTATATGATGAAAACAAATTGAGTAGAATATAAATATAATCCAAATTAATATAAAAAAACATTTCAAAATCATAAAATTATTATATATAATATTATCATTTTCATATTTTATTTTTTGTCTTAAACTTACATATAATTTTTTTGTTACAATATATGTATTCTTAATTTATATAATATATTTTTAACGGAAAAATACTACATTTTTTTCAGATGAGGGGCGTCAAATATTTATTATTTAAAAATATAAAATCAAGAGAGAATAAATATAAACTTTTACTTAGACTTTATTGGTTTCTAAAAATATTTTGCATTTTTTTTAAGTATGCGTGAAAATTATAAAATCGTACAAATAAATAAATATAGATATGCAAGTAGTACTTAAGTTGAAATTTACCTCTACAAATATGACGTCAGTTTATTTATATACTTTGGTTGTATATTTTATATATAGAAAACGATTTTTTAAACCTTTACATTGCTTTATAACTGGGTTCACAAATATATATTTTGAATACATATGTGTGTCCACATATGTGTTTAATTTGTATCGGTATGTATATTTATCTCGACAAAAAACATAATTTCATCAGAAAGTTCGTGTGTTAATTTTGTTTTTATATTCTACTAAGTAAACTATAAAAGTTTATAAATAGTTTTCTCTCTTTTGGTTTTATTATTTTCAAAAGTATGTAGATGTGCATCCTAATCCTATAAATATTATAATATATAGAATACATTTATTCATACAGATTAAAATTGTAAAAGTTTAAAAATTATAAGTTCCTAAAATATAGAGATGCACCACGTGGAAATTTATGATGTTTAAATTTGACAAAATATATTTATAAAAAAATCACACAATCCTTTTGTTATTAATAATTTTATAGAGTACAGTATACTATTTTGACCCTTTGCTAATTGAGGTAGAGGAAAGTAATCTCTTTGAAATTCTAATTTGTTTTGATTATATGATTATTAAAATATATCTATTACTTTCTATTTGAAAATTTATTAAAATTTAAGTGTGTACAACAAATTTTCATAAATTTATTTCGCAATATTAATTTAACTTTTAAAATTGTGACTATATTTATATTTTTCTAAACTAACAATATAATTATTTGGGATTCTAATAATAATTTGTATATATGTTTATTTAATCTTAAGCTGGTTTTATATTTTAAAAATGATCATATGTTTCTTTTTTATAGCTCAATGCCACCAACAAAAACAACCTGTTATCAACAACAAATAGAAAGTAAAGTTAATTTTTAATATAGTAAATAACAATATAATTATTTTTATTACTACTATTATTATATTATTTTGCTGTTAAACACAAAATATGCTTAAAAATGGAATTAAAATTATAAGAAATAATTTCACGCAAAAATTATTATTCCTTATTTATTTATTTAAAATATGGTACAATAATTGAAAATAATCCACAATTATTATTTATTCATATACTCTTATTATTATTATTATTATTATTATTATTATTATTATTATTATTATTATTATTATTATTATTATTATTATTATTATTATTATTATTATTATTATTATTATTATTATTATTATTATTATTATTATTATTATTATTCTTATTATTATTATTATTATTATTATTATTATTATTATTATTATTATTATTATTATTATTATTATTATTATTATTATTATTATTATAAGTATTTTTGTTTTCATTTATTATTTTACATTAAACTATATCCACTAACAGCAAAATTTGTGTTCAATTAAATTGAATGAGTTCCAATTAAAATTATTGGAAACGCCATTAATTTTTTGTTTCTGAATAAATAAATGTTCATAAAATAAAATTATAGAAAAATATTATTATAAAATTAATATAGAATTATGTGATGTGACTTAATAGCGTGATTATCAAAATTTTGATGATAAATGATAAAAGAAATTACTAGTCTTATGTTTTTGCACACACGACAAAACAACCAGCAGAAATGAATGACGAAAATGGAAAAAATGAGAACAGTGTTGTATTGTAAGTAAAGAAAAATTATTTGCAGTTATTAACTTTAACTAAATTGCTTATCCGTATAAAATTAATATTAATTGTTTAACAAATCAATAAGCCATCAAAATAACATCTGCTAGCATTAAACTTATATCACTTTTAACTTCATTTTAAATTAAAAATTATAATTTTACTTGAAGCATATTCCAAAACATTCTTTCTCTAATATCAAGTTCAATTTTGAACAAAAATAATAAGATAGAATGCAAAAATAATTAGTTTTAGAAATTAATTAAAAACCCTCATTCAGATATCATTTTATGTAGAAGAATTATGAGAAAAGTAAATAAATGTAAAATTAAAAAAAACTTGCAGACAAAAAAGGAAAAGGAAAAAACCGACTTAAATCTTGAAAAATATATTTTTGCAAAAAAAAACTTTTCTGCGAAACGGCTTAAAACAAAACAAATATAAAATTCGATTATTCTCATAGTTTATTCGGAATTATTCATCGCAAAACTGCATAAAATTTTGTTTTTGTGCAAAAAAATCGAATTGAAATGTTATTATAAAAATCTTATTTATTTGGTATAAGTTATAATATGGTTTATACCAACATCATTTTTAAAATCACTGTATAAATTTTTACTTGTTTGTACCTTTAAAATAAATGCCATATTAAAGGCCTAGGAATTTAAAATAAGTAATTTCTAAAAAATTTGAGGTCATATTGCCTATTACATAATTGATTGAAAATACTTCATCATCTGAATTTGTGAATTCAATTTGCAAATTATAAATTTTGATTAAACAGGGTTTACTTTTTCTCACCATTTCAATTCTGTTTGATTAATCAGACAAGAACTATTTCAATGAACGTTGATGCATATATATTTTTATTAATTTGAGAAATATATAAAAAAATCAAAATCAATGAGTAAATTTAGGTAGATTAAAAATAAATAATCAATAAATAATTGTCGATCATTTTGATATTATCACCTTGCATTTCAAATAATTTCAAACTTCCTTGTTTCTTAACAGTTTAATAGGTACAAATTCTTAACATGATGTTTCCACAGACGGAAATCAATCATGTAAGAAGAAATTGAAACTTTCTCATCATAAATTATCACATTAATTAATATCAATTGAAGTGTAATGGTTTTTTAAATTGAACACGATTTTTGTTTTAAAATATATATGAGATTTTTTTTAAATCATTATAATATATTTTACTGATCAAATATTACTCCTATGTTTGCGTTTACGATAAGTATATATATAACAAAATTTTTGTTATTGAGTCATTTTTTTGTTTTTATAGTCACATGAAAGAGTTTAATTTATAATAATTATTAGTTAAACTAAGAGATCTTTGCTCTTATTTATTAAATATTTATAAAGAAATAAAAAAAAACATATAAATAATGAAACAGTATGCTTAATCAATAAAATATTTCAATATAAAATACAAATATAAAGTGTTCTAAATTTAATTAAGACAATAATACCAATAATAATTATATTTTATTTTTCGGGTACAAACTAAATTTTCAGAAGATAATTCATAATTTTAAAAATTTACTAAAGAAAAAGCAGATACATACATATAATTTTTTCTTACTGTACAGTGAATAAGAACATAAAAATAATTTTTCTTTCTTCCCTTTTAAACTTAATAAAGTTTTTTTTTGTTAGCTCTTTACCTTCTTTTTAGTTCTTTTTTATTATTGTTGTTTTTATTTCTTTCTCAATACTCTTGATATATCGTAAAATTCACTGTATGCATGTTGAGAGACCGAAAAAAAAACTAGAATTTCAAGTTATGGAATATATATCTGAAATTTCATCTGTACATCTCACAGACTTTTTATATATTTTTTTCTTTTCAATTTATTATTTATTTTTTTATTAATTTTCTTTTAAAAATATATACACACACCATTTAAGATAAATTAAATTTATATAATATCACATTATTAAACTGATTTGTATCGCATTTATAACTAAAGAATTTCAACATTCAATTTTTTAATTTTAAAATGAACAAGAAGAAACTTTTTTTATAGAAATTCCGCATCGATTGCATTTTTTTACATGCACTTGCGGGAATTTAAAAAAAAATTAAACAGAACAGATGAAAATTAAATAAAAATGTATCCACTATTTATATGTTATATATTTTTGAAAAATTAATCATCGTTTATGTTATTCTTTATGTTTCTATATTTTTTTACAGTCAATTTAAAAAAGAAATAACACAAAAAACGACGGAGCTGATTTTTATATTATAAGTTAAACCCGGTTTCAACTTTATTTCGATTGCAACTAAAACTCAACCACAACACAAAACTAAAATCGCGTTTATATTCTTTTCTTCTTGTTCGTCTTATTTTTTTTTTATAATACAAAAATAAAACAAAAAAATTGAAAGAAAAAAAATAAAGAAACAAAATCATGTCTAAATGACTTCGTATAATCCGAATGAATCGTTTTAAAGTTTTTCTGTCGTTGTTTTTTTTTGAAAAGTTTTAGCACGATATTTTTTTTCTGTACAATTAATTTTTGATCGTTTCTTTATTAATATTTTTATTTATGAAATAGAAGAAATATTTTATTTTATATGTTTACAAAAAATACGATTTTGATAATTAGTAACCAGAACACGGTTAATTTTCATCATTAATTTTAAGTCATCATCGTCTTTAGGTTTAAATTATATAAATATCTCTAAAAATATTAAAAATATGTGTATTTACTTATTATTATATCATTGACTTTTTATATTTATTTTTATTTTATTAATTTTTATTTAATTTTCAGTTTATTAAGCTAAAATTTTGAATTTCAGAAGTTGTTGTTGTCTATATCTATAGGAACAATTATATAGGAATAATTATATAGGAGTAATTATTGAGTTTTTTTTTTAAATATATAAGTTAATAAAAAAATGTTCGTTATCATTTTTAATTCGCCCAAAACCGATCAAGAATTTTGATCATCAAATTAGATTCTAATTGGTTCACAAAACTGTGTGTTGTAATTAATATGTAAATTTCCGATAAAAATTAGTCAAGATTACGACCAATTTATTTAATAACAGAACCAAATATAAATTATTTTTTTTAATTTATGTTGGCAACAACAGTCGTTAAGTTGGCACAAGAAGACTTATTATTAGCAAATCAAAATATACATATATATAAACGTGATAATTTCATCTGGCAAATTTTTTTTTTTTAACGATAGATGTCACTTTTCTCAAAAAAATATATTTATTTCATTTGGCAAAGTTAGTGCAAAACACACACACAAGTGGATTCATAGTGATTGTGTAAAAATTTTCATTAATTTAAACGTCATTTTGAAAAAAAAAATTATTTATTTATAGTAAGTTATTAAATTATACTACACCTTCTTAAGATAAATGATTTGGATTAAACTATATGTGTTAAAGTTTAGTTAAAAAAGAAGAAGAAAGAAAATTTGTGAACATCACATTTTTTTAATTGTGATATCATCAAAAATAAAAAAGAAAGAAAGCAAAAAATCTATTTTAATTTTTGTTGAGAAAAAAAAATTTGTTTTATATAGGAAATAATAAATAAAAAGTAAAAAAGGAAAAAATGTCAACACCAGCTAGAAGACGTCTTATGAGAGATTTTAAAAGGTAAAAGATAAAATTTAATGTACTAATATTATTTTATTTTGTTCTAAAAAGAGTGAGTGAGAAAGACTCACAGGCAGGATGATGATTCATTTTATCAGTTTTGATCATTTTTCTTCAATATAAATAAAAAGTGAACAAAATAACTAAGGCCTAGATATTACTAATTATTTGATAATTTAGTAATGATTATAGCATTACAGTTATTCAGTAAAAAAATAATATTTATATTTAATTTTATATTCTCACAGAGTTAGATTTATTTATTTAATAACGTCGTCACTTGCTTTTTGTATCAAGCAAGTGAATAAAAATCTATCAAAGGAAAATACTTTACTCATTTTGACGTCATTTCCAAATTGATTTAATAAAAAACATTCTTTCTTCTTTTTCGATTATTTATTTAACAATTTAATTTCACAAAGTTTGACCTAATTTCACTTTTTAATAAAATTTGAAAATTTTAATTCAACAAAAAATAAAAATAAACACATAATTTATTGAAAACAGAAATAAATTTCACTTTCTTGTTTTGCCTTTTAACAAAATAGGTAAGTAAATTGCGCAAATTTTGGAATATCATTCGTAATATTATTAAATTACTTCTCTAGAGTGAGCTGAACAAAAATAGAATAAAAATATGAAAAACAAAGATAAATAAAATTTCTTAGATTTACATTTTGACCTTGACCTTTTTCTTCATTAAATTTGAAAATGCAGTTCACTGATTTTTTTATAAGAATTTCCCAGAAAAACACTATTTTATGTTTTTGTTTCACAATAATTTTATTTAAGTTTAAAGTGTTGTGATTTCAAAATATTATAAGTTTGTTTTATGCTCGAAATTCAAACAAAACAAGAAGAAACTATGGAAATAAATAATTAAATTAAAAAAACTGTTCGATTATAATCTCTTATTTTAGGACAAGTTTAAGTTAAGATCAATTTTTGATTAAGATTTTAAAATTTGTCTGTTAATCCCAACAAATTTTTAATTACTAATTCAGTAGTAAAATCGCATCAGTTCTTTATCTCTATTAAAAATACCGTACTTATTTCTTAATATTTGCTTTCTTTTATCAAAGAGTCGTTTAATTTAAAATGGAATCACTTGAATTAAAACAGTAAGAACATAAAATTTGGTTATAGCGAACTCTAATTGTAATTTTCACTCCTCTACACCGTGATTTTCTCTCTGTATTTTCAAGTTTACCGAATCCTGTATATATTTATTTATATAGAGGAAGAATGTGTCTTTTAGAAGAAAAGCGTTCTTTCCTATTTTCTAATAGTAAAAATACTAATATAGTATTTATTAATTAATAAACAGAAAATGATCACGAAAAAATACATTTTTTTAAATGTAGTTTGAACTATTTAATATAGTATTTTAGCTATTAACATTTTTCCTCTTATTGGGAACTATTTCAAATGTCCTCGAACTCGTATAATAATAATAATAATAATAATAATAATAATAATTCACTTACAATAAAACCCAATTTCCCGTCGGAACAAATTAAGTTATTATTAATTAAGTTATTATTATTAAATACTAAGAAGTTATGATTTTTACAAGGGTATTAATTACATAAACTAACATAAATAAATAAAACGCAATTAATCATTATTTCTTTGTCAACTTTTGTAGACTCCAAGAAGATCCACCAACTGGAGTGTCTGGTGCGCCAACAGACAACAATATTATGATATGGAATGCTGTTATCTTTGGTCCACATGATACACCATTCGAAGATGGTACATTCAAATTAACAATAGAGTTTACTGAAGAATATCCAAATAAGCCTCCAACAGTACGTTTTGTATCAAAAATGTTTCATCCGAATGTTTATGCAGACGGTGGTATATGTTTGGATATTCTTCAAAATAGATGGAGTCCAACGTATGATGTATCAGCTATTCTAACGTCAATACAAGTAAGATTTTATTATTTTAATCTTTTTCGATATTTTAGATCTCAAATAAGTTAAAAGTTGGGAATGACATTTAAGTGAGTTTATAAATTATTTCATAATTTAATTAATTTCAAATAAAATTTTCTCTTCAAAAGTGAAGCTGAACAATAATGCACGAAAATACATAATTAAGATATTAAGACAGCTTTTAATTTTTGTCAACCGGATTTTTTTAATGATGATAACATGGAACATTGGATAATAAAGTTTTTAAAAAACAAAACATCACAATTACTCTAATCCGAATCGAATGAATTAAATATTCAGTTCTTCAATCCGAATTTTATTTAAGAATTCGTGATTTTAATTTGTTTGTCTTTTTTGAAATATTTCGGCGCATTTTACTTTAACTATTTACTTATTTTTGCAAAATTATTATTATGTTGCAATTATTATATTTCTGCCCACTACATTACAGCATGCGTCATCGTCTGAAAAATAGATTAAATTATAGGAAAAGATATAAATGACTAAATTAAATCATTTTCTTTTATTTTCTATTTAGGTTTATTAAATTATTGTTAAACTTAAAATAAATTGAATTATGAATCTTTTCCACACTTATATGTATTTAAATTTATTGAATTTTCACAATAAAAAAATATTAATATTAATTATTAATTTTGTATTGGTCGTATTAATTTGAATCCAATAAAAATGAAATTGCAAGAAGAGATTAAATTATTAATATTTTGTTTTTTTTTCTGTTATTGTTTATTTATGAAAAATCAAAATAAGGAAACAATTCAAAAGAAAAATTCATTGTATTGTTTTCCTATAAAAAATTAAGTAAAAAAAGACCATAAAAAATTACTCTCAGTTACAGAATAAATAATGAAAAGCGTTTAAGATTATCCAATGTTAGCTAGACAGGAATTGAAATTTTTATTTATTAAATTTAAAATCATTTAATTCTTTTTTTTGGACTTGAACAGAAATATTGTGACCATTTTTGGTCTCAGTTGTAACTTATGCGGTTTTTTTTGCTGTTTCATTTATTCGAGAATGCCTTATTTTAGATAAACACATAATATAGTGATATAAATAAGTTTTAATTATTTTTTCTTATTTTTTCAGTCTCTATTAAGCGATCCAAATCCAAATTCTCCAGCAAATTCAATGGCTGCACAACTTTACAAAGAAAATCGTCGAGAGTATGAAAAGCGAGTTAAAGCCTGTGTTGAACAGAGTTTTATTGATTAGCCCCCTTGTTCAAAATAATAACAGCAACACAAATGAAAAAGGAAAGGAAAAATTAAAAAAAGCATATATAAGAAGTGACAACAAAATTATTACATTATAGAAAATTATACATTATAAATTTGGAAACAAAACCATAAACACTTCAAAACTCAAACATCAAAAAGAAAAATAAATTAGTTGTTACTTGTATTAAATTAAAAATATTCAGAATTTTTTCTTTTTACCTGCCCCTTCTTATTTCTCATTATTTATAATTGATAAAATTTATACAATTATTTGTTGAAAATTATTAAATTCTAACAAATAAATCATGTATTTTATTATTATTGAAAGAGGCCCTCGTAAAAATTACCTACTAAAAATATTCTTCTCTGTATCAAGAAAAAAGAAAAGAGATTAGAATATTTTAAAGAACACAAAAGAATTTGTAGAATTTCTTCTAATTTTTGTATTTCTTATAATATATAATTATGTTACTAATCAAGTAAAAAAACATACTTTTACTTACAAAAAAAAGTTATAATTTATTAATTGAATAAATTTTTAAGGAAAATTTAAAATGATTAGTAAAATATGTAACTAAAAGTTTTTATTCATTTTTTCTTTGCATGACAAACTATTATTTGTATTTTTAAGAAAAATTTTAAATAAAAATCACAGTGAAATATTAGGGACATAATTTTTGTTGTAGAAATTTATAGACAATGGAAAACTCATTCTTTTATACAACAAAAAATGTTTCTCTATACTTTTCTGTGATATTAAATCTAACCTTTAATTTACATATATATAATTTTTCCCGTTTGAAAAAAATGCTAAATTTTTTTTATTACAATTTTCAAGTAAATCAATTATTAAAAGAACATAAAACAAACCTAGTAGATATAATTTCATTACTTTATTATAGTTTACATTCAAAAGAATAAAAATTGTAACTAAATTATTGCTTTCTCTTCAAATACAGAAATTATTAAATTTGTATTTTTTATTTCTCCTTTTGTTTGAACAGAAAATAGTTATATGTGTCTCTACAAAATTATTATGCTATTAATATTAAAATATTAAACATTTAAAAAATATTTGGTTTTTAATTCTTTTAATTATTTTAAAATTATCAACGCGTAAAAACTTTTGCTTGATATGTGGTAACCCCAATCTCAATTTTTTTTGACAGATTTTGTGACGTTTACAAAGTTTTGTGTATTATTTGATTAAAAATTAATTATAAAAGTTAACTATATGTTTAAAATATAAAAATATGTCTAATTGGTTCACCGGTTTTGCTGGCAAAGCCGAAGATATATTAAATAAACTTGATCAAAATGCCGCTTCTGTTTTACAACAGAAAATCGAACAAGATGACCATCAATTATTAATGGAAAGTTCATTTGAAAACAATGGAGCTCAAACTAATAAAAATCATAACGAAACAACAAATAATAATAAAAGTATTATGATATTAAGTAAGCCTTCACCAAATATTTCACCTACAAGAAAACAAAAAGAGACTTATTCAGACAAACAAAATAGTAGCTCAAATTTATCTGCATCACGTCGAAGTTCATTAAGTTCTCGAGCAGAAGGAACAATTATAGAAAATATTATTGAAAGGAATATTTCCCAAAGTATTACGAATTCAAACATTGGTATTGAAAATGAGTTAGCAGCGGTCAAAATAGTATTAACTGAAATAAAATCTGAACGTGATGAACTTAAATCTGAGTTAGAAAACTTGGCAGAACAATTAAAATGTGCCAGCAATCAATCGCGTGTAATGGAACTGGAAGCCGTTTGTGACCATTTATCATCTGAGCGGGAATCTCTAGTAGAAAAGTAAATCAAATTAAATTTTTTGTCATTTTTTTTAATGGTTTTTTCTATTTCAGAAATTTCGTGTTAAATAATTCAAACACAAAATATATAAAGTCCATCTCAGAACTTGAGACAACAATTTCAAAACTTCATCAAACAGAATTAGAATTGTCTGAAAAATTACAATGGGCAAAATCTGAATCTCATCAAGCGATATCAGAATTACAACAGTACCGTTCCAGAGCTCAAAATACTCTTCTTGATAAAGAAAAAATAATAGCGCAATTAAGTCAATCAATGAGCAGTGATTCCGAACATGGTTCTACTCAATTGCATGCTGATAATTCAGAACTTGAACAATTAAAAGTTGAAAATGACTATTTAAATGGACTTGTAAATTCTTTCAAAACCCAAATTGATCAAATTAAATTATACAATACAAAAATTGAAGAGAAACATCGTGAATACAGTGATACTGTTGAGGAAAAACTTAATATAATGCAGGAAAATTTAAAAGTAGAAAAAAGACGTTGTAGACAATATGAAGATGATATCAGGACTCAAAATCAAGAGATGGCAACTGTTCGTGAAGAAATGATTAGAATCAGATCAAGCACTTCAAAGAACATACATGAAAAGTATTTATTTGTTGAAGCAATAATATTTTTTTACGAAAATTGATTATTTTTAGGGAAATTGAATTAACGAAATTAAGAAACAAATTATCGCAACGTAGTGAATTAACAATTTCAAGTGATTTAGAAGAAAAACTTCATTCATTAACTCAAAGTCTAGTACAGAAACAAACTTCTTTAGAATCAATGACGGCTGAAAGGAATGCAAAAAAATTACAATTAGAAAAATTGGAGGTCTTTAATTGTTTTAAAGTAGTTCATGTAGATTTGAATATATTTTTCAATTTTCCAGAATCAACATCGGAATGCGATGATGCAAATAAGACAGCATATACCACAAATTATAAATGTTAATGATACGGACGATGGTATAAAATTTGAATATAAACTACTAGTAACTTTTGTTTTTTATTGATAATTCAATTCTTTTTTAGCCAAAGCTGAAGTGCCAAATTTTCTACAAGAAAATCCGTTTGATACTTCCGTAGCAAGAAGAGTTAAACGAGCATATTCATCCCTTGATTCAGTAAGTGTTAGATTGGGAGTTTTTCTGAGACGTTTTCCATTAATTCGAATTTTTATTATTATTTATGTGTTTTTATTGCATCTTTGGGTTATGGTTGTATTACTATCTTCTACACCAAATTGATTTATTTTATATTTTATAAAAATTTAATTATTGTCTAAAAAAAATAAAAAAATATATCAATTTATTTGTTTATTATTTAATTATTACATACTTATATACCTATATTGTTTCTGAAAACAAAAACGAACTGAACGAAAGTAAAAAAAAATTCTGCGAGAAATAAAAGTTTTTAACTGAGTTAAATAAATGACCTACCTTAAACTTAGATACACACACACATATGCACACACGACTAAATACGCGGACTAACGTGAAGTTGATAGTTTTGTAACTTACGTGAAGTTGATAGTTTATTGACCAACAACAAAAACAATTAAAGTTTGCTGGGCAAATTAAATGTCAAAAAACTCCAATTTGGAGGTTATGTATGTTTATTTATTTGTGTGACAAAATCCACGCGAGTGAAGATTGGAAATTTAATTTATTACTTTAAATTAAAAATAAGCGCTGAAAATGTCATCCTGGAAAAAAGCTGGTAAATCAAATCAAAAGACCCACCGAGAACGTCATCAACCAGAATCAAGAAAACATTTGGGTCTTCTAGAAAAGAAGAAAGATTATAAATTACGAGCAAATGATGAACAGGAAAAACAAACAACCATTAAATTGTTGAGAAAACGAGCGCTGAACAAAAATCCCGATGAATTTTATCATCATATGATTAATTCAAAAATTACAGATGGGGTAAGTGAATTTTTTAGTAAGATTGTATGTACTTAAATTCTGTATTTTTTAAGGAACATTTTGAGGCTGAAAAAAACGATGAACATTCCAGCAATCAAATACAGCTTATGCAATCTCAAGATATTAAATATATAACAATGAAAAGAACTATTGAAACAAATAAAATAAAACGTCTTCAATCAGAACTTCATTTAATTGATTCTGCAAATAATTATAAAAACCAACATACAATTTTTTTGGAGTCTGTTAAAGATATAAAAAAATTAGATCTTGCACAACATTTAGATACCCATCCCAGTTTATTAAATAGACGTACGAATAGATTAAAAATATCAGATTTATCTGAATTGTCTGTTCCAGATATTGATGATAAGGTGATACAATTAGATATGTTTTTAATCTCTTTGGTTAAAAGCGTAAAATTACATTTTAATAACTTGAGTACCTTTAATTGTGTTTTTTTTTATTTTTAGAATTTGCAAACATTAAATAAGAAACGTGAAAAGTCGTATAATGAATTAAGCAAACGCATTGAACGAGAAAAAGAACTATCAATTGTGCAACAAAAAATGGAACTTAAACGTTGTTTGCAAGAAAAACGAAAATTAAAACCAAAAAGAATTTTAGGAGCAACAAAAAATCATGCACCCATTTATAAATTTAAATATGAAAGAAAAAGATAAATTTTTTTCGAATATCTTAAATTCAAACTTCAATTACATATAATCATAATTAAATTTTAAAGCTAATTTCTAGAGCGAACTTCTATTCACCACTCTATAAATTGCCTTATTTTTAAAAACATTTTCAAAATTTAATAAAGAATTTTTAAACTCAATTTTTTTTTATTAATTAAAATTCAAAATTTAAAAAGGATTTTCAAATAATTTTTAAATATCTTTACATAAAGAAGAGATGCAAGTCTTTTAATATTTAGAAGTTTTACTACTTGGTTCATCCGAGCCTCCAGTCGTTTTACGCTTTTGAATAATATTCTAAAATAATAAGAAATTATTAGAATTTATTAAAAATAATAAACAGTAATTTCAAAATATTGGTATCTATTTAATATTAATTTTCTCATAAGAACCTGAATTTTTTGCCATTCTCGATCCAGTTCAGCTTTTTCATTTTTCTCAGTTTTATGTTTACGTGTTTTTCTTCCATCCTGCATTTTAACACCATACTGAAACGCAGCTTTTGGCAATGCTTCCTTTGTACTCATATAATCTGAATACTCTTCTTGTGTATCAAAATCCCAACGACCAATTGGTCCTTTTTTATTTCCTAAATCCATTTTTGTGTAATCAACTTCATCATCAGAGTCATCTATAGCATCATTCATTTCTTCTAACCCTGGATAACATTCGGCATAACCTTCAGGTTCAGCTGTCATTCTTGAAATAAAAGCAGATATTTTTGGTGGTGGAGGTAGCATTACTACTTCTGGTTCTCTATCATTAATTTCATCAGATTTATTAAAATAATTAGATTTATATTCATTTGATTTTTGATCTCTATCTCTATCTCGATTAGAATCATTACGACGTGATGGTTTATAATCACCAATTTCACCATAAATCGAATCATCTTCTTTATTGATATGCCTTTTTTCGTCGAGTTTAAAAAGAGGCTTATCCTTATCTCTTTTTTTATTTTTTTTCCCTCTTCCACCTTGTCGTAAATATGATAAAATTTGTGCTAATTTATTAATCACAATATCATTTGTAGTTAATGTTTGTATATCTTCTGTTGATACTGGTACATCTGTTTTAGAACGCACAAGTGTTGTCGGAATATCTGATTCAACATTTTCATCATCAACAAAATCAATTACGTATGCCATACGTGACGGTGCAAATAATTCATTTTTTTCAACGACACGAGATCTAAATTGAAAAAACAATATTATAATTGAAGTTGTAATCAATTAATAATAATTTACCTTAACGAGGAAATTATATTATAAATATTTTTTCCCATTATTGAATGAAATTCAAGTTCATTTTTTTTAATTGCTTCCTCAACTTCAACTTCTTTTTCTAATTCTTCTTCTTTTTCAAGATCACGATCTAATTCTTTTGTTGTTATTTCACTTCTTACCTTTTGAAGTAAAGCATAATCTAAACCTTTTACTAAATGGGTATGTTCCATATCACCACCCAAAAACTTTGATTCCTGAATCATTTGTTTACGACGTTCAGCTGCATCTATTCCTGATTTTAAATCTGGAGCAACAGCACGATAAGCGCTACTACTTGCATTTCCAGTCGATTCCACATTCTTAAAAAATACTCATTTCATTCACTACATAAATATTTTCTGTATGATAAAGATATTTACTTGATAATCAGGATTGACATTATCTCTTCGTTCTCTAGCTCTATCTCGATATTTATCCGCAAGTTCAGCCAATTTAGTATCCTCTTGTTTTTTAAGGGCTGCATAAAAATTTTTCTTTTTACGACGCGCTTCATTTCTTTCTGTTGATGACTTCCAGATAGCACTAAAAGTTACAGCAAATTAAAAAAAGTATATTTAATGAATTAGTAGTTGACTGAAAACCTAGATTTGGACATTGCTTCACGAATTGAGCCCGAAGAAATTGTCGAAGTACTACTTCTGGGAGTCATCAAAAGTTTCCTAAAATCATCATTTGTCAATCTCTGAGTACCTGGGGTATCCTCAACTAAATCCGGTGGAGGCATTTTTAAATTGTTTTTCTAGTTACACACTTCTGTTCTGTTTTCAGAAACAAAATTAGAATATTGACATATTCAAAATGGCGACAGTTTCTTTGCATTGAACTTAAACAATTACAACATAACCATATTAGTATTGCCAAAATACATAAATGTCAAATATTCGAATTCGACATCGCCAAATTAATAAATACAATAATAATATTGTCATAAACTTCTGAATGAAAAAAATCGAAAAAAATAAATAATAATGGATTTCGATAGTCCAGATGTCGAAAAAGATTTTCCTGGATTATTATTACACACAGGTAAAAAGGATGAGAGTGATTGTAAGTTCTAATAAAATTAAAACCAATTGAAAATTTAATTACATCTAAATTAATTAGTCAGTGACGGTGATCATGATAAAATTAGTAAAAAGGATCTTGGAGGACGACGCAAAGATAAAAAGGATAAAAAAGATCGCGGTTATGCAGCGCTCGAAGGAGAAAGTGAGGAGGAACTAGAGACAAAGTAAGTAAATAATTTAAAAAGATTGATTAATTAAATAATAAATACTTTATTAAAATATTTTAGAAGTCCATCCAAGTCCTTTATTAAAACTAAAGCATTCAAATTTCCTTCAAAAAGCAAAGAAAAACGTGAAAAATCCCGCGACAAAGAAAAAACGGAAAAGGATGTGAAAGACAAGGACAAAAAAGAAAAAGATAAAAAGGAAAAATTAAAGGACAAAGATAAGGAAAAGAAAGAGAAAAAAATAAAACAAGGAAGTTTAAATGAAGAAATTCTTGAATTGGGTGATGTTCACCCTATTTTTGGTGTTTCATTGGGTTTATCTGTCGAACGTAGTCGCTGCCATGACAATATTAACTTACCACTTGTAATAAGGGACAGCATTGATTATTTACAAGAAAATGGTCTTTCTAGTGAACAAATTTATAAAGCTGATGGGGTCAAAGCACGATTACAACAACTTAAAAGAATATATAATAACCGTGAATCAACCGGTACCGATGATATTGATGATGTTGTTACAGCATGTGGACTTTTGAAACTGTTTTTAAAGTATTAGCTAAAAAAATTATATTTAAAAAAATTCTATTAAATTAATATTTATTTATAAAAAAGAGAACTTCCAGAACCGATTTTGACGACAGATCTTTTAGCAAGATTTGAAGAAGCAGCAGCATTACCAGAAATTGTAAAACAGGAACAGGATATGCTTAATTTAATTGATCAACTTCCTAGCTGTAATAGAACGTTATTATCATGGCTAATTCTTCATTTTGATGCTGTTACACAAAATGAAATATCAAATAAAATTAATGCACAAAATTTGGCAATGCTTCTAAGTACAACACTACAATTATCACATCGTCTGTTTTTAGCTCTCTTGTGTCATTGTAGTAATTTATTTAGTGACACAGTACTTATAAAGTAAGTGAAATTTGTTTTATGCGTTTCAAAATCAACACATAATTTTAATGATAAAAAGATAAAGAAAGTATAGTACAAATAAACTGATTAAAATTAAATTGAAAAATGTCAAAAGTGCAAAAATGTTTTCGAGCTTTATTCAAGTAAATTTCTTTTTTTACTTGTGTACAATATATTGAAGTTTGTGTTTCTTTCTTTTAAAGGTATATCCCACCAATGACATCGACAAGCCCTTATCTTCCTGAAACTCCTGATGAAATAACAAAAGAATTAAAAAAACAAGAAAGTTTATTAACACAAATTCATGCTGAAATGAATGCTGGATTTGTATCAAAAAAACGCGAGGAACAATTATGGGAAGTTCAACGAATTATAACGCAGTTAAAGGTATTTTAAATATTCAATATTTTAATTTAATTGTAAAAATTTCTTTCTTCGACTTGAAGTAAATACGAAATCATTTGACTCCTTTTTATTATCATATAATTTACCAATAGCGTTAAAATAAAACAAATAAATACAATTTAATTCCAAATTACTATAAATATTTAATTATTTAAAATATTAAATAAATTGAAAATATAATAATGGTTCCTTAATTTTTTAGCGAAAGCTTCGTTCATTTGAGAAAAAACAAGATTCAATACAAAAAAGTCTTGATGATACGGTTGATTGTGATATTTCAATGGACGTTACATTACATAAAACAAAATCATCTTTTTCAGATGATGAATCATCATTTAAAACAACAATATTTTCATCAACAACACCTGATGAAATTGTTCAAAATGACAATAAAAATGTAATTGATAAAGATTCAGAAGATCGTCTTAATGAGGATTCTGATAAAATAATAATATCTGAAAATGGTCTTCTTATGTTACCAGAGAACCATCCTGATTATTTAATATTGCTACGTCTTCAATTAGAAAATCAAGAACTAACAAAATGGAAAACCAATTTACAAACCCGTATAAATGCTGAAAGAACAGAACTTGTTAGACTTAAACGTCTTCTAAATACAGAAGCACCCAAAGAAAATTCATCTGAATGCAGTATTAATATTGATGATGCAGATTATGATCGTATAATTTCACATTATATGAAAGAAAATGCTCTATTGGAGCAAAAAAGAAATATGCTTGCATGTGAAATATTTGATGAAAGTAACGATCTATTAAACTTTCAAGTTCAATTAAATTTACAAAATTTTCGTGAATATAAGGAGATCAATAAATAAAACTTACTAATAATATTTACTATCTAAACAAAAACATTTTATTTATTATACTTTCCATAAATATTACCATATTGCAAAATAAATATTAAAAAAAAAATTTAATTAATAAAGAAACACATGTAATGTAAAAGAAAAGTCTTTATCTTTTTCCCTTATAGATACCAAAATATCTTCATATAACTATTTTCACCTTGGAGCAATTTATAACCGAAAAAGAAAGAAATATATTGTTATTTTCTTGTAAGTACTAACAATTCGCTAAATAATAATAAAAAAAAATTTCTAACTTAATTTTACTATGTTTTTATGCTACATTATTTAATCTTTTTTAGATCAACCATTTTTAAATGAATAAAAAGTAGTAACAAATTAAAAGTAAAAATAAGTCTAAAATACACAAGTAGATTACGAAGAAAGATTATTATTATCTTCTACATCATTAAATAAATTTTAGTTGTATAAAAATTTCGAAACCATAACGATGTGAAAAAAAGAAGATACATGAAAAAAAAATTATCTTACATAAGACAATCAGATTTGTCTTAAAACTTGTATTGTTTTAAATAAAATTAATCTCAGATTACATAATTTTTTAGTTAGGATGTCAAAGAATGATTATAAAAAACATACTAAATCGCGACTTTTATTTTTTGCATATAAATTTTTTTATTATAATATAAGTGTAGTTGCGATTTTTTTTAAAATGTTAAAATTTTGAGAAACTGCAACTCTTTAGTTAAGTTTCTTTCAAAATTTCAAGGAACATTTTTTTTTATTATTTTACTAAATTTTTAATTAAAAAAAAAGCATAAAATGCATGATCATATTAGTAGTTCAATGAGGGACTTTGAATTATATTTTCTATTTTATATATATATATGTTTTTTAAATAGTAATAGTTAAACAATAATATTTTAAAAGTGAACTTTATATTTTCTTATGAAAAATTTATTGTGAACTAAATGGATATTTAGTTATTTGTTATTAATAATTATAAATTGTGTTCCGATTTACTTTCGAATTGCCATGAGTCATATTTCAATACAACAAAAAAACAAAATATCAGTCTTACTGAAGATCAAGTAAAAAACAATAATGAACTGAAGAGGATTTCGCACAATAATGAAATGCACGATATCGTGTTAAATATGTTGCAAGATACGAAACTTTATTATTCTATATATAAATTGATTTGATTAGAAAAAGTTTAGTGAAAATATTTTAGTTTACATTTTTTAAAGTCGTGATTTAATGTTTTCGATCGAATATTTCATAACATTATGTCTACTCAAAAATTGATAAATAAAAATAAATGTAGAATATTTTTATATTAATTAATGATATATGATATATTTATTTCGATCTTTATAAAAAAAATATATGTTTTATTTGAGCCAAAATCATCCAGATTTATTTCTTTCTATCAGAAAATATGTATTATTAAATCAATTAAAATATGATACGTTTGTAGTTTGTATTTACATCTTTTCTCTAGAAGTTCAAAATACAAACAAAATGGAAATTGAAGAATTATAATATATCAATAATAAACTAGGGATTTAAGCAATGTTGGGAAAAATGCATGAGGAAATATAAAATAATGGAAATTGCTACTGCTTTGGATATTTGATATCAATATATATAATATTGGTTTGAACCAAAGCAAAGGTTCTGTGAAAACTTCAAAGAGATCACAAGGCTGATAGAGAGAAAATTGAATAATTTATCAATCAAAAATAAATTCATGAAATTATTATAATTTAAATACAAAAAATAGTTCAAACTCAATTAAAATAATTCTAAACTTTCTTAAATTACAATAACTTTTATATGTGTTTATTACAAAAAAAACTTTAAAATTAATATATTTCAAAATGCTATTTATAAAATTAAATTCTTTTAAATCTTCTCTATCGCAAAAATAATATGAATTTGAATTACATATATACAATTTATTTTTTTTTACGAGATTTTCCCATAGCTTTTTTAGTCTACAAAAATCTTACTGCAATATAATAATATATATACTTCACGAATCCCATAGAAAAATGTGTCAGACAATTAATAATTTGGTTGTTATTTCTTTTGCTGTGAACAACATAACCATGAAGGCTATTCTCATCCCGGTCAAAATACATTATAGAATATATTTCTTAACCATTAATTATAAAAGAAGGCATATTTCAATCAATTGCTTTACTTTTTTGATATATTTTTACATATATATATATATATTGAATTATAATCGTTGTGTATAGCTATTAATCGAGTTTAAGTATTCATTTACGAATAACTGTCGATGAATAAAATGCTCACTTAATAAAAATTCACATTGGTATATTAGTAATAAATTATGAACATCGACGATAGTTATTCAAATTCTAAAAATTTATAATACTGTATTACAACTTAAATAGTTTATATATTTTTTTACTTTCTAAATTATTTAATAAATTTAATAATTTATTCCATCATCAATGAAAGCAAAATATTCTCAATGATAAATTATATTTTTTTAAAATTATTACATTTATCTTAAAATGATTTTTTTTTTCATCTTAATAATTTATACTCAGAGTTGTTTGCGATTGTACGATTACACCATAAATAGAATATACTTACTTATTTATAGATTTAAAAAAAATAACTTTATGTAAAGAAGATATGATGGATTCCATTATTCTAATATGCACCAATGAATTCTGATGAATTCTGTTTTAGATTGTTAATAAAAAGGAAAAAATTTCCAGTTGGGTAACTGCAAAAATTAAGTAAGAATAACGATATTATTTATAGAATATTATTTAAAAAAAGCAATTATACTAATAATTTTAAATATAGAAAATGAGAAAATGAGAATCAAATTGTCTAAGAAACAGTTATTTCAATGGTTTCAAGGATGTTTCAGGATGTTTAAAATATTGTAATACTTTTAAATTATAATTAAGTTGGAGGACACAAATCTATCTATATAAAAATACATTTATAAATTAACAATAACTTTTAAAAATTTTCGGACATCCGGAGTACGAACAAATAAATAAATGATACAAAATATAACTATTGTGTTAAAAAAATTGTGTAATATCGAGGCATTGACATTGACTTTAAATAAATAAGTTATACTTTTTCTTTAATGGATAGAAATTAATTCCAAACTCCTTCATTATTGTTTTATTAAAGTATCTTTAAACTTATAATTTTAAAATATTATGAATCTAAAATCTTAGAAAATTTAAAAGTTTGGAATTTTCGTTATTTATGAACACTTTTAAATTGTTTACATGGTACCAAATATTTTTTTTAATAAATAAATTTAAATTGATTTACGATAATAACAAAATATATTGTTTTTGACAAGTGATTAAAAACAATCTAAAAATAATCTAATATAATATAAAACAAATATAAATTTCAAGAGCTTAATTTAAAATCATATTCAGATTGATAATTTAATTGTGAGAGCTTAAACTGAATTTTTGATCTTCTCTGGCCCTAAATGTAAGAAATAAAATGTTTTTATATTCTTTTACCATGACTTTTTAAACATTTTTAATAAATAAATTTTCTTTATTTTTTCTACCTTCACCTTTTATATTGATCTTAAATATTTTGTTACAATTTAATAATAATACATACTACATTAGTTGAGTTAATCTTATATTTCTTAGAATGTTTGTTTAATAAAATATGATCGAAGGTTAAAAGTTAAATCATTAAAATATTAAAATTATGTTCTTTCAGACTATGTTTTTTTAAATACACGTTCATTTGTTAAATTTGTTGTATTTAATATTGTTATTATGATTGGTTTCTACAAATAAAAAAGTTGTAAAGTAATTTTGAGAGTTTTTTTGGAAATATGTACACACATATAAGAAAGTTAAATGAGTACCTAAACATAAATAATTTCTTCTTAAGAAGAAAAATAAGTTATCATTTTTGAAGGCGATGGAGAAAATTAAAGAACTTGTGCCTTAGAATAGACAAAAACTTATTTCCAATTTAATTTAATGCGAATTAAAGATGAAAAAGATAAAAGTAAAATTCAGGTTTAAGTGGGTTAAATGCTATTCATAAATAACATCTTATAAACATATTAACTTTCTAATGTTATTATACTTACTTGGATAATACATAAATATTTAGAAATATATATATATTTATAGAAATAACATAATTTGAAAATTCGAACGTTTTTCATCAATCGATGGATTATTGCAAAGTAATGTACCTATTTTCTTAAAACTATAAAAATTTAAAATGAATAAAATGTACATTACAATATTGCACGAATCGTGTTTTTAAGAAGATTTAAGAAAATATAAGAAAAAATAAAATAAAATTTAAGAATCGAAGTAATAATTGGTTGTTATGTTTCGACCTTCAGTAGACCACCGATATTTTATTACTCGCATGAAAACTAACATTAATCTTTCGACTCTTCTGTACATAGTTATTACGTAAAAGTCTTATATATAAAGACGAAAATGTGTTTGTATGTGATAAATTTAATTAACAATTAATAAAAATTATATAGTTATTAATAAAATAGAAAAATTGGATACACGAAAATAATAAATAGTTATTGTTTATTAAAGATATTCAAGAAAAAATGAAGAGTGGCATCTACAATAATAATAAATATGTTTTAAATTATAAAAACAATGCGGATGTAATAGATCTTCATTCTTCTCCTTCACTGTTTTTTGTTCTTCTAATTAACAAGGACAAATAATATTGAATACCCCAAGCGAACCCAAAAGATTACAGTCATCTTTTAAGTAATATTGAAAAAAAAAGAAAAAACATTGTACATACTTAATCATGGTAAAATATCACGAATTTTTATATATAGTATTTTTATATTTAACTTAAATGTCATAATTTTCACACACATTTATTATTTGCGTGTTTTTATACAAATGTATAAAAAATAAAAATTATATATGAAAATCATTTCTGATTATTAAGGTAATTCCGAAAACTATTTTCCTATGTAACTGAAAATTGAAAATTTCCTTTTTTTTAATAAAAATAAAATTGAATTCGTATTAAAAACCGAGAAGAATTAAATAAATATACCGACTAGGTATAATTTAAAGTAAAAAAAAAATTTATTTACAATTATTTAAGTCCAACTACTTTTTCAATTTATTTTGTTTCTATCTGTGTCGAAACAAGACGCATATTTCATATGGAGAGACATTTAATTGTTAAATTAAAATTACACAATTTCATTTTTCATGGTTTTTTAAACAATTTTTTTTCTAATTTAGTAATTAGATTTTTCATAAAACTTTTCTGTATAAAAAAAACCTTCAGAATTCAGTCAGGTAAAAAAATATGCAACGACTAAGCACATATATGTATCTAAATGTATATATATATGTATTTATATATATGTATTTATATATATGTATGTATATATATATATATTTATATATATATATATATATATATATATGTATATATGTATATATAACTGTTATAATATTAAAAAATGATTATGTTTTATGTAAACTGAAGAAAATAATTGAAATTAAAAGAAATAAAAATTATTCATGTTATTTTTTTTTGTTGACGTTGCTATTTATTAATTGCAACAGCACTAGTTATTAATTAATGTAATTAGGCTAGATCCTTTTTTAAACTGATTTGTTAAATACACTGAATAAATACAAAGTTAAAGTAAAATAATTATTTTAATGTTTTTAAATCTTTAAGAAATTAAAAAATAGACAAAAATAAATAACAAAGCAATTTTGCATAATTATTAGATATTTTGTCACCAAAAAAAATATAATATAATATGTTATTTAAAAAAAATAAATTTAAATAAATTGATTGATTAAATTCAAGTATTTTCCAATAAAATATTATGTATTATGATTTATTTTTAATAAACAATCATCACAGATTTTCTGATAGTAATGCGATGAAATCATCAAATTTTGTAAGATATATTATTATAATAATTAATTTTGGCCATAATTGTAATTATAAATTTATAATGTTACGTTGTGATGATTAAATTTTGACTCGAATTATAACAACTTTAGAAATTATTTAATGCATATATTGAATTTTTTGTACCTAATTACCTAATAATTTTTTTGAAAGAAGTTTTCTAGATTTCAAATTATTTTGTTTTTGGAATGATAAGAATAAATTAAAATATGATAGAAGAAAAAATAATTTAATGCAAATAAAAGTTTAGTATTTATTTTTATAAGTTATTCTTAGTTTATTCTTGAGTTGAGGACAAAAATCCTCTCTTCGATGTTATTTTTATATTTAAAAATACTTGTCTTTCTATTGTGAATATTTTGAGATGAAGATGTATACGATGAAATCAGGTGAATTAAAAGAAAGTAATAAAAATAACGCAATCAAACGTACTTGCTTAATTTTTTTAACTGCCGCCGGATTACAATATATACAATCAAAAACGAAAAACATGTTTGCTTTATTTGTGATGTCTATATGATATTTTATTACAACATATATATATAATATAATAATATTGTATACTTTTTGTGTAAAATTCGACATTTTTTCGATTTTACGTTTCCTAACTTAGAAACGCTACCACAAATAAACAATATGGCCTATAATAAAACAATAAAAAATATAAACATTAGTTTATATTTCGCATATATAACATAATAGGTAGTTATATTTTAATCAAAAAACACCTTTAAATTATTGTTTAATTAAAATTTCAAACGCCGTGTTTGTTACGTTTCTTCCGCCAAATTTAAATTTTTGTTGGTTTTGTATATCTAATTAGTGAGAATAAAACAAAATAAATGGTTTCATAATGGACTCGATAATAAGCAAACGCTTTATAATATTTTTAGTATGATGCCCGTATTTTTTAAATATTATTCTTCTTTTCTAAAACAATCACAAATTTGTTTTAAGTAGATTCCGAATGTCTTTCAAAAAGAACCGTGAAGTAATCGATTTAAAAAATATTTTAATAAAAGAAAAATTTATTAAAAAAAGCACGAAACAAAAACAAATAAATTATATAATTAATAAAACTATATTCAAGAAATTCTGTTATTTTCGCATAATTTTTATAAGAAACTATTTTGTATTTGTTTTTTTTATATTAATTTTATATATTTTTTTCATTCCCACACTCTCTCCCGCTACTTTTTCCTGATTATATCTGAAACGAAGATTACTTTAAAAGAAAAAATATATTATGAACACAATGTTAAAAAAATATTTGTTACCAGAAACAACACCTTCACTTTCGGTTTCTTTTTATTTACAGATGATTTACAGATGATCATCATTGGTGATGATTTTCGGTCGACATGATAATTATTACTTTCACAATTTGTGATTCTATATATATAAATATAAATATCATTTTAAAAATGTAACTAAGTTACTTTTTTTTTTGATATAAATCTAAAAACGTGATATTTTTTCAAAAGGTTAAAAATCCATTTTTTAAAAATTCTTTAAATAATATAATATTAATTGAAAATTATTCAAAAATATGTAAAACCTTTGTTACGTTAATTTATAGATAAAATCTCTCAAAAACGTTTAACATTATAAAAATAAAAAAGGAAGCCTTCACACCTTCAACCCGAATTTAGAAAATTGATTTTTGAATTGATTTAAACATCTAATCTCAGACCTTTGAAGTCTTGTTCTTATAATAATAATATCAATCATAAAACGTTAATACTTTTACATGATAGATTATGCGTTTAATCTGTTTATTTTGTTTGACAAAAAACGTAATAATTTACAACTGTATTCAAAATAAAATTAATCATTCATTATTCTTCACATCAAAAATATCTGAAAATGTTGTCCAAGAAGAAGTTGTAATTATACGTTCTCTTTTTCTATCATGTCTTCATATTTTGATGATGACCCCATCTTTAAATTGTAGTCTCTTCAAAAAAATCTCAACAATGAACCAACCTTAACTCTTCCTTTCATTTTCATTTTATTTTCATTTACAATTTAGTTTCAAGTAAGTAAAGTCATACATTTTTTTTACTATATAGTGATGATTCTTAGAGTTAAGATTTTTTTTCTCAAACTTTAACAATTTAAAAAATTGTGTTTTTTGAATTTTTTTGAAAATAATTATTAGTTTTGTGTGATTATCTACAATAAATTTGTACCTAATTTTTTAGATATTAAAAGTTAATTCATTTAAAATATATATCGAATATTTTTAAATAAATTGTGAATAATAAAATAATTGTGTAGCTGTCTATGAATTTTTGGTTATTTTTTAAGTATTTTATTTTGAGTGCAATATTAGAAATTATTTCATTATAATAAAAAAAATACAAAAAATATTACGATTTGTAAAGTGAAATAAAATGGGAATAAAAAAAGGACTTATTATTTTCTTGTGTAAGTATATCATTTCATAAATTTTTATTTTTGAATTTAAACAGCTATGATAATATTTTATAAAAATTAATGGATATTTCTTAAAAAAATAAATTAAAATATTAACTATTAGATTTCAACCCTTAGTTATTAAAATTCTTTTTTCAAATTGCCTTGAATATGTTTTCCTAAACACAGTTCATTCAACTCAAATGAACACGTCATCAATTAATTTTCATTATATTCTCATTTTTTTTTATTATTATTTTATTAAAATATTATTAAACAATATAAAAAAAAATTTTGATCACTTATCGTGAGAATTTTTTTTTCTTTGAAATTCATTTTGTATTAAAGTTTTACGAAATAGATTTGAAAAAAAAAATACATTACAATTTGGGTTAATTTAATTATATAAAAATAATTCTGACATAGTTTCAATTTTACATATTATCAAAAATAATGTTTTAGTTCTAAAAATCGATTTATTTGGCTTTAATTTAATTTAATAATATTTTCGTTTTTTTTTTAAATTTGATTAATTTTAGAATTCAATTTTATGTATATTTTTGATATCATGATGATTCCAAACTCATAATATTTTTACCAAGCATTATTTTTTAATAAGATTATATTAGTAAAATAATTATAAACAATACAAGTCATGATCTTCAATAATTTTTTTTACTTTCACAAAAGATAATCGATTATAAACATAAATATACACAATTAATAGTCAATTCGTTGATTAATATAGTACCTGATGACCTCGAGAACATAAATGATAAAATCCACAATTATTATAATAATAAGACAATTTTTATTATTCAATGGTTGTGTCTTCTCATTACTTTAATATATTATATACTTTCACTAAAATAATTTAAGAAATAGCATTCATCTTACCTCATCTCTTGTATTTGAAAAATTAATCACCGAACATCAAATTCAAATTAATGAAAATGTATTAAAGTCTAATATTTTATACATATATCATCAATTGTATATTTCTTTAACATTATATATATAGAACTCGATTTTATAAAATTATTATATTTTGCTATTATTTACTTATAGATATAATACCTAATAGAAATAGTGGTACCTATACGTTTCAGTTCAATATCGCATCACATATAAACTCAAGCACTTATGAAATAATTTTTGCATAATAGATGGTAAAAAATGTAACTATAAAAAATTTATGGAGCAGAAAATGTTTTAATATTTATGCAAATATGCAACATTTATTTATTTAAATTATTGGATTTAAGAAATGCTAGTTTAAAAACGTAATAAAATGTTAAACTTTTCTATATTTTTTATTATTAAAAATAAATTTTGCACTTTAAAATAAATTGTTAATTATATTTGAGTAATACCCTTAGATTTAATTAACGTTTAACTGAGTTATTATTGTATGCTGTATACGTGCATTTTTCTTATGAAGTTGTTGAAGATTTTTTGAAATTAATTAATTAAAATGAAAGCTTTTTTTGTTACGACTTAATATTCAAACTTTTTTTATAATTTCTTGTAAAAACGACATAGTTTTAATATTGAATCTTTATAACTTTTATATACTTTTTATATATGTATTTCATGAGAACTAATTTTCCATCATGAAAATGCTGATACATTTCAAATAAACCATATTTAAAACAACTCAGCAATCTTTAAAAAAATAAGTGTAATTTTTAACACATTTTCGCTTTCAATTATGTGATTTGGTCTCTGTAATATTAATACAAAATTTATAAACACAAAGAAATGATTAATAATCCCAAGCGAAACAATGAAAAAAATGAAAGAAACTATAAAACCGAAAGTTATTTATAATAATAATAAAATTTAAACAAAACAAATGTTAGTTATTGACCTTTTTGATTTAATTGTTTTTATTCAGAAACACAAAAAATTATGCGATCGTGAATTGTAAATTATTGTTCGTTTTATTCTGTCATTAAATCTAATTATGGTAAAAATTCATCTTGAACAGATATTTGAACAAAATAACAATAATATTGAAAGGCTTTCACTATTACATTATACATTTGTTGATTGTGTTAGAGAAATTAGGAAGTTTTATAAAAGAAACAGAAAGATTTTCATTTTATCAAACAATATATTTTTGTATTTTTATATTATTTTATTACTTTTATCATTCAAGGAAAATTTATTTAAGCTAATTAGATAAATACGATTTTTAGAACCAGTATATAATTACCGAGGTTATAAAATTAATAATAGATTATAATAGACAAATAGTTTTCTTATCATAATGTCTTGATAAAGCTAATGTAAGTGTACTATATACCGAACAGATACGTACAATTCTCAGTTTCGCTCACTTTTTTATTTTCATTTGGTTTGTTGTCTATTTGAGAATTAATAAACATTTAATAATTCGGTTAAATATTGATTTAAAATATAAAAAATATGGTTTTCTCCATTTATGTCCAATGTTAGAACTTCCAAACACTGCGTACCAATAGTCGAAAGAAAACTTATTTGAAATAAAATATAACTTTCCTTGTTATATGCTTGAGATTGTGTAAATATTTTCGGTTAAATTGTGAATTGTTAAAAATGTACAAGAAAATTAAAATTTTATTTACCTGTATTTTCTTATGCACTCAAAGAAAATCAATAATGTTAATAAATGCGTTTTCGTTGGATAAGTAAAACTAGTTTCTTAACATTTTGATTAGTTGACAGAAGATAATAATTTTTTACACGTAACGAAATAAATCAATAATTAAATTTTCTTTGCTTCAATTTAAAATTTCATTTACATAGAAGAACAGAAATATACTAGTTATAATTTTGTTACCATTATTTTTATTATTGTTCTTATCATTATTTATCTTTAATAGTTGGGAGAACTTATTACTAAAATTTATATGATTTCATCTTATGTTTTTACTTTTAGTTGTTACATTATCTAACAGTCAATATTTAAATAAACCATGGCCAACATACAGTTTGGAGAATATGCCCCAAACAGGATTTTCATGTCGTGATAAAATTTTAGGAGGTTATTATGCTGATCCTGAAACACAATGCCAAATGTTTCATGTGTGTGTTAAAGTTGCAGGAGTTGGAGTAAGTAAAATAAAAAACTATATTTATTTTGAACGCAGAATACCAAAATAAAATAATAATTTTTTTTTCTTTTGTTTTTGTCATGGAGATGGCAAAATACAAAAAAAAATTTCATAATAAACCATTAAGTAAACTTTTACAAGATGTTTATATACAATTGTACATTTTATTTCAATAATGAAAACTTTCATATTCTTAAGAGACTGAATGACCTTTTTTGAAAAAGTTATGGTAACTATAAACTATAGTGTCTTTTTTATTTATCTACAATGATTCATTCAAAACAATTTTTCTTCTACTTCTATTCTACTTTTATTTATCTACAATGATTCATTCAAAACAATTTTTCTTCTACTTCTATTTAATCATTAAATTTTATATTTATTTGTAGTAAATTTGGTTATTTAATAAAATAATATGTATTTTTTTATCAATCATAATAGATTCAAGATTTTCGATTTTTATGTCCCAACTCAACTGCATTTGATCAAGAAGCTCAAATTTGTGCTGATTGGGGTGATATTGATTGTGAAGCTGCGACACTTTATTATGGTAGTGATAATTTTGATTTATATAGAATTGGATCTGGATTTGATAGCAAACGAGCACCATTTGCTGAAGAAAATGAGGCCTCATATCATTTACAAAGAGCGGAAACAGGTAATAAATGCAACATAACATTTCAATTGCTTTATATTTTTAATAATGTATTCAGTAAAAATAACAAAAAATTCTAAATACTTTAAACAAAAACAGTAATTTGAAAATAATTTCAATGAGTATTTTGTAATGAGTTTTAAAAATTTTAATAGGAGATGCGCGGCGGGGAATACATACTGTTGTTAATCAAAATACAAGAATTGAAAAATCGAACAATTTTAACCAGAATTTATTTAATCGATCTCCAATTCCTAACCAACCGAAAACAACTCAAGAACCTACAACAAAACGAGATCAAGGAACAATATTACCATATCACTTAACAAATAGAAATATTAATAATTATTCAGAACAAACATCTACAACACAAGTATCATTTAAAGATAAAGTATCCAGCAACCGACAAAACGTACAAAAACAGCAACCAAACAACAATAATCGTAATTAAATAATTAATAATTTTTAAAATACATTTAAATAATTTTTCAATTTTTATATTAAATACAGAAAACATTGATGAAATATTTAAAGAGTCCCAAAGTTCCCACTTTTTTAATAACCGAAATAATGGTAAAGAAGATTTTGAGGAAGACATTGAACTCGAACTAACATCTACGAGAAGACCTATACAGCAGATTCGTATAAGAGGACGTGGTCATATTCGCGCAACTAATGTCAACAATATAAATCCATCTCAATCTCATAGAGTAAAAGCACAAATTTATTCATCACCAACGCATTCAACATATAACTCTTCACCGATTGCAAATACCTACATCTCAACAACAACAGTTCCAAATTCTGGTCAAAATAATTATTACAATTTAAATAGCAATAAACCTGTCACTACAACTCAAGCAACATTTAAACAGCATGTAGCACCAGTTACGACGACTACTAATATTGCACCCTTTTTTATTCAGAAACCAACTGAAAAATTTTATAATGCTTATAATACTGCTATTCAACTGCAGCAGCAAGAACAAAGACAATTTTTCGAAAATGTTCCAACAACAAGTCAATCGCCTTTCCAAAAAAAGACTGCAATAGCATTCAATCCAGATTTCTATCTAACCCAATCAAGTACACCTAATTATAGTAATAATATAAAAATTCAGCCAACATCTTCTGTTCACTCATCCACACACAATAATTATAAACAAGAAGAAAAAATTAATAATAAGCCATCAGAAAACCCTTTCTATAATGTTCATTATGAAACGAAACCAGCAATTCCTGTGGAAAGTCAACAACAACATTATAATGAAAAACAAATTCAATCAAGAAATTATAATACTAATGAGGATTTTAAAAAAATATCCACACAAAATCATGCACAACAATACAACAATAACAATAATTACAATTATAACAACAATAATAATCAATTTAAATCGACTAGAGTTAAATCCACTATAATTCCCAAAACAACCATTTCCGCAGCACAAATTGAAGAAGTGACAGTTCACAAAGTATTCACTCAAAATCAATCATATAATAACAATGAAACAACACAAAAAACAATAAAAACTCAAGAAAAATATCAAACAGTTAATCGAGGCAATAATTATACACCACCATCAACTGCTAAAAAATTCTCTACACTTGTACCAAAAGAACAATATAGTCCAACAACTTTTAAACCAAATACATATAAAAAAGCAATTGAAGGTTTAAATGTCTACAAATCAGAAAAAATTGATTCTACACAATATACAGCAGCCAGTTATTTACCGACAACAACAAGCACTACTGTACCTCCACAGCAACGACATCAACAACAACAGCCATTACAATTACAAGAAATACAACAACAGCCGCAGAAACAGTTCCCTAATCACGTAATAATCTCACAACAACAAAATGATGAAGATGATGGTCAATATCATCCAGAATTATATGAACGAGACTTTGTTAGAAATAAACTAAACCAAAAATTTAATACACAAAAAACAGAAAATACAAAATATAACGACAATAATAACAATTTTAATGTATATGAACAACATCAGAAAATAAGCTCAACAACCTCACAAAGTTCAGAGGATGAGTTTTTAAAAACAGCACATTCACAAAACATTGCTGCTAGTGCTAATGAATTAAGGGTTGAAAAAGAAAAAAAATCACAACAAATAACTAGTAGTCCAAGGCCCTCAAAGGCTCCAACCATACCACCAAATTCAACATCAACAAAAAAGACACCTAAAAATAAAGATGCCAGTTATGATTATGCTTACTATGATAGTTCTAATTCTCGTGATTATTCTGAATACGATGTTATCGAAGAATTTGATAAAACAAGAAAACAAAGTCAATGAATTGGTTAATAATTTGTAATGTAAACAATATAGAAAAGCTTCTTTATTTAATTCATTTATTCTATGTTTTTCTCATTACTTATTTAAAACTTTCTTCATCTTCTTCTCAAGAAGGGTCACTATAATTTTTACGCACCATTTTGCCGTATGCAGAATTCTCACAGTTACTTTATCTACTACTTAATTTATATATTTTTCAATTTTGAACGATATATATAATATAAATATTTCGTCTCTCATCCCATTTTATTAATAACAAAGTTTTAAAAAATATTTGTAATGTAATTTTACGATCCTGATCCCAGTAAGTTAGTTTAAGCTAATTTAATATTTTATACATTACTTATTAAAAATTAAGTTGAAAATGCTAAATTTTTAAAATTATAAAAATAATAACACCTTCTCTATCAGAAAAATGAAACTTTATATAAGACAAAGGTTTTCTCAACAAGAACAATCGATTAATAAATCAAAAAGACCATTACATAAGAAAATAGAAAAATTATTTTATATTTTTTGTACTATTTATAAAATGTTATCATTTTTTGTACTTCATTGTTATTTCTTCATTTTTAATTTTTTGTAAATAAAGAAAAATATTTTATGAAATTACGACATAATTGAATTTTTAATAATAAAAATTGAACAGTTATAAAAAGCATTTCTAAAAATACAAATTTTAGTGTTGAATGAAAAAACTCTAAAATATTGAAATTTTTAATTTTTAAAAAAACGACCTGTTGATACAATTATAATAATATTTAATTGTAATTAATATGATCTGAAAATCATGATTGCTTGTTGTTATTATTATAATTAAAAATTAGTTCATAAGTACTTTGCTTATTTCTATTAAATTTTTAATTGAAAAAAGAAAAATTACTATGTGCTTATATTCCCTATAATACATATAATATCTAAAACATATAATTTCTATTTCACAAAATGATTAATTCACTCATATAAAAAAATAAAAAATTAATGAAACAGTTTTAAATGTTTTTGAAATAGGTTTGTATAGATTTTTTTCTCAATAATTAAAGATTTTATTATAAATAAATAAATTATTAAAATTATAACATTTACAGTTTATTATTACAGAAAATTATAAAAAAGTAAATAATCTAAAAACCTCAAATAAACAATATGGTCGAATATAGTTCGCCACACTAGCTTATTCAGATATTCAAATTAAATAAGTGAAATGTTTTAAAGCTATTTTTGGTTCTCAGTAACGAGTTAAAATACAATTTTTTATAAATTAAGATTTTTACATTCTCTTCAATCTTCTAAGGAATATGTAGAAACTTTGGTTATGACAGTAATAATAAATATTTATTATTTTATGTCATTACCAGAAAATGTTAAATATAAACAAAAGAATAATAGAAATTCTTATATAATAATAATAAAATCCTATATGTAAAATGACTTCACTATACCCATACAGTATCAGTGTTAAAGAAGAAAAAAACCTATAAAATCAAGAAAATTTTGCGAATACAACTCAGTTGTTAACAAAATGTCTCAAGTAAAGACTTATTGGTCTTACTTTTTTTTTTTTTTTGTAGTTATTTGTGTTATTAGTGAAACATATGCAAATAATAAAGATGGGTTTAATTTGTACAAAGGTATTTTTATATATTTAATTATTTTAAGAGAAAAAGTAGTAATAATTAAATAAATACGTTGATAATAATTGTTAAAACTTCCTATTAAAAAATTCATTGATAAATAACTTTATTTTAAACAATATTTATTAAACTATTGTAAGGAATAAATGCTTAAATATATTATATACCGCCAAATCTTTTAGATTTATTACGAGGAAAAACTGAAAGTGATTTTCTTGGAAAAGATGGACTGATGTCAAAAATTGTTTGTAAGTTAAAATATAAGAAATTTTTTATTTTATAAATATATATTATTAAGATAAATTCAATTATTACAGATTTTTATCGAACACCAATTCTGCCATTTTCAGACGTTGGTCAATCAAAAAGGACAGTGAATAAATTTAAAAGTAAATTATTTTATGGCCTTTGATATTTGTTTAATTATTATTTTATTAATTTAACAAATTTTTTTTATGATTCACTAAAATTTAAAACACTATTTCTTAATTTCATTAAAAAGACATGATGCTAAATAAAGATAATTTGGAAATATTATCATCACATGAAGAAGACAATCCCAAAGAATTATTAAATAAGTTTTATATACCAAGGATTTTATCTAAAAGAAGTCCTAGGACATTTTTAAGTTGGAATAGCAAATTAAGTAATAGGATGTAAGATTTTCTTCATTAATATTTTAAATAATTAAATTTTCACAACAAATATCTGTAAATAATTATGCGATGATTTTATATATTTTTTCAGTCAACTTGTAAACAAGGCATTTCCAGTATCAGGAAATATAAAACCAGCAGCATAAATTAATTTTTATTTTAAATAAAAAATGGGAAACAAACAGCAAATGAATAATGATACTGATTAAAATATTTATTGAATTTAATTATATTTAATTGTGAGTTTTATAAAATAAAAGACTATTTGGTCAAGTGAACAATAATTTTTGTGAATTATCTCTATTTATTTAATTTTGTATAATTTTCATCATCTACAGTGAAATTTTCTTCAATATTATCATTTTCATTTCTTTTATCTTTATTTGAACAGATATAATTTTTAATTGAAGTTAATGATAATAAAACCGGTATCATAATTGGTAAGAACAATGGAATATAAATAGCATATTTTTGTTCATCTGGAAAATATAAAAGTGCTAATAGACTAGGGTCAAAGAATGCAGTCTCTGAAAAACGAAATGCTTCTTTAGCATAAATAACAGCATTATAAATATCACCATTTTGAAGTAATTTTTTAGCCAATACAATATTTTGAAACGCATAATTAATTCCTTCACCAACTTCATCATTTATAACAATATAGCTTATATCCCCTAGAAAAGAATTAATCAATTAAGAGAAATTTTAATAAATTAAAATCTTATTATTGTACCAAGTAATTTTACTAAAGATTTGAGAGTTAATGTTGCTGAAGTCAATAAATGAACAACTCCAATACGAATATGAGTATCAACTTCCCACATTCTTGCTTCAATATTTTCTAAACTTGTCATACTTGCACCATTTATAATAACCTAAAATAAAAATTATGTAATTTCAATGTTAGTCAGTGTACCAATGGTGAATAAATTTACTCACATCATTCTGTATTCCAACAATTTTACGTAATAGAAAAAGCATAACTTGCATGACATCTTGTGAATTTATATTAAAATCAATTTTTGTTCCTTTTTCCATATATTCAAGGCATGCAGATTCTGGTGGATTCACAATTAATATTCCACCCCATTTTGCTGACAAGAATGAGTCAACATTACTTTTTGATGCCTTTTTACCTATATAGGTATTTAAAAATTGTTGCTGTTATTCGCACTCAATGTAAAATAGATAATAAATAACTTTACCATTTTTACCAAAAATATATAATGGTGCTGTTTGACAAGGTGGAATATATACAACCAAATGTATGCACGGACTATTTGAAATTTCATTTCCTAATTTCCTTTCAACTGATGTTATTATATGTGGTAAATTCTCTTGTGGTAAAACATAGTGTCTACCTAATTTTGTATCATCACGTATCTAAATATCAAGACAAAATATTAATGCAATAAACTTTAGTTATTATAATATTGTATAATATTAAATCACCGAAGTTTAAATTATATTATATAACTTATAACTTATAGGAGATATTGATTTACTCAGTAGCTAATATAGGAAATTAATCAATCAATGGACCAAATCGGGGCCTTGAAAAATATGATATAAAATGATATATAAATAGAACCAGCACCATGAAATTTTAATTTGCAAGTAACCTATAGATTTAGCTAATAAATTTTCGGGAGTAATTTCCGGAAAACAAAGATTTTATATAAATTAAAAATTAACCTGTTTATTTGGTACTTCAAATTGTACTTGATATTTCCATTGTGATTTTAATGTAAAATTAGAAAGAGGTGAAATTACTTCCAAAAATGGTGTCACAAATTCTAAAAAATCGAAACAAAATAAAAAGTCAATAAACTAAAATAATACAAAATTTTTTAATTATAATTACTTTCAGCATCTGAACGAACGTTCCAATGAACTTTTTGTAAATCCGGACGTGGATTAAGAACTGAGATAAGAACATCGTAATGTGGTTGTGGTGGTGCACTTTTATGACGAGATACAAAGCCTTGTGACGTGGTTAAGTTTCCTAAAATCGAACGTAAATTGTGTTCCTCGAGTAGCCAGGTTTTGATGACGTTTTGAATTTTCATCGAAGCTTTGAAAAATTTATTTAGAAAACATATTAAATAGTTTTAATATTATTTTAAAAAACATATTTTATGTATATTTAATCGTACCATCTCTGAAAACTTACATACATCCGTTGATATAAAAGCTGTACGATCAGATGTTACTAAAATATCCTCTATCTGTTTATGCCATTCAATAAAAATAAAATCACCTGCATTTATTTTATTTTGTTTCAATAAAATTAATTCTAATTCGGCTGGTGTTTTAGTATTTCGTACAACATGCTCATTCAATTGAATTTGAATAAATTGAAGATTTAAGAATTCTATAAAAGTATTTAAATTTTATTAAATTCTTATTAAATTATTTAAGCAAAAAAATATACTATACCATGATGATTAAAAATTTGATTTAATTCATTAATTAATATTTTTGATCTTTCAGGATTATTTGTAAATATACTATAAGTAGCTGTTATTATTATTGGATTATGATTCAAATTTTCAATTCCATCATTTGGTAAAGTTACTCTAAATGAAAATTTCACGTTTTTTTATTTCTTATACTGAAAGTTTGATATAATATTCTAAAGAATTTTACCTGTAAACTTCTGTTGTTTTCCACCACATTGGTACTCCAATTAGTATAATCACAATAATAAATGAAAATGCTGCATACATTCTGTAAGCATCTAAAATAAAGTAATGAATTTAAAAAAAAACATCATTTTTAAAGAAAATGAAATGAATTTTCATACATTGTATGAAAATTATTAAAAGAAATATTACGACTTACACTAACAAAGAAAATTAAAGAGATCAACAAAATTCTAATATTTAAAAATAAAAACTAATGTTAATTTTCATTATTGGGTGAAATTAAAAAGGGTTGGGTTTCTATGAGGAAAAATAGTAAAGATAAAAAAGTATTTTTAATTTTAACTGAAAATATTCACATTTAATTTTTAATTATTATTACAAAAATACATAAAAAATATTTTGTTATTCTTTATAACTACAAACTAATATGTACACATATTCCCCATTACAGAAACATGATTTTGATACATATTTTGTAAATTTTGCTGTTCTTTCAGTTCGATAAACTAAATTCAACACATTATCTTTAGGATATAAACTAAGTAAAACTTCATCATTATCATCATCTGAATTATTTTCTTCTTCTGGTTCTAAATAATTAATAATACCAACATTTTCAATTGAATTAAAATACATGTAAACATCTAATGAACTGTCTTCATATGTTACAGAATCACCAAGAATTGTATAAAATTCTTGAGTCCAACGTTGAATGCCAATTGAGCATGTTGGTGATTTTGCCTTATCACCATATAGATCTAATCCTGTAAACTCATATAATAATTTAAACATTTCTTTAGATGAAAATAATTGAAATAAATCTCTGATGGGTCCACGTAAATTAGTACCATCCAAACTATCATAATTTCTTTGGTTCGCTGGACCCTGGCGTACCCATTTTAAATCAATATTTGTTTTTAATTCTGTAGTCATTACTTTATATAAATCTGGTATTAAAAATTCTTCCAAAGATGCTTCAGAATTTACTTCAATATGTTGTTGTATACCAGTTTTAATTTCAAGTTTAAGAAAACATTCATTAACCCACTCTGTTACATCAATTTCCATTGCACTTGGTGACATAACAATTTCTTTTTGGCTATATTTTTTTGGTATCGGACCATGAAACCAACCGTTAATAGATAAGCGTGGGTAATTAAGAGTTGTTACTTCACCAACCTGATGAAATGATTTATTGCAAACTTCAAAAAATAAAAATTGATTATTTTTAGGTAGAATTTTTTTAACAATTGGAAAATGTGGTTGATTCTTTTCATTTGATTCAAATAATTCTAAAGCTCCTCCCATATTTGTTGACCACTCTGTCATATTGTCCCAAGGTGATAAATAAAATACAAATGCAATTCTACGGTCGGATAATAAATCATCGTGAATTAATAAATAATCATTGTAGGTGTACATTGAACATGACGATGAAACATAAGTTAATTCAAAACCAGTTAATTGTTCCATCCAAGGCATTATTGTTTGCTTTAAGAAATTGTAAAAATTAAGTAGATTTGGCGATTCAACATTGACTAAATCTGTAGTTTGATAAAATTCAAATAAATCCATTTGTTTTCGATCCCAATCAAGTTCTGTCATTTCATTTACTAATTCCTTAATGTTGTAATCATTTTCTAGAAAATTTTGAAGCACACATATTTGAAAAGGATTTTTGAGTAATTCAACTCCGAGGACATCATCTTTCCACTCATCAAATCCCAAAAATGACGAATTAAATCTAGTTTTAAATTCACCAATGTGTAATTCATGTCGTAGAATATATGAACAACAATTCATTTTCATAATTTTAGTTAAAGGTTCTCCATTTTCACTAGAAGAAAGTCTATTTCCCAATTTCATGATTCTTTTTGTCTTAGGATCTAAAACAAAAATACAAGATTATTCGATTGATATCACTATAGTAAAATAATTTGTTTATTAATAAGAAATCAGACTCACCCCTTTATTTTAATTTAATTTCACGACACATACACACAAATTACTGAGTCATTTTTGGGGTTGAAAATAAAAAAATCTGTCATTCTTATTTATCAGAACAAATATTTTTTAAACTAAAGAAGTTGCAATAATAAAAACATACATACCTGAATTTTCATCATTTGCTTTTGTGTCCATTTTTTCCACCGACGTTTTACTCATTTTAAAATCTGAGACTGAAAGTTTTCGATTGAAAGACTAAAAGTAATATAACCTAAAAAAATTTGCAATTATTATTTTTTATAATAATTAATAATTTCTACAATTTAAAAAAAATACATTACACTCAAAATAGTTACCTATTAAATCTGGATAAAAAAAATTTAAAGTTTGTTCAATTATGTTTTATTTAATTAATAAATTTAAGATAAATTTATTTTATATGGAAATTAGTTTCCTATTTTCCCGCTACATGTAAAATATAGTGTTGTCTTTGCTCGACGTGACGTTGGAAACAAACAAACACTTTTTCGAAAAGAAAGTAAATGACAAATATACGCCAAATCAACCACTTGGAAAGGAATATGGCAACTCTGATTCAGGATTTCAAAAACTACACTATAACGTCAAAGTTAAAGTTCAAAGTGAATGCTTTTTGTGTTATTGTTTTATTATTTAAATATATTTTAAACAATCAATTTAAGAATTTTAATTAACAGATTGTTGTTTTAATAAAATTAGTTCAGCACAAATATAAAATGCTAGAAAGAGAAATAAAAGACATCATGAAACGACAATACGATGAAAAAGAAATGATTAACACAAATTTTAAAACACCAAGCCAAAAATATGCTAATATTACTCTAAGACGTAGTAAGTATAATAATAATTATATATGCATCATGAATAATAAAATTAAATAATTTTAACAAATCATATTCAATCATATATATCAATAATATGCATGGATTTAATGTTTAAAGGTGTCCGACTACAATCAAAGTTTACCCACTTAAATACTTCTGAAGATTCGTTTAAATTGAACGATCTTGAAATCAAGGAATATCAGCGAACACCTTTTTCTGTTAAGAAGAATACTAAGTTTGAGGATTTGAGGGAAAATAAATCTTCATTCAGGAAAGATTCTAATTTGAATGAAAATTTATTACATGATGATGGTCAATCAACAAAAACAAATTTCAACATTAATTTTAATGAAAACAAAAAACGTAAGTAGATTTATTGGAAATTTGATACGTGAAATTTTTATTTTTTTATTAAAAACTTAATAATAATTAATTTATTCCAAACTGATTTTATTTTTCTTGTGCTTTAATCTTTAGTTTTTTAACTTATTCTAAAATAATATTTCGAGTTTTTTCATTTTATGTATATTAGAATAAAAAATGTGTTTCCTATTTTTAGCAATGAAACAAAATAGAGCTTTTCTAAAGGAAGAAACTGCCAAGGATAAAATGAGTTCTTTTTCCAGTTTAACAATAAGTATATTTTTTTTTATTTTGCGTTTAATTTTCTTACATATTTTTATATTGTTTAGAAAAAACGCCTAAAAAGATTCTTTTTACACATAAAAAAGTACCCGATTTTGCTGCTATTCATGCTCAACATTTTAATAAAATGGAATCTATTGTTGAACATGCCGCTAAACGTGCAGATCTTGCAAAAGTATTAAGTGGGAAAATGAAAGAAAAGGTTTTAATACATAAACATCCAGGTAAAATTGTTTTTTCTCTTATTTGTTGAAATTAATTTTATATCTAGTTCTTTTTTTAAAATTATTTCAGTTTTAAGTCGTATTCCACGATTTGTCAATGCTCAAATTCCACAAGATTTGCCGAAATTAAAAAAGTGGGATAATGTTTTTGTTTTTAAGGGTACAAATATTATAGAAAATTCAAACAAAAAGCTGGAAAACAAAATTGAAGCAAGATCACTTAAACACAAGGGCCTTTATAAAAATCGAGCGCAAAGTGAACCTAAAAAACGTGAAATCTTAAAAGGAGTCAGATCTAATCGACGATTTGAGTTACAGATGAAATTCAGGAGGGCAAATTAATTTTTAATATATTTTTTTAGTTCAAAAATGTTTAATATTCCTAAATTGTAATATAGGTTTATGGTTAGTTCATTTTTCTTTTAAATGTTATTAATATAAAAATAATAATAAAATACTAATTCCACGGCTAAAAGCATTTTTAATTCTTTTGTTATAAATATAAATATGTATGCTTTTCCCACATCTGGCATCACTAAGCTCAATATTTATTTCGAATATCATGTAATCGATTAATTGTTCACTCAAATTAAAAACTTTTCAATTATTCTGAATAAGTAAAAATATATTACATATTTACATTTTTAATATCAAAGAATTAAAACAATAACTCGAAAATTTATATTCTTGTAAAGGAGAAATGAAACGTTAAAAAATTAATAATTAAATCGATTATTATCAAAAAAAATTTTATTCGATTTTCAATTTAATCGTCCCATTTTTAGATAAGAAGAAAATAAAACTATATCGCAACTTAAAACTGTCAAAACTATATAAAAATATGTTTATTCTTTGGATTTTAAAAAACTGTATTTTAAGTGATAAAAAATAAACTGAAATTGTTTTATATTTAATAGTGAAGTGTTTTCCTGTAATAATCAGTCTTTTACTTTATAGTTTCACCTTAAATTTATCAAATAATTTGTATAATTTTTCGGTATAAAGACTTGTGATGTGAATCAGAAATTAAAATAGAATAACTAATTTAGTTCTTGTTGTGTGTAGTAAAACAATGTGAATGCTGTTTTAACAATTATGCTTTCAAAATCTTTATTATTTTCTTTATAATCTAATGATAATAATAAGAATTTACGTGCATGATTCTCAAATGCAATAATTGACAATTGAAAATGATTTGATATAAAAAATATATATAAAAAAAAATATAAAATGGCTGGCCTGAGTGTGTGTGATGGACAAATTAGATTGGAATGAATGAAAATAAAATGAAATAGTTTTATAAACATTGTTGCTAGTGCATTATAAATAATAAATTATTTGAAAAAAATTTAATAAAATGGTCATAAATGATCATTACATTAATTTACGATACATATAAAATTTCTAATTTGTAAAATACAAAGTAAAAAATATGAATTGAAATTATTGAAATTTAAACTCAAATCCTCAATTCTTTTTAAATATTTTTATTATTATTTTAGGTTTTATAGAAAATTCTACTATTTATTTGTTTCATTATAGATACTTGTAATCTTATTAAATTGAAGAAAAACTATTTCTTATTTAGAATTAAAAATAAAAAAATTGCACAAATGGCAACACTGTTAACAAGGTGGGTTGCAGTTGTAGTTTGATAGAAGAGGAAAAAAAAATCCGGCGTCAAAATTATATTTTTCATTTTAAGAATTTTTGTAATTTTTTTCAAACCATTCTTAATTATTTTTGAAAAACAAAAACAATGTTTAATTAAGTCAAGTGAAAATATATTGTGTTACCATTTTTTTTTAATGTAATGTAAATTTGTGTGCAATTGTTTAATTTAATAAAATATGTTGTCAGCAGGTGGACATGACAAAAAAAAAACAAAAAAAAATAATAAGACTGTAGATGAGAGAAATTGAACTTAAATATAAAGGAGAAAAAATAAATAAATTGAAGATTGTTCTTTTGTAGAAATAAGTTTAAACTTAAAAGTGTTAAAAATAAAGCTAAACAAAAATTGAAAATAATGTAATTTCGATTTTCCTCTCTTCTCTTTTAATTTTTTTATGTTTGCTAAAATAAATTTAAAATATCAATGTAAATTTGATAATTTTAATTTTTCTTTACATAAAAATAATAACAGAAGGATCAACTTTATAATAATACAGCAATCGCATTTAAAAAAAGAAAAATTAAATAAAAGGATTATAGGATATTATGAAAATTAAATCAATTAATGAAGACATTATTGATAAACAAAATAGTAAACAAAAAAAAATTAATATCACAACAAAATGTGCAAAAATGACAGAAGAAAGCGATTTTATACGAAGGAATGGCATAATTAATGGTGCTAATGTAAATAATAACAATAATAATAGTTTAATAAATAATACATTTTTATTGACACGTAATAATAATCAGTTAATTGACGAAAATGTCGGTGGAAGTTCAGGCGTTGTTTCATATAAAACAGCAGCAACAAATAATGATACTACAACAACTACTAATAGTGGTAATGATTGTAGTCCTGGAACTAGTAATAAACCAATTAATAATATTGCAACCAATGCAGGTGGACGTTTACAATTTTTTAAAGGTAAAATAATTTTATTTTTGTAGAATTGCTTGAGATTTACGTATTATTCCTCTTGCATTACACAATCAGTTTAGAATGGGGATATATTTTGAATGCATATCTAAACATCAAAATAAAAATTTGAAAACTTTAGCAACTATTTATTTTTAATAATTTTTAAAACAAAAAATATTTGTCGTTATTTAATGAATTTACTTTGCATGAAATTATTTAATATTTTATTTAAATTTAAAGATCAATTTTTTTGTCTTCTAACAGTAATTAATCAAATTACTCTCTGATCGCTTCAATTTTAGCAATTTAATAATTTATATCTTATTAAAATCCATTTTGTTTTGATTCTATGTTAAATTTTGTATCTTATTTAATTTAAAAAATATATGGTTTTTGATACTGAAGCTAAGTAATGCTTATTTCTTCTTTTTTTTTATTGTTTCGGTTCGAAGAGCACTTAGAGAAAGTTAGATGTATTGGTTAGTCATGCTCCAAATATAATATCTCTTTTTTTAACCTACCTAAACAAAATAGACAAAAAAATTTGTTTTTCATTTTATTTTATTTTGTTTCATGTTTAACAAAAAAAAGGAAACATATAAAAAAATTTCCTTTTAACAAAAATTGTTTTATTCCTAATTTCTTAATTTTCTTCTTTGTATTAAAGATGGAAAATTCATATTGGAGTTAGCTAGAGCTAGAGAAGGTGATAAAACTGGTTGGGTGTCTGTACCCAGAAAAACTTATTGGCCACCAACAGCACCAACTCCGGCAATACCATCCGTTAATTATCATAAAAATGAAAGTTCAACCTCACTTAGTTGTAAGTTTTCCTTGTTTTATTTTTATTAAATGTCAATGTTAGTTTTTTATATTTAATTTTAATTTAAATCGCTAATTTGTTACATGGTGTTATTTTTCTTTTCTACTTCAGTTTCAGATGATAACAGTTCAATACAATCATCACCATGGCAACGTGACCATTGTTGGAAACAATCATCTCCACGTCGTTCTATTTCAAAAGAAATGAATTTATTTTATTATCGTCCTTTTTCAGTTTATAATAAATTAACGAATGAGATAAAAAAATTTACGAAACTAAAATGCCGTCGTCCATATGATTTAACTGCATTTGAAATTAAATTAATACATTTAGAAAATGGTACTAAAAATAAGAAATTGAATTCTAAACAAGATGAAAAAGATGACAGTGATAGAAGTTATGATTGTGTAGATGGTGCTGAAAAGAATGCTGATGATAAGATAATAAATATTAATATTGATAATAAAAATGATACAAATAATTCTAATATTGATGATAAAAAATATAATTTAAAGAAAAAGAAAATATTTAACAATCGTCCAAAATTAAATAATATTATACAAAAATTAATTAATAAAATACCAGTTAAAACAACAGCAATAACTGGATCTACAATGGCAATAATAACACCAAGCCCCATTGGATCATCAATATTATCATCAACTGCCATTAGTGCTAGCACTAATATTAGTAATAATATTATTAATTATTCAATACAAGCACAACCATCTCGCTTGGAGTTACAACAAAATTTGCAACATGTTTCACCACGTAAACGGATTTTAAGAGAATTGGAAAAAGTATCATTGGATGATATTACAATACTGAAACGATCACGTGCTAAAACAACAACAAATAGTGGTTCCTTTAATAATAACAATAATATGATAACAACATCATCATTAATGTCACCTACATCAACACCACCAGTATCATCAACGAATATAAATTCAATACAAACAATTAATTATCAACAAACAAATAGTAATAATAATTGTAATAAAGTAACTAATGGAGTAATTATTGATTCCCGAATACAACCACCAATAATACAACCACAATCTGTATCACGTCCCATTAGTAGTTATAGTATAACATCATTATTAGGACACAATAATAATAACAATTCTTCCACTAGTCATAATATACAATCTAAAGAACTAAATATGTCTGATCCATCACAATTACGAGCAATGTTAACATCGCCAAAATCACCAGAATATACACAGAATAAAAATGTTTTTGATAAAAAACGATCACCAAATTATAGTAATATAATTAATTTATCATCAAAAATAATTGGATCATTATCAACAACAAGTACGATTACTGCCACAACAACAACAACAACATCCTCATCGTTTAATCGTTATAATAATGATAAAAGTCCTTCATCTAACATTTTAGATTCACCATACAATTTAATAAGTTCGCCTGGTTTAACTCCAAGTCCTGAACATAACCAACAAAATTTTCATCGTTTTCGCCATTATAATACACATCATATACCATCATCGTCATCTTCACCTAATAATTACCATCCGTATATGTCATCATCTTCGTCATCACGTTGTTCACCAGCTGGTACAATTTCACCAACATCTGATCTATATAATAGTCGTTATCGTACTAGTAATTTTTTATTAGGTTCACCTAATAACCATCAATATCAGACAACATCGGCAACAGCCACAACAACTACAATAACTACAACAACATCTACATCAATAAATAATTGTAGAAATACATCTCCATTATATTCACATCATTCACCACAACAATTATATAATAATAATTGTAAACATGTTATTAGTTCACCAACACATCATTTAAATAATTTGAATATAACTGTTAATAAAATAATAGAATCACCTAGTTTATCACCAAATTCTGAATATCATTATCATACTCAACGTCATTCATCTCATCATCAGCATGGTGGTTTAATTAATACAAAATCCAATTCAAAAAAGACTGCATCACAACGGCAACAACAACAGTACAGTGGAGTAAACACTTTCTCATCATCATTATCACATAACACAAATACAGATTACAATAAATCAGCAATTGGAAATAATAAAAATGATCGAATTACACCAACAACACAACTAGCAGGACGTCATAATTCACCTGAAAAACTAAAAGATTTAGAATATTTAGGTTCAAATAATATATTATCAGGATTAGATATTGATCCGAATTTAATGATACGTCCTCAAATGGTACCGTCCTTATCACAACAACATCAACAACAACAATCACAAAGTATGTTTTTTATGCATCCTTCATACCAAAACCCAAATTTAGGACCACCATATATACCATATTATAATCAAATGCATTATGCATCAGCTGCATCAATTGCAGCATATAGGAATTCATTATGGATGCATTATCCTGTACATTCATCTAGAATACCAATGATGCCATATCCAGGTATTGGCCTAAGTTCATCAGGTCATAATTTAACAACGTCTCCGTGGAATCAAATATCTACTACAACAATTGGTTCTGAGCCAGTGTCTTTAGTTAGAATGAAAGATGAATCAAGTTCAGGTAAATTTACTTTGTGTTTTTGATAGTTATTTGATTTTTTAAGAAATTTCTTTCATTTATATTTATTAATTTTTAATTAACATTTTGACCAGATTTATAAAAGAATTTTTTTTACTCCACAAACAAAGCTTATCTCATTTGTCGACGATAGTGAATTTGTAGTAATATTTTCTATTTGCTTTGTTTCAGATGTCCCGCTAAATTTATCTAAACACTAAAAAAACTAGAAGGGTCCAGAAAAAAGTCTTTAAAAATAAAATATAAATCATCTGCAAATAAAAATTAATAATTTCTTAAAAGAATATATTTTATATACAAACAAAGTTTTATTGTTTAAAATCATAATAAATTAAAAAAATAATTAATTAAATAGTATTATTGTAATTCATAATTAATAATTTATAATTATTACTAACAGAATAAGAATAATAATTAGTTTTGATATAAAAAAGAATTATATAAAATTAAACATATTTGTAAAATAATTTAATTTAAAAAAAAAATTAATAAGAAAAAAAAGGGAAAATAGTGAGTATATTGTAGAGAATCTCGTAAATTCTGGAAAATAGACTGAAGGTTTTTATGCAAAGCATACTCTTCTTTTTTTTCTTTAAAAGTTTAAGATGAACAAAATAAAAAAAAATTAAGAAAATAATATTTCAAATGTGTTTCATGAACATTTTTTAAAATATTTTAAGAAAAAGAAAAACATATTTTTATACAAAAGCCAATTTTATATACTATCAAGAAATTTTTATTCCCATTTTTTAAATTAAATCTTATTGAAATATAGAAAATTGTGGAATTTTCAGAAGCAAAGTTTTCTTTATAATTTTAGAGTTCCAGATTTAAATTATTGAGTTCAGTGATTGGCTATTGTAAAAGTGAAATATGGTTAGTCAAAATCTGGAGTCAGCCTGAAAAAAGAATTAAATAATTAGAATATTCAATTGTGATTCGTAATTGAACACTTATTAGAATCACCAACCGCTTCATAAAAAAACATCTTGTTTACTTATTATTTATATAAATTAAACTTTGTTTCCAAAATTCGTACTATTGAAACAGCAACAAAATTTTAAGGGACAACAAAATTTCAAGAAAAAAGTCTAAACCAAATATGTGATGAAACAAAGAAAAACTTGTATATAGAGAGGGAATAAAAAAGAAGAACATTATATATTTATACACAAATAATGCATTTATAATAATGTTATATTTACATTAATTAAATGATTAAAAAAAAATTTAAAGAGTGCAATTGAAAATAAACTAATGAAACACAAAATGGAAAAACGAAATTTATATTATCATATCAATTTAAAAAAAACACAAGTAAAAGACTAGACGAGAATTTTTATTGAAACACATTTTGAGATTGTCAAATAATAAATAATAAATGATAAATAATAATAATTTATATATAACATAATCATAATTATTAATAATTTCTCAGTTTAAAAATAACAATAATATTTTTATACAAAAATATCAGACGTCAAATATAGAATAAGTCCTTATATAATAATAGATGTGCTAAATAAGCCCAGGTTGAAATCACATTTTCAACCAAATTAAAAAATTATAGACATGGAAAAAATGACGAGTCCAGAATGAAATTTAAATTACAATTAAAGATTGCGACTATTGTTAATGCTTGTTTAAAGATTGCATACGTAAATTTTTACTATTGATTTTTAGCTAAATCAAATGTGAACATTTAGAATAAAGCCTTCTTTTATGAAGTGACTATTTAAATGAAATTCAATAAAAAATTAAAATACACATGAAAATATAAAATAAAAATTAAAAAAAATAACAAGGAAAAATAAACAATTTATTCAAGAAAAATAGTGCCAAATTGTCTTATCTACATTATTTTTTTATAAAGTAAATCGTAATATTTGCTTAACTATAGCAGGAAAAGTCAATTTAAATGTTGTGTCCATTCAAAATCTGTTGTTACTCAAAGCATATTTTTAATTGGTATAAAAAATTTTTTTTTTATTGATTAAAATAATTGCAATGAAAAACGAAATAATTCTTTATTTATTTATTATTTTTCAATAATAATTTTATAAACATAAAATAGCGAAATTTTTATAAATATGTAATGTTGTTCAATTTATAATCTTTGTCGAATTTGATATAAAAGTTTTGATACTTCTAATTAGAAGTAACTTTATTGCAAAATTTTAAATATTATTGAAATAATAACAAATTAATAATTGCGCAACATATACACTATTATAATATAAATTGCAGCTAATTTTCTTATATAATAAAAGAAAAATAAAATCTTCAAAGATGAATAAGTTAATTAAAAAACAATAATATTTGTAAAATATGTTAAAAAATTTTTTATTTAAATTTGTATATACGTAGTAATTTTAAATTTAATTAATTACTTTTATTATTGCACAATCAGTGTGTATTTTTTTTAAGAAAATAAAATTATTATTAATAAAAATAAATAAAGAAAAAGTAATTAAATCAAATTTATATAAAATGTATTTCTAAATATTATTTATATAAAGAACAAAAAAAAATTAAAATAAAAGAAAAAAATAAATATATATATTTTTAAAAAATATTTAATCAAAAGAAACAAACTTTTTTTTCTTTTCTTTCTATAAATTAAACATTTTGATAATAATAATAATTACCTATACATAGTTTTTTTTTTCAAATTATCATATAACACCAGGAAAAATAAAATAAAAAATTAATAAAAAATAGATTGAGAGCTTTGGGCACTAGTAGCCAAATTCCTATTTAGATGAAAGACATTACTAAATAATAAATTTATATATAAATAAAATATTACAAAAAAAAAAATAAGTAAGATAAAAAAAATAAAACTAAAACTAAAAAACAAACAAATGTTTAGATTATTAAATATTTATAGTGTACAGTATTTTTTAATAAGAATTTTTCGCACAATGTAACGTATTTTTTTACTCTAAATCGTAAATAATCGCGTTTTGAAAATATTAATTATTATTATATTATATTATTAAAAACAAAAATGAAATGTTGTCTTTTTTTTTCTAATTCAGTTTAATTTATTTCCATTGTTAGCTTTCATTTGTTTAAAATCATTATCACATTTTTCATTCTCTGTTTGGTTTTTTATTCAGTTTAGTACCTTTTTTAATATAATTTTAATTATTTTACGTTTTCAAAACATTGTGCCACAATTTCGCTTATATGTATATATATAAGTTGAATATATATATTATATGGAAAATATACAATTTCTATTTTAAATTTCGTTTTATTTTGTATTTAATATTTTAATACTTCTTTAAAAAGATTTTATGTTTGTCCAATTAATAATACAAAATAATACCTATCTAGTAAGTAGATATTATTATACTTTATACCTATCTAGTAAGTAGATATTATTTTTTAACACGAATTGAGCCCGAAGAAATTGTCGAAGTACTACTTCTGGTTTCCTAAAATCATCATTTGTCAATCTCTAAGAGATGTCGCTTTACCAAAATGCATTTTAAAGAATAAAAATGATCAGTATTTAATAAAATAAAATTTAAAAAAAAATTAGTTTAATTTTAAAAATAATATTTTTATATATTAATTTATACTTATTTTGTGAAAAAAATTAACAAAAATTTAACGAAACAACGAAAAAAGGACCAGTTAAGAAAAAAGATAGACCAGTTTTATATTTTATTTTCAGTTGGCAGAACCTAAAGTGAAAGTGTACTAAAATTATATCATTTTAAAATTAGTACCACTTAAAGTGACTGCTTTTGTGCTTGTGTTAATAAAAACATTAAATACGCGGTCTAATGTGTATAAATAAATGTAATTTTTATTAAATGTAGTATATTAAAAGTGTGTTTATTCTGTTTTGGTGTTATTTACAAATATGACTGCAAATATGTATCGGGTCGGAGGTGAGATTAATTGATGCCGTTAATAGTTTTTTTGGGTATCAAATATAGCTTCTTTAGCCGGCTGCCTGCTATCATCATCACGATACGCTTGTGTGCGATGCGACGACAAACAATTGTCCCAATATCATTTTCATATAATTGGCGAATTAATTTTTTTTTACTTGGATATCTTTTTTGTTTCCATAATACTTCTCAGTATGAATATAACCAACAAATTTTATTTGAATTTTAATTAATTTTTAGTAAAAAATCCAATTTTTTTTTCTATTTTTTTTTTTAAGTGGAAGAAACAAATTAGATGTATTTTTTATTGTTTCACACGAATTAAACCAAAAAAATATTTCACTAATCAAAGCGACGTCTACAGTCTACACTAAACAGCTCTCGAATCAATTTTTGAAACTGTTTCTTTTTCCCCTAATACTTTAATTTTTTAATAATATATTTTAATAAATATTTAACCTTTTTTTTAATTAGTTCAAATGTCAGCCTAAAATTGTGTGAATTTTGATCAATAAGTAAACAACATTTTTACATTAACTTTTTTTAACAAAAAAAAATTACAATGTGTGGTTATGGTTTAAAAAAATTCTAGTTATTTATTGTTTTTTTATCAAAATTAGATTTAATATTACCAATTTAACTGTAATTACATAATAAATTAATAATATTGAAACCGTATCAAAAGCACTACACAATAAAAATCGCTATATAAAATCAGCATAATAAGATGACAAGAGGTCAAATTTTTATCTCTGCCTCTCTTTATTTCTTTTATCCAAAACACACGGTTATTCTTCAAAATTAAAGAGTTAATTTATTTAAAAAAAGAAAAATAAATTTTATTGGTGTTTTTAGTTTCGAGAAAATTTTTCTTGTACTTTTTTCTCTTTTATTGAAAGATCTTGCATTGTAAACCACTGTCACTTTACCGAATGTCTTCGTATATTTAATATAAAAAAAATTTGTAAAACGTTTTCCTGAAAAATTTTCCTTCAACGTTTCTTTTTTTTTTTGTTTTTAATTTTTCGCCTGTAATTTAATAATATGAATTAATTAATTAATTAATTTAATAGTATGAAGAAACAAAAGTATGAAGTGATTATTTCATATGTCTGTTAGTTTTCACATGAAGTGATTATTGCATATGTCTGTTAATTTTCACATGAAGTGATTATTAACAATATTATTGTTCAATATGTAATATGGGTCTGCATTCTCAACAGGGTAATTTATTTTTTAACAGGGAAATTTATTTTTCAACAAAAAAACTCACAAACAGTACATTTATGCGGTTTATTAAATTCAAAACAAATTTCAATATTAAAGAACTTCAACTGGATCTTAATTCATAGAATGGCTGATAATATTTATTTCATTTTTATTTCAAACATTTTTTGTAAAAAACGAACGTGTTTAAAAATTTTACTTTTATTTTTTTTTTAGAATGATTCATCTTCACTAAAAAGAATAATTTTCTTATTTCATTATTTTTTGCATTTCCTTTGAACTATAATCTCTAATATAAATTTAACTTGCATACGAGTGTAACTGAAATTTAAAATTCCTTAACTTAAGAATGATTGTATTCTATTAATAATTTTATTCTACATGAACACCCATTATTTCTGGTGTTAAACTTATCATTTGTGTTTTTAGACTATATAATTTAATTATTGAAACAATGTAATCTATTATTAAACTGATGAAGGTTAGAGCTAAATATTATTTTAAATAGTGTTTTCTTTTTCTTATGATTTTAACCTAATTAATTGTTTTTTAAGTTTCTTTATTTTCTATTTCATAATTTCTTTCTTCTGTAGAAAAAAGGAAAATATCTATTCTAAATATTTAAAATTTTAACCAAATTTTTTCTCATATTTTTTAAAGGGTTTTTGGGGTAAAATATTTTCTTGGAACTAAGCAAAAAGTATAGGAATTTTTTTAAAAAATTATAAAATGTATAAATAATTTTCAAAATTATTTTTCCAAAGACAGAAACATAGAAATTTTTGATTTTTATCAGGAAAATAGTGCAATAATTGTATCCATTGTTGTTAAAAGTTACTTAGTATTGTAATATTCTTACTATCGATATCAAACTATTACTGTAGTGGCGAAGAAACTAAGTTGATCGTGGATAAAGGTCAATCGATAATCAGTTTATAAACATATTTTTGCCATTATTTAAAGATAACTGAATATACAATACAATTTGTTTACAACGGCTTAATCTAGCTCAAATGTTACATGGACTGCTTTAATTTACATTTTATCTATATAAATATATTAAAAAATATATTAGGTCCGAAAATTCACGTTTGATGGTAGATATCCACTGGTATTAAAATTTTAACTGATTATATTCCTCTAGTATATGTATCATTGTGGGGGGAAAAAGCATTTAACTTTTTTTATTAATAAATTATTAATTAACGATTTTAACTTAAAAATATTTTTTTAAGCAGTGATTGTAATTTAAATTAATAATACATATTTTATTGTTACAAAAAAATAAAATATACATTATATGTGTAGATTATAGAAAATGAATAACCGTTATAAATTTGAAAAATATTGAATAATAAGGTTATTGCTTATCTAGCAAAATAATATTTTCATTATTTTCTTTTTTTTAAGTTGTTTGTTGATAAAACATTATTTTTTCTTGTTTACAAAATTTTTAAAATTTAAAGAAGAATGTTTGAATTAAGAATTTTTAAACATTATCAAATATTATACTTAATACTTTTGTCACTTTTTAATAATTTGTGTTTGTGGAATGCATAAAAAAATGTGTTACTTCAAATTTGTATGAAGAGATTCGATTATAATACAAAAACTCAATAGAGCAATACACTGAGGTCAATATTACGAACAAGTTAAAACTGACAATACAATTTATCATTGGTTTTAAATTATTTATTTTAGACATCAATTTAATGTTTCAAGTGTGATGATTGATGAAAAAAAAAACTTTTTAGTGCAATTGAAATTTTTTATACGTATATAAATAATATAGATTTTTTAGCGTTGCCTATCAGGTATTTTAATAAACAACATGAAAAACTATGTTTTGTTTAAAAGAAATTATTTTTTTAATCATAATGTTAAATTCATCAAACTTTTTAATCAAAGATTTTAAGTTTTTTTTAACTGCCGTTGATGATGTCATTTGAATTATTTAATAACGCGACACCTTATAGTGAGAGAGAAATACATTTGTGTTTTATTTATGTAAAACAATATTAAATTATGTATTTATTAAAATCAAATGTAATTCTTTAGATATTTAAAATCAAGTATCGACTGAAATCGTCAAACTTCCAAGATCCCTAGGAATTAAATATGAAATAAAATATTATGCTTTTTTAAATCATTTGTTTAGATTTTTGTCAGAATATTTGAGCTATTTATTAAACAATAAAATTCAATTATTAGTGAAAATTAAGAACACACTTGTTAGAGGATTTTTTTTCTTTGCTTCATTGAAATTAAAATGAAAGTTTTTTCTCAATATATGGCTGGGATTACGGTATTACGGTATTTTAATATGTTGTATTTTTCGATTAATTTAAATTAATTTTTCATTAATACTATAGGATAAAAATCTGTTGGGGGATTATTTGTTCTGCAATCTGTCAATATCATAATATTGAAATGGTAGATCCTAATTTTTTTTATATGAATAAAATTTTCTAAAGTTTGTTGCATGCCTTTTTAATACCCTTTACTTGTGTTGCTAGTTTCAATTTCATTTGAATTAATTACGTTCATTTAATAAAACATTAGCAATATCTATGAAAACAGTATAAATAAATTAAATACATATATTACTACTTATTTTGGAATTGAGTTTTGAACGCCAGAAATCGAAATGATTATCTTTTTTTTTTATTATGTGACTTAGTTATCAAGATAATTATATTAAAATCGCTTGTTTTTTTTTTGTTATCCAGAGAAGCTTTTCTATTTTCTCGAAATAGTACGAAAACTTATCGAGAATTGTGGTTCTATTAACTGTAGCATTCCGTTAATATTAGGAAGTTCGCCGATATTGGAAGTTACAGTCTTCTTCAAATCTCTCTTTAATAAAAAATCTGTATAATACTGAATGTCTAGAATACAACTATTAATGTAAATTTAAAAGAAGGAAGATGTAACATATGAAATCATTATACTCTCACTCATATAAGTAGTATAATAGTTAATATTTTTATTTATATAAACACGTTCTAAATGAAGAATCATTCAACTCGGGGAACGGAAGTGATTTATGTGCATTTTTTTCTACTTCAATTTATTTTTTTAGTGGTTTTATATTATTTATTACTATTATTTGTCGGGATAAAATTTTCTGGATGAATTTTTTTTTATAATTACATATTATTGAAAATTATGATGTAAAAGTCGGGTTTACAATACATAATTATTCGTCGAGTTATTTTCCTTTCTAGAAACTAAATTAGCTTGAACTGAAAAAGAATGTGATCTTCATATATGACGATGTTTGGTGTTTTTAAATGATGAAACAATTTGAAAACACATACTAAATTATTTAATTTAGTATGTGTTTTAGAAACAATAAAATTATAGTAAGAGCATTATGACTTCATGACGTCATCAGTTCTCATAGATAATACAGATAATAATTCTTAATTTTTTTTTAACCGTGTTGCATTTTTTATTATAAAACTTCATTTAATTATGTTTGGTTGTTGCAGAGATGAAATGAAATTCGATCACTAATAATTTTATTATGTTTGCTGTTTTTTTTGTTATTTATGCTCAAGTTTTAATTAATAAATACAATAAATTTGATTTTCATCTATTTAAATGAAAAAAAAAAACAAAAACACTGATTTTTAGTTTTTTAAGGTTTTAATCATTCTTTCTCTATATGTTCACGTAATCATAAATATATATATATATATATATATATATATATATATTCATAGGTACAGTCCATTTCTTTTGGAAACAGTTTGTTGCACTATGCCTGATTATATACGCACACACACACATACTTACATAATTTTTTTTTATTTTAATATAAATACCACCAATTTTATTTGTACATTTTTTCTTTTTTTTTCATTTCATTTTTCTTGATTTTTTTTCGTTGTCTTCTTCTTTTTCTGTGCATATGTTTTTTGATCTGACTGTACTTTAGCAATATCGTTGAGAGTAAAACGTGTCTGTATCTTTTACTTTTGTGTTATAAAAATGTTAGGTGAAGAAAAAAGAAAAGGGAACTGAATTAAAAACGGAACAGAACAGACAACAATTCTGATGTTACTATAAATTTTCTCTTAGTTTGTCTTCTTTTAGATTGCTTACACATTAACTTTATTCTGTTGCCCTTCAATCTCTTTGGAATATTTTATGTCAATGATGTTGGGCCAAGATTTGATAATTTGCGATATTTTTTTTTTTTGTATTTTTGAACCAAAACTAATATTCTAATATTTTTTTTTTATTTGATTATATTTTTTGGAACACATATAAAATAATAACAAATTATATGTCATTTATATCAAGATGTGTATGAACATCAAAATCATACAATACGATCTGACCACTACAACTTTTTTTATTAGTAAAATAATTGTTTTTTAATAAAAAGAAATTATTAAAATAATTGTCTTATTGTAAACAATTGTATTGAATTAAGAAATCAGTTAATTGTACTGATAAATTTAAAAACGTTGTTTTTGTCTATAAATAAAAACAAAAAAAAATTCTTTCTCTGTTTACTGGTTTTTTTTTTTAATTTTTAATTTTTTATAAAATATTACTTATCTTTTTAAAAAAATTTCTTAATTGATAACTGCAAAGAAACATTCAAAACCAGTAGTTATTTTCAACTTCCATATAAATAATCAGAAATTTATCATTGCTTCTCATGGCTTGCATACTTCCTAGTAGTAACATTAATCAATAATTTGAGCAACAAACAAATTATTTTGAGAACCGAATTTTTTGTTTAGTATACGAAGTAGCATATTAAACTTGTTTTATTTAAAATTTTAAATAAACTAATATGCGTGTATATTTAAACCTCTCTAATATATATCTTATTTTCGAAATATAATTAATATTTTAATAGTTTTTAATTTTAAGTATTTAATATTTTGTTTTTTATTTCAGACTATGTCTACTTTGAGACAACGTCAACGTCTCCGTTTCAAATTAGGCGGATCGAAGAATTAAATAAAACACCATCGGGAAATGTAGAAGCTAAAGTGATGTGTTTCTATCGACGAAGAGATTTGCCAACGTCGCTTGTTCAACTTGCCGATAAACACCAAAGTATGTTGTTCGGTTTTTTATTTATTTAATAAAATTACTGCATGCAACATTTAAGTACATATTGCTGAAAATTAATTTGGCGTTTAAAAATGAAATGTTAAAATGATTCAATATGTTCTATATTTAATAATTTTTAGTAAAATTATTTAAAATTTTTGACCCTGAATACCAATTATTTTGGTAAAAAAAAGATTGAAGGTACTTCTAAAAATTAATCTAACACGACGTAAAAAAATTTCGCGAAATGAAAAATCTTGTTAACCAATTTCTAGCACAATCTCTCTTTCTCTTTCTCTTTATTCAATGCAGTTTAAGTGCATTGAATAAATGACTATTCCCATAGTTTTGGCCAAAGTTATTAGTAGTTGAATAAAATGAAATTTCACTTTCAATTTAAATTTATGGATGTAATAAAAAAGTAGCTATATCCATTTTCCATGTATCCATAGTGATGTAAAATGATTAAAATTTACTAGAAATCTATTTATATTCAATTTTAAATAATTTACTATTGGGATTATTTATTACAATTAAATATCAATGTTGAAAAAGAAAACTAAACTAATTTAATTTTTTGAGAAGTTCTAAAAACAAAGGTTTTTGATTTTTCCCTGTTAGTAGTAAATTCAGAGTTAAAAATGTGTTAAAAAATTTAAGTCTAAGTAAAGTAATTAAGTAAGTAAAATTTTATTAAAGGAATATGCATATGTAAGTTGTATTCCTAAAGTTGAAACGGTGACGCTAGTTGGTAACTTAAAATTAAAAATAAACCAACATTTCCCATAATCTAAGCTCGCGTCGTCCATATACTAAAATATTTATATTATGTATAAACAAATGTATATACAGAAAGTATACACGAAAATTTCTCCGTAACCCCACATCCTTATTCCACATCTCTCGGTCGGTCTTTTTCTGTGTGACGTATTTGTGTAAAGTACAGTCACATACAAAAAGAGAATAATATCGATTTGTTAAGATGACCCCCTCACCTCATACCATATTCTGGGTAACCATCCTATTCCTATATTGTATACTATATTTTCTACACCCGCCAGTATTATACTTTCAACCTCACTTCCCCAAAAAATTTCTCATCTCAAATCTAACCCTGTGTGTAATTCAGTCAGGGTGTTCACTAGTGAGCATCCGAAGAAAAGATGTTGTTATAAAACTCTCAATTTTACATAAAAATGTGCTTATCTTATTATTTTATTTATATAATTTTTTTATATTTCATTAATTAGATTTTTTATTTTTTTTTCATATTTTTTTTTGATAATTTTAGTTTACGATTTCATGTCATTATTTTTTTGTAATGAAATGATTAAAATGATAAGATATCTATCTATAACATCCATACGTAGATGTAACGCTAAATTTTATGTTACAATTTTTTTTTGTCAATTTCACTTAGTTTCATATATGTACATAACAGAAACGTAACAGATAAAACTCCTTCCTAAGAACAACTAAATTAATAATTGTAATAATTGTAATATTTTTAAATAAAATTCTACCGCACTGAATGCAAAAAGGTAATAGATCAAAAATTATGTTTAAAAATTAATTTGTCAAAACTTAAAACTTCTATAATACTTTAACTTTTACAATCAGTTATTTACTTAGAAAAACACATGTAATTTTAAAATAATCAGAACGAATATTTTTTCTTTCAATATTAATAAAATAAAATTATATTATTGTTTTATGTTATGTTTTTTTTTCATTCATTAAAATTTAAATACTGAAATCATTTTTGGAAGACAAAAGAATGTATAAAACGTATACTGTAACATTCCTATAAAGTCTGAAGGTATATAGATCATCGTTAGACAAACACGGAGAATTTTTAAATTTCGAAAATGAAAATTTTCAATAACCTTAAATAAAAAATGTATGTCATATCATCATACACATTATTGATACATTTTAGCTTGATTAGGATTAAAAAGTAAAAATAAGTTTGCTTGTAGTAAAAAAATCAATCAATAAATATAATAATAATAAAATTTTCGTATTAAATTTAAATAATAATTAAACAATATGTTTGTTTCGCCTTTAATAGCAAAATACAAAAACAAACAAGTTCATATAACTCTTATTTGAATCATAGTTTTTTTTAAATATAAGTTATATAATAATAATTTATTATACGAGCAAATGTAAAATAATACATAAAAGACAATGTTTTGTGTAGTTGATTTTGTTAGTAGGTTTGCCTGCCGCTTAAATGTTAAATAAAACATTTTCATTAAGAAGAAAAAAGTTTTTAAAGGAAGAAAGAAAAATATGCGCAAGCGCATGTTTCACAAACTTTATGAGTTTAAAATAATAATAATAATAATGAATACCTAATGCTTAAATAATAAGATTAATTACAAATTTAACTAAGAAAGTAAATTAAATACTAAACATTCTTTTTAATTCGTTGCATGCTGCATTTTAATTCTAAAATAACATATTTAATAATAAACAATTGTATGATCAAAATTATAGTATTTATAATAGTTCATTGCATTTTTACTATCTGTAACTCATATATAGTATATTTATTTACTTAAATTTTTGTCTTTTATTTTGATTAACCAGTCTTTCTGTGATGTTGGTTGCCATAACATTTACTAGAGTTATTTTATGTTTAATAAAATATAAAAGGAATGCCGTGACGGTGCAAACTTTTGATGCAACAACAAATAATTATTTTGCATAATTGTAAATTTTTTGCATTGATTAATGTTGTGATGCAAGTGTGTGTTTCGGAAGTCTTAAAACGTTTGCATTAATTAATTTTATTGTTTTATGATAAAAATGATTTATTAGGTGTTTAATAAAAAATTTAAGAGATCAATACGTTTTATATATCAATTATTATAATCTCTTAATCCCTATTGTAAAATGAACATTAATTTTTTGATTTTGCAGAATTAATGGAAGGAGTACTTAAAATTTTCTTTTTTTTTTCCAAAATATAATTAAATTTTTTTTACAGTTGCAGCATCAGATGATTCTCCTTTAGCAATGAAACTTAAAAAAATGTGGTTTAAAACACCAGTAAATGAAGAACAAGCCGCACAAGCTATTTTAGATCCCGCCTTAGGTAAGCCTTTTAAAAATATTTAATGATTATTAACGAATTATTACCTCAGTTGATTAGATTCAATTTTTTAAAGAACAAAAGTTTCTCATTCTATAAACATTTTACTCTTAAATCAGTATTTTTAGTAAGAAAAAAATTGTTATAAAAATAAATGTGGATTTCTTCTATAATAATACGTTCAAATGTCTTAAATATTTATTTATTAATTAAATCAAATTTGTTATTAAGGAACTTAAAATAAAAATTAAATGTATGACAAGTAAATATAAAAATGTCTTGTACAAATATCTTTGATAATAATTTTGTTGACGTATAACAAACAATGAACGATGGTTTGTGGCAGTTTTAGTCCAGATGACTATTTCATCCGTTACATTTTGTTATTAAAAATTTAGGACGCTTATCCAATTTATTTTTTGTTGCATTCCCTCGAAACATGACGTAACACAGACGAGTGTTTAAAGTAAAGTTAATTTTACTTTAAAATAGTTTCGCCAGAGTCAGTAAAAATAAATAATAAAAAAACATTGAAAAGCTAAAAACAAAATTTATGACTAAACATTAACATAATTTTAAATATAAAAAAAAACTGTCTCTCTCGCTTTTTTTCTTTCTCCGTAGCACCACAACAATACTTAATGCTCCTAAACTATTAACAAACAAAAAAAACTGTACAAAACTAAAAAAAAAATTTATTTAAAGATTGCCACGTTTTGATATAATATAGTTTTGGTTCGTTGATTACCAATTTTTTTTAAATAGAAAAAACAATGAAAAAATTTAATACAAAAAACCTAAAACTATGGATCTTTTTATTTATGTACGTGTGTGAAAGAATTTAGAGAAGTTAATATTATATAGTGTATGCATGAATATGCATGTAACATGTATATATTATTATGATGTGCTTTGTGACAGAATTCAGAATTTCTTCTATTGATTTCAGAAAAGTAATGCAAATTTTTATTTTTTTATTTTTCTCACTTATACATTAATTATTCTTACTGGGCTAAAAAAGTAACTCTCTTTGTAATTCTTTACTTACAGCATTAATACTTTCTCAGATTTCAATTGCATTATTTATGTTTTACAAAGTTTAAATCATTTTTTAAAATTCATAAACATTGAAATGTTTTATCTGTTTTAATTAATACTTACTAATAAAATATGTTTAAGAAAAAAAAAGAATGTTCTCTCGAGATCAATCAATGGATTCTCCTAACATGAATATATCCTCATTCTGTATAAAAATATTAGTTTTTCACCGAGAAAATTGAGATCCATTGTGTGTGTTTGTATTTTATTTTATTTTCTGTGTTATTTCGTTTTTGTTCCCGAACCTTTTTTTTCTTCTTTTTTTATTAAATCGATTTAATTTATTTTTTTGAGATTCGTAATATGTATATAAGAAAGAATACTATGGATTCTTTTTTTTCTTTTTTTTATATTAGTTAAATAGATAATAGATTGATTGGATATATTATAGACAGTGAAACTGTCTAATAGAACCATCGATTCTTAAAATGAAAATTTATATTAGGTCTATTTAATTTTACTAGTAGTTTTTCTGTTTAAATAATTTTTAAATATTTTAAATTCAAGAAGAATAAAGAAAATAAATTACAGGATATAAATATATTTTATAACTTAAAATAATAATAACACTTAACATTAATCTGTAATTTTGTTGGTATGGGTATGACAGAAAATATTTAAATATGTATTGAGTATGAATATAATATATAAATAATTTTTTATTTGAAAGAATACCCGAACTCTCTTCACTTATTCATTGATCTTTAGATATTTAAATTAATTTTCATTTTTTTATTATTATTTTTTTCGTTTATTACATTTCCAAAAACCTTTATCACACAGGATTTTTCAATTTTTGTTTGATTTCTATTTTAATTTTTTCTTAATCAATTCATTTCTGATCAATTTTTTTTTTGTTTTTGGTTACAAAATTTCAACTTTTCTTTCCTTTCGTCTGAATATTTTGTGTAGAAAATAAAGTAAGTTTGCATATATGACAACAACAAAAACACTTTCTTTTCTGCCATTTTTGTAAATCCTCAACCCCTCTTTGCTTTCTACACCAACTCCGAAAAAAATTCTTTCCCTGAAAAAATATCTAGCATTTTTTTTTTTCAAATCATATACATATTCGATTGCCACCACACAAATATATACATTAACACTAAAGTATAAAAAAAAATTATTGTCTGATTTTAGTTTATTTGAAAATAATTAATCATTTTTTTCTTCTCGATGTTAATTTTCATATAAAATAGAGAAAGGATTTTTTTTCTTAGAAACTAAACTTTTCGTTGAATTGCGCAATTTTAAACTTCTATTCTTAAACATTTTTGTATTTCTTTATTCATTTTAAAAATTTTTGTTTCATTATTAAATTATTAAAAATTGTAATCATGTGTAAAATTTTCCCTTTTATTAATTTTTTTTTTGTAGTTGAGTATGATAATTATAAACGCACTTACAAAACAGTACAGAAAAGATGTTTTTAGTAAAAATCGATTGTTGAATATAAGAATTTTGAATTTTTAATTCCATTTAGGAAGTAAGGAATTAAAATCTTTTTGGTGGGGTAGAATAATAACTTTGTATCAACAAGTTCTAGTAAAAAAAATCAATTAATTCTATAAAGTTATAATTAAATTTTTTTTAACAAAAGACATTAATACTTGAATATGGAAATGAACTGAAAATTATATTATATTTTTGCATTTGTATTAATTTAAGAAAAAATGGACAGAATTCACACGTTAAAAGATGTCTTCAATTTATTTAAATTTTTGAACTTCTGAATTATTGTATTTATTATTAAATAATTTTAATTGTAATTCAAGAATACATTATTTCTGTTTTACCCCTTGAAATTGAACTGATAAGAGTTTTTTTTTCTCAGAATTCAATAAATTATTGTCGAATCCAATGATTATTAATGCGAGATTAGATAAAAATTAAAAACTAAGAACTATTATATGCATATAGTAGTTTATATAATTTTCTTATAGTTTGAAATGTGTGAGAACGGGTACATATTCGTGATCGCTAGAAGCAAATCAAATGATTAAAAAAAATATATGTTAAAACAAAATGCCTGAAAAAAAAGTTTTTTTATTGTCCTCCAACAGAAAATTGAATATTTTTTTTATATTTCAACTCAACTCAACTCAACTCTGAAGTATTATTTTGCATTAAAGAGACACCCTTAATAGTTGTTTATTTACAAACTATATTGTAATGAAAATATTTAGATTTTACTTGCAACACCAAACCATTTTTAATCTTTTCTTGTCTTTTAAAAATAATAACGCGAAATCGGGTTTGTTTTAGAAAAATTAATGATGGAATAAAAATATACAAAAAACCTCTGTTTAATTGCTTTCGAAATTGTATTTTAATTTTTTATTTCTGTTAAAAAACCTTTTTTCTCATTTTGTTTCTAGAAACTTTTTTTTTTCTTCTGTGTTTTTTTTTTTGCATTAAATAAATATTGTGATCATAAATAGAAAAGAACTCTTTCTGTCTCTCTGATGGGTGATTTTCTGAGGTGGATGTTGGATGAGAGAAATAGTGTGGAATGATGTTGGGGAGGAGTTTTGATAGGTGGTTAAAGTAGGTTGTATAGAGTGGTGAGTGGGTGGTAGTCGAGTAAAATGTATATATACATGTATATTTCTCTATACACATGAATTTTGTGTATGTATATAAAAGTGTATACGTATATAACACCCTCACCCCTCCGCCCCACCCGCTTTCTACCACCCTCTTAAAAAAACTCAACCAGTATTAACTCATACCTTGGCCTTACATTTGACTGGATCAATAAGCAAGCAAAGACTGTTGGTTGTGTATGAAGTGTTATAGAGAGAAACAAATATATGCAACCCGCGACCTCTCGCGAAAAATCCTGATCCATCAGTTCATATGAATAAGATTAATAGAAAATATTATTTTTTTTTATTAGCACATCCATTTGAATGGAAAAGGATCACCAAGGCAAAGATGAAAACAAATAAAAAACTTTTTTCAATTAATTTTAAAGTAGGTTTTATTTTGAAATAAGTGAAATAAAATAACTTCATATTGGAAATTAAAATAATTATTTCACTAAATTATAAAGAAAAGTAGTTTTTGGTTGTTGACTTATTTATATTTGTTTTGTTTAATTTAATTTTGGTGCTCTCTACTGAAAGAGAATAGAATCTATGTTGTAAAACGAAAGCATTTTATATCTGTCTCGTATGATTGTGGCATTTAAATAATGTGTGAGAAAAGAGAGACAGGCCTGTAAAAAATGAGGGCAACAATTTTGAATTCGCCATTTCTAATAAAAGTGTTTTAGAAGATGATATTTAGTTAACCAGGAAATTTTTGGGAAAAATGGTGGGAATTTTTAAATAAATTTTAATTAATGAATTAAAAATAATAATGCACTTCTTATTTTTATTTGACCAAAGAAAATTAAAATATTTTTTAATATAAAAATATTTTCGTGGCGACATTATATCTTACCTTCCTTCCTTCTTTTTTCTTTTCCCCGTGACTGATACGAAATGAGCGCGACGGGTTCACAACAAAAATTGATACACAGTGAAACACCAACCACCTTCATTCTACCTACCCACCACATCACCCTTACTCCCTTTTCACCCGAAACTCTACCCAATGTTTTTTTGTATTCACATCCCACATCCCAGGGTTGTATAATGTACAGTCTGCAGGTTGAGTCAAAAAATATATATTTTTTGGTATCTATAAAAGCCTGAAGGCGGAGGAGAATGAATGAAGCAACAATATTATAATATATATATATATATTATATATATTCTTATTTTTATATAATATAAAGAGAAATATACGTATATATATATATATATATATATATATATATATATATATATATATATATATTATTCAGAAAATGGAAGGTTTTTTCCTTCTTCGTTGGATTAGGTGACGGTAAAATAAGTTGGTTGGCTTAAAAAAATCATACACAAATACATATTACTGTCCATGTTGCATTAATTATTAGAAACTGTTAACTATTACAATTTCAAAGTCCTATTTTTTTGTATTTTGATACAAAAAAAGAAATAAACAAAACCAAAAATGAAACTTTAATGTATTGATTTTATTACTAACCAAAAAAAGAGTGGATGTTGTTGGGGGTTGGTTGCTTAAAGTTGATAGGGGTATGGTATAGTATTATCCAACGAATGTGTTTATTTTGAAATGTATTTTTTCCTTCTACTTTCCATTTGAGCTTTTTTTGTTTTCTTTTGGAAAAAACTCATTTTATCTTTTGGAATTTAAAAAAAAATTCTTTGAACATTAAATAGAAAATGTTTATGATAAAAAACAACAGCAATTTTTAATTTCATAGGAAAAAATAATTACTATCTATTTAATTAATTTAGAAAATAATTATTATTACTAGTATGTTGTAAAATTGCAACTCTTTAAGAATTCAATCAGAAAAAAAGTTTTTTGTTTGAAAGAAAAGAGAATAAAAGTATGGTCGCCATGTCTTTTTATAGTTTCGTTTTTTTTAGTATAGTATAGTACTATAGATATATAATACAAGTATAAAGAATAATAGACGGAATAAATAAAAATAATATTCAATAAGCAGTGGTGGAATTAGAGTTTTCTTTTTGTTTTTGTTTGTTTTCACATATTTACATATTTATGATTATACATAAAAAGTTAATATCAGAAAAAAGGAATCAATTTTTATTTGAAGGTTGAGGTTGTTAACCTTTTTAATACAAATAATAAATTTAGTAAATTCAGGATCTTTGATAATTTTCTTTCAAATAATAAAATATTTTTCTTATTCTTTATTTTGTATATGACATCAATTTTTACTTTTGTTTTGATATTTGATCGGAAAATCGCGGCCAACGATTGTAATAAAATTTACTGTTTGTTAGAGATATGATTAGTATAATCTTATTTGTAGTTGAATTCATTCATTTATTTATTTATAAGGCGCCATTTTTATAATTAAGCATTTGTTGAATTGTTTTTTTCAATATTATTATTAATTTAAAAACATTTTTTTTAATTTAAAAAAAATAAAAATTACAGTATTTTATCTAATATAATTTATTAGCGTTAATTTATTTTTTAATTTTATGAGACCAAACAATAAGAAATTTATTTAATAAATCAATTTTTTTTCTAATTAATATTTTCAGCTGCTCTCGAAGAAGAACGAAGTAGTCCAAATGGTTCCAATAGTGATAATAATAAAGGTGAACAATTATCGTCTAAACAACGTCACCAAATGAAACAACGAGAATTATTTCTAACACGCCAAGTTGAAACACTTCCTGCCACACATATTAGAGGAAAATGTTCTGTGACATTATTAAATGAAGTAGAATCACTGCTTAGTTATCTTAACAAAGACGTGAGTAAAGTCGAATTCCAATTCTCATCAATTAAGTGTTTTCCTTAACTTAAAACAAGATATAACTTTCTTAAAGTTTTTGAATTTCCTCAAAATTTCCAAATTATTGAAAAAATATATATTTTTTTAAACAAAATTAGTATTATTAAAAAAAAAAATTAAATTTTAATACTTAGTTATTCTTGGATACAAGAGTTACTATAAATCGACAATAGAGAAAAAAACAAGAATTAATAGAAACTATAAAATTCATTTATTTTTTCATTTTTTCAGGATACATTTTTCTATTCATTAGTATTTGATCCATCACAAAAGACGCTATTAGCTGATAGAGGTGAAATACGTGTAGGTAGTAGATATCAAACAGATGTACAAGGACTATTAAAAGATGGTGAAACAGATGAAAGAAATTTAACAAATTTAGAATCACTTGTATGGACACCAACTCATTTATTAACAGATAGAAAAATAGATCAATTTTTGGTTGTGTCCAGATCTGTTGGTACATTTGCACGTGCATTAGATTGTAGTAGTTCTGTTAAACAACCGTCCCTTCATATGTCTGCAGCTGCTGCTAGTCGTGATATTACACTTGTAAATAAAATATTTTTTTTATAAATTCTCATTATTTTATTTAAATTTATTTTTTAGTTTCATGCAATGGATACCTTACATAAACACAATTATTCAATTGAAGCTGCAATGTGTTCATTAGTACCTTCAAGTGGTCCAGTTTTATGTCGTGATGAAATGGAAGAATGGAGTGCTTCTGAAGCAAACTTATTTGAGGAAGCACTTGATAAATATGGAAAAGATTTTACTGACATACGGAATGATTTTGTGAGTACATATCAAATTCCTTTATATTTGTTTCATTTATAATCAATTATTTGTATATTATAATTTCAAATTTTATATTTTCAGTTGCCATGGAAAACTCTTAAAAATATTGTAGAATATTATTATATGTGGAAAACAACTGATCGTTATGTACAACAAAAACGTGTTAAAGCAGTTGAAGCTGAATCAAAATTAAAACAAGTGTACATTCCTAATTATACAAAACCTAATCCAGCTATAATTAATAATAACAAAGGTGGGGTTTTAAATGGAAGTTCAAATGGAAGTAATGGCAATGATGTATTAGCAATGAATGGTGGAAAACCATGTGAATCATGTTCGGCTGGATCTTCAACACAAGTAAAATTTTAAATATTTCTTAAAATTGTTTAAGAAAAAAATTAAACTGCTTATGAATTTTTAGTGGTATGCCTGGGGTCCATCACAAATGAATTGTCGTTTATGCCAACCATGTTGGCAGTTTTGGAAAAAATATGGCGGCCTTAAAATACCATCACGTGTTTCTGATACTGAAATGGAAGCATTTAAAAAGCGACCAATAAATGAAGTAGAGGAAGAAAGAATAAATGATATAACTAATCGACAAATTCAGCGGTAATTATCTGGAATTATATTATTTATTTCATTCTAAATTTTCTTAAAATATCTTAGTTTTTTAAGATGTTCAATTGTAAATTGTGGAAAAGAATTCAAATTGAAGGCACATTTAGTAAGACATTATGCCCAAGCACATGGTATAGCAATGCGTTCTGGTTCACCAAGACCTATAATGAAAACACGTACAGCCTTTTATTTGCATACAACACCTGCAACAAGATTATCAAGAAAAATTTGTAGAAATTTAATTCGGCCTACGAAAGCGGCACGACATCCATCATTTGCTATTAATATTCAAGCGGTTAAACAAGAATGTAAGTAGCAAGATTTTTATTAAAATTGGTCATAATTATGAATTACTATTGTTTTAGTTGCACTTGCCATGGTTGGAAAAACCCCATTGGAAGTAAAACAATTATTAATATTTAAAAAGAAAGATCGTGGTAGTGTAACTCATATAGCAAATCGGTTAGGAAATCCAGGACCAACAGTTGGTGATTGGTTAATACTAACACCTAAAGAAAATATACCAAAACCAGATAAATTATATTTTCCAAAACCACCAAAAGCGCCAGATGGTAGCCTAATGTATGAACGAATACCAAATAAACAAGAAATTGAAAAAATACCAATAAATGCTGGCTCACCATCACTTAAACGTCGAGCATTTGAGGAAGTTAATGGAATTGATAGTAAGTTAAAAATATAATTATACAATATAACGAAAAATTGAAATATCCATCATCCATTTTTAAAATAAAAGGAAAAATTATTTTGGCCAGAAAAGAAAGAGAAGAAAATTTCATTTAATATTTTTGGCATTTTATGCAATTATAAATTTTTTTGATGTTGGTTATTTAAGGTCGTTCAATTATGTTATATGTAAATTATGTATATTATTAAAAAAAACAAATGCTTTAATATACATTATTATAAAATACTAATAAATACCTTTTTTTTTAATTTTACTGGCTTCTATTCCGATATGGATTGGGACGATGGTAAATATTATTTATTTTGATTAATAATAACAATAAAATATTTAAAAAAAACCTAAAAGAATACTAAAATATAATAATTAATTAAAAAAAATAACGTGAAAATAAAAAATAAAAAATAAAAAAATTAATTTCAATTTATAAAACAACATACAAAACTTAAATTAAAACTAAAAAATAGGATTTGTTTAAATGAAAATAAATTATAAATTGATGTAGGTCCTGTAGTTGTGCCACCACCTACAAAGAGGCCAAACAAAGATCCAGCACCATCTCATAGACCAACAGCGGAACAATATGCCGCAATAGTGGCAGCTGCGGCAGCTGCCGGTCAACCTATACCAAGACATCATGTAAGCAATAAAGAAAAATGCCATGTTTCTTTCATCTGTCTGTCTATTAAGTTCGATTTCCTGTTTCATTTTTTTTTTTTAAATAAACTTCTCTCGTTTTTATGGATACTTCAAATCAAATTGAACCTTGATTTTCTATTTTAATTTTAAAATATTTAAAAAATTAAAATAAATAATCGTGGAATTATTATAATAATTTTTTTTTTTTCAGTTAAACGGGAAACCGAAAATTGCTCAAATGACAAGAACAGGGTCGGGAAGAAAACAAGTGATCAGTTGGATGGATGCGCCTGACGATGTGTATTTTCGAGCTACAGATGCTAGCAAGTAAATATTTGTCAATTTCAAATAATAATTCGAAACGCATATTAAATTTTTTTTAATAAATTTTTAGAAAAGCTCGTCGTAGTTTACCAATAACCGATTTAAGACGAGCTGCACGTAAACCATGGCGTAATCTTCACATGAAAGCATCAACAAATGCCAATACAACATCGTTACTATTGCCTCCACCACAACAACAATTACAATTGCAACAACAGCAATTACAACACTTACAATTACAACAACTACAACAACAACATCATCAACAACAACAACAACATCAGCAAACAACAACTGCTAATGATTTGCAGGTTGTGATCTTAGACTGACCAGAGCCACAGCCACATCCATACACTATGGAGGCTCTGCTCAATTAACATGAAAATAAAACAATTAAATACTTTTTTATATTATATAATTAATTACATTGCAATTATGTGTCTAATTAATTACACTATTTTCCGTGTGAAAGTTAAATAAAAGTATCGTCTGCATATAAACATTTGATTGCAGTATGATATTAATTACGTGTGTGATTTACTAATTAATTGTTTAATAATCATTTAAGGAAACAAAAGAAAAAGTATAAAAAAACTTTAAAATGTTTTTCATTATTTAAAAAGAGTGCATTTCATTTTTAATTGAAATATAATATAACAAAAATTATATCCTCAAGATCAGAAACATCAACAGCCAAAAACCGGGAAAATATAAAAAAAAATGAACGATTAAATGTGAATTATGAAAACACTTTAGTGCTAATCAGTCACAACCACTAAATTGTATGTTAATAATTAACGAAATTAAATAAAAAAAAAAGAGAGAAAAAGGAAAAGCAAAAGTTTTTTGTTCCAGCATTTATAATAAAAATTGTGTGATTTAATTAAATAAATTAATGTATTTGAATTATTATTATTACTTTTTTTGATTGTTTATAAAAAGAACGAATGAATGAATTTAAATCAAATTAAAAATTGAAAAATATTATAGAAATTGAAAATTATATAAACAAAAAAAATTATGTAATTAAACGTAGACAAAATGTGAATATTTTTTTAAAAAATCCCTACTGATTGTATTTATTTTCTTATAATTATTCAAAATTTTGCAAAAAAAAATATATATAAAATTTGAAACCGGAATAAAATCATTCATTTGTTGGAACAAAAACTAAAACGAAGAGAAAATACAAACAAAAAAGATAATTAATTATACGGTTTTTAATGTAAGAATAAAAAACTTTTCAATTTTTTTTCAGTAGAATTAAATTATGATTAAAAATATATATTATACTTATATAATAATTATTATAATAAATCTAAATAATAATGTAAAAAAATGAAAATTGATTCTCCCCTCTAATTAAATAGTTTTGTTTGTTTGTAATTAATTAATTAATTTTTTTTACTAATTCATGAAAAGAATCAAAAAAATAATTATTGTGAATTTAACCAAAAAAAAAATATTTTAATAAAGAAATGAATTTTTTTTGGAAATTTTAAAAACAAAGGAAGATAGCAACCAACAACACAACAAAAAAATCATATTTTTTTTTTATTGTCTTTTTAAATGTTTATTTTTAATAGTTTGTTTTGAAAAAGATTAAACAGCAACATTAAATGAAACTGAAAAAAATAATAATAGAAGATTAAATTAAATTTTTTTTAGTAATATTTCACATTGCTCAAGGGACTGATAATTTATAATATAAGTGAAATAACAACAAAAAATATATATGAATAATTTAATAAATAAATAAAAATAGAACGGAATTTAAATTGAATTTGATGAAAATAATGAAAAAATAACATGCAGAAAAATTAAAAAAGAATTAAAATGATAAAAATTAAATAAAAAACATTTAATGCAAAACAAACATAAACTAATTTATATTTAAAATAAAAATTAATTCTAATTAATGGTAAGTGTGTACATTTAAAAAATAATTAAAAAAAATTTATGTGCTAAAATGAGGAAAATTTTCACAAAAACATAATTAATTGTTCGTAAGAAAAAAATAAAATTTTATTGTAACTTTCAATACATTGAATTATAAATTTTAAAAACTTAAATGTAGAAAAACATACAAATTTTTATTTTATGAAAAAAAGTAATTATAATTTTTTTGTAAGTTTGTTCTTAATTTTAATTTTAAAAACAAATTAAGTAAATTGTTTGAATATAATTTTTTGATTGTTAATTCTTTCTAGTAGAACTTTTGTTTTTTTTTTTTTGTAACTTAAAATCTGTTTTTTTTGATTTAAATACAATACAAACCAAACAAAATAAATATTTTTTTTTATAATAGAAAATTAAAACTATTTTTATTTTTCTATTAAAAATGTATAAATCATAATTATATATTTTTTTTTCATAAGGCAATAAAAAAAACAAACATAAAAAGTTGTGTCGACAAATCATGTCACTTATTGAAAAATAAAGAAAAATTTAATAATTAAATTAAAAATATAAAACAAAAATTGTAAAATAATTTTAAATAAAACAAATCCTGTTATTTGTATATTATTATTATTAATTAATTAATAATTAAATTAACAAAAAATTTTAAAAATAATGTGAATAACTAAAGAAAATAAAACAAAAAACGTCTCCAACATCAACCATTTAATCGAAAGAAAAACAAACAAACAAGTATCTTTATTTCTTTATTGTGCAAAAAATGGAAAAGCTTATGATTTTTGCTGATTGTTGTAGAATTTTTAAAAAAGATAATATAATTACAATTTGTATTGTAAATTTTTTTATTCATATTTTTTTTGATAAGATCATGACGAAAGAATGATTTAAATTTACGTTCAAAAAATGGTATGTCTCTGTTTATTCAGATTTTAAAAAATAAAAAACAAAATGGTAACAAAAAAAATATTTTGAAACTCGTTGTAGAATTATTTTCAATTTTTTTTATAAATAAATATTTAAAAATTAATTTTCTTTTTATTATATAATTCATAAATAAATTAATTTAGATTATTTTAAATGTTGTTTTATTCAAATGGCGAGATGAGGGCGCCAAATAGTAAACGCTACAACAAACTATTACAAAACGGAAAACGCTAAAAAAAATTTTACAACAGAATATATAAGACGTGGCTCGCTGTCTTCGCCGTATTTTATATTTTTTAATTTTGCGAGTGATTTTTTCTATATTGTATTGCTTGGTTTTCCTTTTGAAAACCATTAAGTGGAAATAATGAATTAAATTGTTTTTAAAAGTTAATTAAAATTATTTCATTAAACTTCATTAATGCAATAAATAAATTGAATTTTGCAGCAATTTAATTGTGCGACAATTAAAGGTAATTTTTTTTTTCTTAAATAATTAATAGAAAGTTCTATAATATATCAAATAATAGTTTTAATACAAATTTTAATTTACTTGTTTTATAATATTTCACTTTTATTTTATTAAGATAATGACAACTTATGAAGAATATATTCAACAAAATGAAGACCGAGATGGTATTCGATTTACGTGGAATGTATGGCCTTCAAGTAGAATTGACGCAACTCGTCTCGTCGTTCCTCTTGGATGCTTGTATCAACCCATTAAAGAGCGTTTTGATTTACCCCCAATCCAATATGAACCTGTACTTTGTACCCGCACAACATGTCGTGCTGTATTAAATCCAATGTGCCAGGTTGACTACAGAGCGAAATTGTGGGTGTGCAATTTTTGTTTTCAACGAAATCCCGTAAGAAATTTTATTTCCCCTATTGTTTTTATAAATAAAAGTCTAAATATTTTTTTAGTTTCCACCTCAGTATGCAGCAATTTCAGAACAACATCAACCAGCAGAATTAATACCCGGTTTTAGTACAATTGAATATACAATAACTCGAGCTCCATGTTTGCCCCCCGTGTTTTTGTTTGTGGTTGATACATGTATGGATGATGAAGAATTAGGTGCACTTAAAGATTCATTACAAATGTCACTTAGTTTACTACCATCGAACGCTCTTGTTGGACTGATTACATTTGGTAAAATGGTTCAAGTTCATGAACTTGGAACAGAGGGTTGCTCAAAAAGTTATGTATTTCGTGGAACAAAAGATCTTACCGCTAAGCAAATACAAGAAATGTTAGGAATTGGTAGAGTTGCACAAGGTAAAGTCTATTGTATTGAACAATAGTATTGTTTAATTCATAATATTTTTTTTTATTGTTAATATTGAACGTTTTTTTTTTATTTATTATTATTTATTTTTAAAGGTAATACAAATCAACAACAACAACAAATGCCACGAGGACCATCTGGTCAACCAATTCCACCAGCAAATCGTTTTCTTCAACCAGTCCATAAATGTGACATACCAATAACAGATTTACTTGGGGAATTACAACGTGATCCATGGCCAATTCCACAGGGTAAAAGAGCTTTACGTTCCACAGGAGCAGCATTATCAATTGCTGTTGGGCTTTTAGAATGTACATACCCCAATACTGGCGCACGTATTATGATGTTTGTTGGTGGTCCATGTTCACAAGGTCCAGGTCAAGTTGTTAATGATGAATTAAAGCAACCAATTAGATCACATCATGACATTCACAAAGATAATGCGAAATATATGAAAAAAGGTATTAAACATTACGATGCATTAGCAATACGCGCTGCAACAAATGGACATTGTGTTGATATATATTCATGTGCACTTGACCAAACTGGTTTAATGGAAATGAAACAATGTTGTAATTCAACTGGTGGTCATATGGTTATGGGTGATTCATTTAATTCGTCATTATTTAAACAAACATATCAACGTGTATTTGCACGTGACCCACGTGGTGAACTTAAAATGGCATTTAATGCAACTGTTGAAATAAAATGTTCAAGAGAATTGAAAATTGAGGGCGGTATTGCATCTTGTGTCTCATTAAATATAAAGAATGGTTCAGTTTCTGATACAGAAGTTGGAATGGGAAATACATCACAATGGAAACTTTGTACATTAAATACAAGTTCAACGATGGCATTTTTCTTTGAAGTTGTAAATCAACATGCAGCACCAATACCACAAGGTGGGCGTGGTTGTTTGCAATTTATAACGCAATATCAGCATTCCAGTGGCCAAAGACGAATCAGAGTAACTACAATTGCTAGAAAGTATTTAATTTTGTAAGATGTATAAAAATAAATAAATATTAATCAAAATAAAAATTTGTTTAGTTGGGCTGATGCAACCACAAATCTACATCATATAAGTGCTGGCTTTGATCAAGAAGCAGCTGCAGTGCTAATGAGTAGAATGGTTGTATATCGTGCTGAATCAGATGATGGTCCTGATGTTTTACGTTGGGTAGATCGAATGCTTATTAGATTGGTGAGTTTTCTTTTTTAAATTATTTTCTCTGATCCAAGAAAAAATGGTTTTGCTTATTTATTTTACAGTGTCAGAAGTTTGGTGAATACAGTAAAGATGATCCAAATAGTTTCAGATTAGCTGAAAATTTTAGTTTATATCCGCAATTTATGTATCATTTACGACGTTCACAATTTTTGCAAGTATTTAATAATTCACCAGATGAGACAACATACTATCGTCATATGTTAATGCGTGAAGATTTGACACAATCATTAATAATGATACAACCAATATTATATAGTTATTCATTTAATGGACCACCAATACCAGTTCTGCTTGATACGTCATCAATACAACCAGATAAAATATTATTAATGGATACATTCTTTCAAATATTAATATTTCATGGTGAAACAATTGCACAATGGCGTGCCCTTAAATATCAAGATATGCCCGAATATGAAAATTTTAAACAATTATTACAGGTTTTTATTAAGAATAAAAAAAAATTATCCTCAAATGGACAATTTTTTATTTGTCTAAATTAATTACAGGCTCCTGTTGATGATGCACAAGAAATTTTACAGACACGTTTTCCAATGCCACGTTATATTGATACAGAACAGGGGGGTTCTCAGGCTAGATTTTTATTATCAAAAGTTAATCCATCACAAACACATAATAATATGTATGCGTATGGGCAGGTATGTTGTTAAAAGCAAAAAAAAAATAGAAATTTTAATGCATTTCGTATTTTAATGTTTTATTTCTTTATTTATTTATTTATTACTTGCAAGTGTCTTTTTTTAAAGTTATATAATAGCATAATTATTTATATATTTTGTATGTTTTTTTATTTATTTAATTTTGAGTTCTTGTATCAGTAAATTAAATAAATAAAAAACTTGAAAATTAATTTTAATTGATTAATTGATTTATTAAAAACAGACTTGAAAGTTCAAATCAAATCGTATTAAATAATGTTGAAATACTTTTAGAAATTAAATGTAGAACACTGATTAATTTGATTACCTTTCATTTATGAGTTCGCGAAGAATTAAAGTTTATTTATTAAAAAATTGAATGTTAAATTTATAGAAATCGTTCGTAATAATTTTTAAGAAAGTTCGGTGTATCAATTTAAAAAAAAATAAACGAAAAGAATCGAGTTAAAATGAATTTGAAAAACTGTTAAAAATTTGCTGTTTTAATAATGTTTTAAAAATTGATTTGAAAATTTTTTCTACGTTTACTTTTTGTAATTACAAATTCAATTATTGAATGAAAATTACAAAATTACTGTTGAAAAGGTCCTTCTTATCAATCTATTGTTATTTATTTTCATTTGTCAGATTTAAGACAAAAGCAAATAATTATAAGACAAAGGCTAAAGAAAATAAATAATAATTTTTTTTTACGTAAACGTCTCAAAAGATATGAATCAATTAATGAATAATATTTATTTATATAAAGCTTTGTATGTATCCTGTTTGATAAAATAATTTATGTGTTGCGATTAAATTTTTTATAATTAATGATGAAATGAAGATTGTTTTTACTATATTTTTGATTAGTGCTTTTAATATATTAATTTAATTTATCAATTCAATCGTTTTTTTTTCTTTGTTCCTGATTCAATTTGTGGATTATTACAGCCAATGACTACACCAGCTGCGGTACTTATTTTTTATTTAAAAATATTTTATTCTTATATTTGGGTTTCTTTTTTTGTTTTTAAATTTGTTTTAAGAAGTCATTTAAAAAGGGATTTAAGGTTGAATCAATAATAATAATTGATATTTTTTATGAAAGATTAAATAATTTTTTTTTTTGCATTTAAATTTATATTTTTGAAAACAGTTCTTTTAGTAAAAGCTTCTCAAATAACATATTTTAGCATAGTATATTATAAATATAAATATTACAAAATATAATGCTTTTGGTGATTGTTTTTCATTATATTTGGAATTATAATTTTATATAGCAATTAATTACTTACATTTTTTATTCAATTTAACCATGCAATAAAAGATTACTGATCTAATAATAAATCTTCGGAAGAAAATAAAAATTTGATTTAAATGATTTATTTTTTAGGATGGTGGAGCACCTGTGTTAACAGACGATGTATCACTTCAAGTATTTATGGAACATTTAAAGAAATTAGCTGTCTCATCGACAACCTAAATTATTTCTATTTTTTTTTTATGTTGATTCTTTAGACGAATTTGGCTAATTAATTTTTAATAATTATTTAATTTTATTGTTATTTTTTTCTAAATTAATTAATCAAAGTACATAAATTGAAATAAGGTTTGAAAAAAGAAAACTTTCAGGATTGCAAGGAAATTGAAGAAATGTAACTTAATTTTAAAATCAATATAAAACTCTTTTTTTAAAGGACAGAATAAAAAAAAACTATAATTGTAGAAAAATGTTTGTAATTTATATTTTTACTTTATTCTCAAAACAATAAAAATTAATCAGAAAATAAGTTTGAATAATTGATATATTTTATGAATTTAAAAATTCATTATCTTCGTTTTAATATTAAAATGTGGTCTATTATACACCGTCATATTAGCTTATTCAGGTTTAATGGATTAATAATAAAATAAATATTAGACAATTTGTAATAAAATAAAGTGTTTTATTAACAATATCTCACATGCTATAAACTACAAACATACTTAAATATATTTTGATTTGTGATTATTTATCTAATTTAAACCTTTATTTGTTAGTCAATTTGATTTCTATATTTTTCCAATTTTGGAATGTAATAGAAATAATGTAATCAAATTCTGAATTGGTTAAATTATTATTGTGCATAGTATACAAGATTTATTTGTTTAATTAAGAAAACGAATAGACATTTTTTGTTCAACATCTGTTCTTTCTAGTGCTTTACAAAAATCATCAAATGAGATGGTTCCATGACAAAATTGATCAGCTTCGACAATAGTTCTTTCAGCAATACTTATTAGTTGATCCTGACTTATATTTGAACCAACCATCATGTGAAGTATATTTAAAAGTTCATCACGTGAAATTGTATCATCATCATCCAAATCATACATTTTGAAAGCAACTTTCAAGAAAACAATAATTTTTTTAAAAAAATTGTATTAATGTTTAACAATAGAATAAGCGTTAAATGTAACTTACATCTTAATTTCTCTTCACGACTATTTAATTTATTTAGTTTAGTTTTTTGAATTGGTCTGAAATGTGCAAGAACTTCCATAAATTGTCGAAAGTTAACACGATCATCTTTACTGTCTGCAAAGAAGGAATGCACAATTCTATCACAAAGTGGGTTAATTGCTAACTCTGGAATACGTAAAAAGTCTTCACGTGATAATGTACCACAGTCGCTACGATCTAATGCAGTAAATCGTGAATAAAGGCGTTCGATTTGGTTTGAAGTAACTGAAAGTAATAAAAGTTATTAATTTAGGTTAATGAATTTATTTATTATAATCACTTCAAATATTTATCATATAAAATGTACAGTTTTAATTATATTAGATTAGAATATATTTTCAAGCAATTATGTATATTGTTATCTATTAAATAAAAATTATTAAAACTGGAGAAAAAAAATTATAAAAAATAGTATAAGTACTTACAACCAGTTTCTTCTTGAATTTGGGCTATTTCTTCTTGTTGCAAAAGTAAAGATGATTTATTTCCCATTATTAAAAATTATTAAATTAAACTTTAAAAACTTTTCTTTTATTTAGAAAAAAAATCTAATTATTATATGGATGTACTTTGAAATTTGAACTTGTTTTAAAAATGACAGAAGGTGGACGAAAGCGACAAAAATGTCTGGAAAATTATAGAATGCTACAATAATTTAGATAATATACATTGAACTTAATTTCTTGAACAGAAACAAAGCGAATTGAAATCTTTAAGGCATAATACCTCGAAATTAAATTAATATGCTTGTTTTTGAAAAACTCTAAATTAATTGTGTATGTAATCATTAAATAATTTTCAATATGGATCAATTAAATGCGACATTGGCAAGTGTTAAAATATTAAAATCAAGTGTAAGGCAAGTATTTGAAAGTTTAGGAAATGGAATACGTTCAGAACATGGAATTGAAGGGAAAGAAACTAAATTTTTATTGGAACTACAGGAATTACTTAATTCTGTAAATGGTAATTTAAGGTAATTTTATAATACGAAATTGAATAAATTTAATTAAATAAAACATATTAACAATTTTTCAGAGATGTGGAATCAGCTGTTAACAGCTTAATACCTCCCCCAGCACCATTTAATTTAGGAAATACTTCATTTTTGGCACAAGAAACCACACAAGACAGACAAGCACTCTACTCACAGCTTGTTAGCAGTTATAAATGGATCGATAAGGTATTAGCTTGCAGTCCAACATAAATTTTATTATTATTAAAAAAGAACACTTTATTTAATATCAAATATTGAAATTGCTATTTTTATAGATTCATGAATACAGTAACCATACTGCTAGTATTTTATGTTTAAATGCTCTGAAACGTTCAAACTATGCAAATACTAATAAACGTCGACGTCCTGTGACTTCTGTTCATAATGTTTCACCACAGTAATACAAATAAATTTTTTATTTGCAATTTTTCTTTTATTATATAGTTATTTTAATATTTCAGATCAGTAGATAGTGTTTTGGGATGTGTTGAACGAAATTTAAATGAAATGAAACTTAAAATATGGCGACCATTTGCATCAAATGCTATTTTACTGGTATGTGAAATAAAACAACAACGATAATATATGATTTCATTTGTAGTTTATTGTTGATTAGATAACGTTAGGTAGAGTCTTTAAAGCAGCTGTCGCTTTTAAAGGCTTAATGATAGAATGGATTACAGTTAAAGGATTAGAAGAACCTCTGGAAGATATTGATGATTTGTGGACAGAATCGCGACATAAAGTTTTTAGAAAAGTTCAAGAAAATACACATGCTGCGATGTTACATTTTTATTCACCAACACTTCCAGATCTTGCTATTCGAAGTTTTAAAGTAAATTTTAATAAATAAAAAATTTTATATGTAATTATTACTGTTAAATTTTAGACTTGGATTCACAGTTACATAACACTCTTTTCTGATCCTTGCAAGAAATGTGGAAATCATTTAAATAATGCTCTACCACCCACATGGAGAGATTTTCGTACATTAGAAACATTTCATGAGGAATGCAAATATTAATTAAAAATTTGTAATGTTTATTTCACAATAAAATTTTTACATTTTTGGTAGAAATGTAAAATGTAATAATTCTAATAATACAAAATCCTCATTAATATCTAAAAATCATACATAATTATAGAAAGATATAGTTAAAACTTAATCCACCTCTAATTTACGGAAACTTCCTTGTATACCATAAATGCTTGCATCTTCAGGGGAGGAACCGCAAGTTAAAGATTGACGTAAAGCACTGACGGCACCTTCTCGAGCCTTGTCTGAATACATTTCCAGTCTGACAGACATTTTGTCATTTTTTAAAACTGTTGATCGTGCTGCATTTAACTCTTTTTTCCAGAGCTCAATCATTTCAGACATTGGTACTATTCCACCGTATTCTTTTGGAAGAAGTGATTTATCAATATCAGTTGCATTTTCTAAATCAGTGTAAAAGTAAATTCTGTTCCTTATTTTTTCTGATACAATTGCAAGCCCAAAATCAACAGCAAATTTTATGGACGGCAAAATATTAATAGCATTAATAGATTTGTGACGCATTGGAAGTGTTTTCTGTAATATAAAAAAATAAAATAAAAACAATTTGAAAACTAGTGCTGTTCTACGTGTTAAAACGGCATCGCTGAATTAAAGGTAGCAGTCGTGGCCGAGTGGTTAAGGCGTCTGACTCGAAATCAGATTCCCTCTGGGAGCGTAGGTTCGAATCCTACCGGCTGCGTTTTTATATAAATAATTTTTTTTTTTTTAAATGTTTTACCTCTGCATTTTTGACAATCCTTAATGCTTCTTTTGGCGTAAATAAAGTCATATGTGAAAATCCGAGTCCTGCACCATCTATAATATGTACGAAACCTCTGATCTGGTTTTCTTCATCTTCCATTAAAGTCTCGTAAGTAATACCATGCATTTTCAGTAGATCATAATTTGGGAATTTGATTGGATCGAATACCCCTAAATTTAAATTAGTTTTATAATTGCACAAATTCATATAAATGTCTTACCTGGTCTAGTAAAAATAATGCGACGTCCAACTTTATCCCGCTTTGGTAGAGCAAAAATATATCTAAAAATGAATAATTGTCATTACGCTTTTTTGTAGAATAAAGAAAAAATATCGCAGTTGGTAGGATTCGAACCTACGCTCCCAGAGGGAATCTGATTTCTAGTCAGACGCCTTAACCGCTCGGCCACAACTGCACGAGTTAGTCATGAATCCAAAATGAGCCGGTTTAAATGGTATTCTTTTTATTGATTTCGTATAAATATAAATTGTGATAACTTACCCCAAATTAACCAAATTCATAATACATGGTAATGTATAATCTAAATTTTTAAATACAACACCATCGTAAGATTGCCTTAATAATAAATAACGTTCAATAGAATCCTGAGCCATTGGAATACTGAATTTTTTAGCACGTAAGAAACGTAAAAAAAAACTCGAATCTGTGGAAATATTAAGATTTTAAACTAGTTACAAAAATGAATAAAAATTACTAATTTCAAGCTTCTCCTATTTTACCTAATCTGATAGTAGATATTCTGGGATTCTGATCTGCCCATTGCCTTAATGCTTCTAAAGAACTTATTACAGTTGTTTTTGTTTCTCTTAATTCATCCTTTGCAATTTTTTTTAATTCATTTGACAAAATAAATTTATAATCATCAGCTATTGTTATTCCTTTCGACATTACAAATTCAACGTTAAGTGCACTGGTTCAATCTAAAAAAAAAAAAAATTAATTAATGGATTGCAAATATATTTTTCCATTAAAAGAACAAAAGCTAATAACTAAAAAGTGGATAAAAACTAACTGATCCATATATTCTTTAGCTTGATTGATATGCGCATAAAAAATACTCATGCATAATAAATAATATATAATTTCTTTTTCATTCCGTTCTTCTTATTATGATGACATAATATAATGTAATGTAATGTAATATAATGAGTCCATAGAAATTACATAATTTTAAAACATACATTCGAATTACATAAATAAAGTAGCTAAGCGAATTTATTATTTATTATTTATTAATTATTTTTATATATAGTTATATATTATATAGACAAATATAATATTAAATATTGTAAAAAATGAAAGAAACTGCAAAATGGCAATGATTTTCGTAAATCAATCTACCACTAATTCGTAAAAAGAAGTGTGTACAATTAAAGTATTGGTAATTTATAATAAATGATATTTACAATATCGTATCTTCTTAAAATAAGAAAGTGTGTTGATATATAAACCAATGTATGACATTCTTAAATATTTATAGTAAAGGTATTTTTTATTTATTATACAATCTTCGCGTAATATCTGTCTGACTACGGTTTTTCCTTCTCTTTTCTTTTGAATAAAAATTTTTGTTTTAAAAATAAACTGAAAATAAATACGATATAAATATTGGATGAGAAAAAAATCATTCAAATTATTCAGTAAGTAGTCGTAATTTTCTAAGTTTTTTACTTCTACAAATTTAAATTAGTAGTTTGAAAACTCCAGAAATATTTTACTTATACATTTTTAAGTCCAAAAAACTTTCAAAATATTTAAATAATTTTTAATTAGGTATAAAAAATAAGGAGTAACAAAATAAACCGCCGATATTGTTTTAAGTAAAATTTATTTTCCTGAATTATTTCCGAGATCCAAATTATTTTTTTTGAAGTTCTTTTGGATTCGTTCAGATTAAACATACACATTATATTATATATGTAGTTTTAATATAGCAATATTCGTAAATACTATAATATTCTCCGTTAAAATAATTCTAGTTTGTTTAAAAAAAGTACCAAATAAAAAATACACAAGTTCAACTTTAATCTAATAACGCCTAATAATTAAAAAATTAAAAATAAAATCACATAATAATATTATAGGTACATGAATGTACCTAGTTAAAAAAAACCGAAAATCAAAATCATATACTTAAATATATTCAACACTTACACTATTTATTTTGAAAAAGCAAAGGCACACAACAAGAAATATTTTAAACGTTTTAAATATATTTATACGATTTAAAAATATTTAATATTATAAAAAGAAAATAATGCTTTTAAGTGAAGAAGTACCAAACTAGTCAAATGCAGTACATGAAATACGACGAATTTACGAATGTTTATGCATTTTTATGTGTACGTAATACGTATTATTATGTAGAAACTGCAAAGAGAAATGGAAATTAAAAGTAAAACTATATTATATATAATATTTTTTCTCGTTGTTATCAGTTCGTTTTTATTTGTTTCTATAAGATACGGTATTAATTATAATTACACAGTTGTTATAATGAATATTTATAATTAATATTAGGTAGAATTATATTGTATTAACAGAGATTAGTTTTTATTATTTATACATATAGTATGAATGAGAACATATTTAAATCATCCACATCATGACCAATTTACGTCTATTATTGTTTCTAATACTATTTTATTATGCAAACAATAAATTTAAGTTATAATTAATTATTTTTTGTTTATATTCTTGAAAGTTAAAAATATAAATTAATTCTAAGGATACATTAAAAAATAAATAAAAAATATTCGCAGTTGGTAGGATTCGAACCTACGCTCCCAGAGGGAATCTGATTTCTAGTCAGACGCCTTAACCGCTCGGCCACAACTGCATGATTATTTATTGACTATCAATCCAAACACTACTACGAGTATTATTTTTTAATTTTATTAAAATTTTTTGATCAAGAACTAATTAAATAAATTTAAATGAACAAATAACTATTTATGTAAGAATTATTGGGTTGGCCGAAGAATTATGAAATTGCATGTAAACATATGTATATATAGATAAAATTTATGCGAAAAGTTAAAGATAAAACCAAATTTAAGTTCAGTGATTATTTTTGCAGTTTAGTTTTGGTAGCATTCATTTTTTTTGTTTTATTGCATTTCTTTTTTGTAGCATTTTGTAGTCGGTGTTTTTTTCAAGTGCGGTTAATGATTTATTATTATTAAATTAATTAGAAAACTATAGCCAAAAGGATGGCACATCATTATATAGTAACAGCACAAAAACCAACGGCAGTAACTGCTTGTGTAACTGGTAATTTAAATCTCGTAATAATATGACATTTTATCAAATTGAGGTTATGCTCGATTGAATAAAAATAATTCAAATAAATTTATGTTAGCGTCAATTATACTTACATATTAATGTAATATTTTAAAATTTTAGGTAATTTTACATCATCTAATGATCTTAATTTGATTGTTGCTAAAAATTCACGGTTAGAAATATATCTTGTAACACCAGAGGGATTGCGTCCTATTAAAGAAATTGGAATTTATGGAAAAATAGCAGTTATGAAGTTGTTTAGACCAGCTGTAACTATTTTTTGTTAGAAATAATAACAAAGATAATAAATTATATATATTTGCAGGAAGAAAAAAAAGATTTAATATTCATACTAACGCATCGATATAATGCGATGATATTGGAATGTAAAGTTAATGGTGATGATATTGAAATAATTACTAAAGCACATGGTAACGTTGCTGATCGTGTTGGAAAACCAGCTGAAACTGGAATATTAGCTGTAATAGATCCAAAAGCTCGGGTTATTGGGATGAGATTATATGAAGGGCTTTTTAAAATAATTCCTTTAGATAAAGATACAAGTGAATTGAAAGCAACAAGCTTGAGGTATAATTTGAACTTAATACTTGATTGAATATATATGAATAAATTAAATTTTTAGAATGGAAGAAATGCAGGTACACGATGTTGAATTCTTGCATGGGTGCGCAAATCCAACGTTAATTCTTATACACCAAGATATAAATGGGCGGCATATTAAAACTCATGAGATTAGTTTACGCGATAAAGAATTTTTAAAAATTGCTTGGAAACAAGATAATGTTGAAACTGAAGCCACCATGCTAATCCCAGTTCCTACACCTTTAGGTGAATATTTAAATCGTAGTTAACATGTTTCACAATTTACTATAATTTATAATTTTAGGTGGGGCAATTGTTATTGGACAAGAATCAATAGTTTATCATGATGGTATTAGTTATGTTGCTGTTGCTCCTCCAATTATAAAAGTATAAATTTAAAAAGCATTATTTTCTATCTTAAATATTAATTCTTATTTTAGCAAAGTACAATAAATTGTTACGCTCGTGTGGATAGTAAAGGATTTCGTTATTTGCTTGGCAATATGACTGGGAATTTATTTATGTTATTTCTTGAAACTGATCAAAATTCAAAGGGGAACTTATTTGTTAAAGATTTGAAAGTTGAACTTTTGGGTAAAATTAATTAATTTCTTTTTTCCAGTTTCTTTTATTTTGATTTGAATATTTTTAGGTGAAATTTCAATACCAGAATGTATAACTTACCTTGATAATGGTGTATTATTTATTGGTTCAAGACTTGGTGATTCACAATTAGTTAAATTAAATACAGCTGCTGATGTTAATGGCGCATATGTAGTTCCAATGGAGACTTTTACTAATTTAGGGCCAATTATGGATATTTGTGTTGTTGATTTAGAACGTCAGGGTCAAGGGCAAATGATAACATGTTCTGGTGCATTTAAAGAAGGTTCATTAAGAGTTATTAGAAATGGTATTGGCATACAAGAACATGCATGTATTGATTTACCGGGTATAAAAGGAATGTGGGCACTGAAAGTAGGAATTGAAGATAATCCATATGATAATACACTAGTACTTGCATTTGTTGGACATACAAGAATATTAACTTTAACAGGTGAAGAAGTTGAAGAAACAGAAATTCATGGATTTTTAAGTGATCAACAAACATTTTATTGTGGAAATGTTGATTTTGGACAAGTATGAAAAAAATTTTTTTTTTTGAAAACTATTTTATTATTATTTTTATTTCAGGTAATACAAGTGACACCATTAACAGCGCGACTAGTACAATGTGATAACAGAACATTAATAAGTGAATGGAAGCCACCAGGTGATCGTCGTATTGGTGTTGTCGCCTGCAATACAAGTCAATTGATTTGTGCATCTGCATGTGATTTATACTATATTGAAATATGTGATGGTGAACTTATACAAAAACATCATATTAGTTTAGAATATGAAGTTGCTTGTTTAGATATATCACCATTAGAAGAAAAAAAAACAAAAGCCGATATGATTGCGGTTGGTCTTTGGACGGACATTTCTGCTTGTATTTTAAATTTACCATCACTTGATGTTATGTTTACTGAAAAACTTGGTGGTGGTAAAGTTATATTCTTATTAATTTTTGTATATTAATAATAATTTCTTATTTTTCTAGAAATTATACCACGTTCAATACTAATGACATGCTTTGAAGGAATTAATTATTTACTTTGTGCACTTGGTGATGGTTCAATGTTTTATTTTGTTTTAAATAGAAAGAGTGGGGTTTTGACAAACAAAAAAAAAGTAACATTGGGAACACAACCAACAATATTAAAAACATTTAGATCATTATCAACAACAAATGTTTTTGCTTGTTCTGATCGTCCAACAGTTATATATTCATCAAATCATAAACTTGTATTTTCAAATGTTAATTTAAAAGAGGTTAATCATATGTGCTCATTAAATGCTGAAGCTTATCCAGATAGTTTAGCTTTAGCGACTAAAAACTCTGTTATATTGGGTACTATTGATGAAATACAGAAACTTCATATTCGAACTGTACCACTTGGTGAATCACCACGAAGAATTGCATACCAAGAAAGTTCTCAAACATTTGGTGTTATAACTGTTCGTATGGATGTACAAGATTCAATTGGATTAATGCCATCTAGATCAAGTGCATCAACACAAACAACAAATGTCACATCATCAAGTAATCCTGGTACATTACCGAAACCTGGAGCTGGAACGTCTGGTAGCATTGCTGAATATGGACAAGAAATCGAAGTTCATAATTTATTAATTATTGATCAAAATACGTTTGAAGTATTACATTCACATCAATTTATGCAAACGGAGTATGCATTATCACTTATGTCAGCAAAACTCGGTAGTGATTCAAATACTTATTATGTTGTTGGTACAGCATTTGTCAATCCAGAAGAATCTGAACCAAAAGTAAAACAAACATAATTTTTTTTTTCTTTTTTTATAATTTTTTCTGAATTTTAGATAGGACGCCTTATAATTTATCATTACTCTGATGGTAAGCTTATGCAAATAGCAGAAAAAGAAGTTAAAGGAGCGTGTTATGCATTGGTTGAGTTTAATGGAAAAGTTTTAGCTAGTATTAATAGTACTGTTAGACTATACGAATGGACAAGTGATAAAGAATTAAGATTAGAATGTAGTCATTTCAATAATGTACTAGCGTTGTATCTTAAAAAAAAAGGTGAATTATTAACAACAATTATTATTGATCAATTAATAAACTGATATGCTAATTAATTCCTTTGAAGTTTTGAGATCTATGAAAGCGAATTTAATTCTCAGATAATTTAGTTTAAATAAAAAACACCTTTTAGTTTCATAAGTTATTATTATAATATCGAAGTTCTTTTGGTAGAGAACTTAGTTCTTCAAAAGTATTAAACAAAAAGGTGTTGTTTTTATTTAACCAAAATTATCTGAGAATAAAATTTAAATATAATATATACATTTTTTTTTGTTAAAGGCGATTTTATATTAGTCGGAGATTTAATGAGATCCTTAACGTTGTTACAATATAAACAAATGGAAGGTAGTTTTGAAGAAATTGCTAGAGATTATGAACCAAATTGGATGACTGCAATTGAAGTTTTAGATGATGATACATTTTTGGGGGCAGAAAATAATAATAATTTATTTGTTTGTCAAAAAGATAGGTAGGTATTTTAAATTTAATTTATTTTCAATTAAAATATTATTCATATTTGTTTTGTTAGTGCGGCTACAACAGATGAAGAAAGACAACAAATGCCAGAAGTTGCTGAATATCATTTAGGAGATCTAGTGAATGTATTCAGACATGGCTCCTTAGTAATGCAAAATGTTGGAGAAAGAACTACACCAACTCAAGGATGTGTTCTATATGGTACTGTCAGTGGTGCAATTGGTTTATTAACCCAAATTCCACCAGATTTTTATGATCTATTACTTAGTCTACAAGAAAGATTAACACATACAATTAAATCTGTTGGTAAAATTGAACATAAGTTCTGGCGTAGTTTTAATTCCGATATGAAAACTGAACCATATAGCGGTTTTATTGATGGTGATTTAGTTGAAAGCTTTTTAGATTTAACCAGAGAAAAAATGAAAGAAACTGTTTTTGGTCTGGAGGTAATTATTTATTAAATTTATTCTTTTATTTAAGTAATAATAATTTTTTGTATTATTTAAAGATTGATGTTGGCGGAACTAAAAGAGATGCAACTGTAGATGATATCATAAAAACAGTAGAGGATTTAACAAGAATTCATTAGGCTTTAATTTTTTGTACAAACATTCATTGTTATAATGATATGTAAACATATTTTATTTTAATCATTTTTTCTTTAAATTATAAAATATTAAACTTTAATGAAATGTGAACTTGGTACAGAATTTAATTTAAAAGATAAATTTGATAACTTTAAAATGCCAACCATTCTAAAATTTTATCAAAACCGACCATTGTTATTGCACTAGCCTCAACAACTGTAATATTTTGTGGTATCTGTGTTTTTAATTTAATCATTTGCAACATTAAAAGTGCTTCATTTCTCATTTGGCGATAAGATAAATCCATTTTTGATAAAATTAAAAGGATTTTTACTCGTTGAAGTCTGTTGTCAGATAAAATTGAATACAGTAAAACACCTTTGAACAAACAAGTTTGAAATTAATACTACGGGTATTTTATGATTTTATTGATTTACATACCTGCAGCAGAAATCTGACAAAGATTAGATGTATCAACAACGTACATTATCTTATTAACATCAGAAAAATATGTTTTCCATAATGGGGCCATTGTTCCTCCAACTTCTTTAATTATTATATGATTCTTGTGAACCTTTCTTTTATTTTTATTAATTACAGTTTTTGAATTTGGTAATTTGATATTAAATATATTAATGCCAACAGTTGGTGGTATGTGGGACGTATAATTAATTGCATTAGGATTTTGAATTTTTGCAATTAATGATGTTTTTCCAGAACTTTTTGGTCCCAAACATAAACACGCCATTTTGATATTTAATAACTCGATTCAATAAAATTTTTATTGATCAAACTTTATTTTATATCGCAGCAATACATAAAAATACATAAAAGCATCTCTGGAAAACGATACAAGTAGGTAAGTACTAATTAAACGATTCGTTTTATAAAAATCTATAGATATTAAATTGTTAAGGTTCTTAAAATTTATTGTCAAAATAATTTTTATTAGAAGTAAACTTAATAAATAAAAAAAATTATAATATAATAATTAATTTATATAATAAATATATAAATGCTTTGAAAAATACTCCCTAGGTATGAAAAATAAACATTGAATCGATATACTGTTTGTATCAGCGTAGTAATAAGTAAATGCTTGCTTGTTAATGTTAATTACTTACAGTACTTAATAAACACATTGTTGTTTTGTTTTAATTCTCAGATAGATTATACTTCTTCGGTTATATTTTGCATTATAAAAAAATACTGTCAAAGTGACAAATGTCAAGTCTGCTGTCAAGTGGATAAAAATTTTTACTTTCTTCGATTATTTATATTTATTTAAAAAATAAATTGAAAGAAATATTAAAAATAAGTGTTAAAGCTCATTTATTAATAACGGAAACCTAACCATGAATTTGTGTTATCAGAGTGTTAAAACTATATTCAAAGTGGAATTGTTACAATCCAATTTATTTCGATTAGGTATTCCATACTTTTTTGAAAGTTTAAATTAATTATTCTTATGTAAAAAATTTAAATTTTCCCTTTGAAGAATTAATTCGTAATGCAAGTAAAAAGACTTCTGGAAGTACAAAGAATCCTAAAGAACATGCGCGACCAAAACATAGAGGTTGGAGAGTACAAGATGGACATTATGTTTCGGCTGGTACAATTTTAGCAACACAATTAAAAACTAGATTTCATCCTGGATTAAATGTAATTATTTCATTATTTTTTTGAATTAATTAAACTATTTGAACTAATTATTGCAGGTTGGGTTTGGGAAAAATGGAACTTTATTTGCATTGGAAAATGGTAAAGTTTATGTTACTTGTGAGAAAATTGATCCGAATTGGGATCATACATGGATACAAAGAAATTATGCTGGTCGGGAAAGCCAATCAATATATAAAAAATTCTTTAATGTTGTACCGGAACCGCAACATCAAAGATTTAAGTTAATAGACAAAATATAACTTTTTTAGTTTTGTAAAAAATTACAAAAACAACAATAAATAGAGTATTAGAATTATTTGTTTTTTTTGCAGCAAATATGGCAATGCTTATTTTTAATAATCAGTAAGCTAATTCATATTTTAACGTTTTCTTGTTTCATATCATGATACAAATATTTGGTTTCATATCATTGTTTTGCATCATGGTTTTATATCGATATAATTGAGTTTAATTTCAGTGTTTTGTTAAAGTGCAAATTATTTTATTTAGAATTTTTTTTATTCCATCTAATTAATAATTTTCATTTCGCCATATCACCATGATTCATTTTAGGGGAGGAATAATAAAACAACTAATTAATTCATAATTTCTATTTTCAAAAAATAAACTTTGGCAGTTATACATTGTTTTTTTTTTCTTTTTAATTTAAATATTGTACAATTAATTGGTTATTTATTTATTGTATATTCCATAATGCTATAGTTGACTCAAAAGATATGAGAATAGTTACAATAATATTCACAAGTCAATAACGATATTGAGGAATGTTTGTTTTATATTTTATCACGAGTTAAAAAAATTATTTCAATAATTTGAACTAAAATTTCCAACAAACATTTTTTGTATTAGTTTTCTTTAGTAAACTCATATTTTATTTGAATTAGACAGATATTCCCTTTATTATTCAAATTATTAAACCCAAGAAATTCAGTATTCTAATAATAGAACCTAGCAGAATTCTGAACATTGAAAATAATAAGGATTATGGAACAAAATTGTAAAATTAACTTTTTAGTGATTTTAATATCAAATAAATTGTCGAATATAAAAAGTAAATTGTTCTTATTTAGTTAATCTGTGATTAGAAACAGCATTTTAATTAAAAAGAAAAACATAAACATTAATTGGATCATTCAAAGAGAAAAAGAGTCAAAACGCAATTAATAATTATTGTTTTTTTTACCTAATATTATTCTTTTACACTTTTTTTTTATAACAAATACCAAAAAAATTTTGAGTTTCAAAAGAAGAGAGAAAAAACATGCTATTTTGTTAATTTTTTTCTAAGCACCTTAAAATTTTTGTTAGGAATTTTTTTATTGTTTTTCTATTTTTCTACCCCAAAGTTTCTACAGCAGAGTTACGCTCGACTTCTTTCCCTGAAGAACCTAACTCTAATACAAAAATGTAACCATATAAGTGAGATAATTTAATTTACTTATTTTTAAATTGACATTTTTTTAATGAATTTGAATATAACAATTGATTTAAATATCCCTTTGAAATTGTAATTTCTCAAAGTTTCTTATATAATCAATGTTGTATAAGTTTTACAAATTAACGGAATTTCCAAATTATCAAGTTTCCTAACAAAATTAATTATTACCTAAGTTTTAATTTGATCTTCAGTTATTTTTATTTAATTTTACAATTTTTAATTTTTATATATGTTTCTAGGGGATTTAATTTTTAGATGAAGTGAAATTGAAATTATACAGTTAAAAATGACAGGCCTTTATTTCATAAACCTTATTTTTTAAATTTTATTAATTTATTTTCTCACTTTTTTCTTAAGCATTTAAAATTTATAGAAAGAATAAAAAAGAATAGAAACTTGTTTTAAATACTATCACATTGCAAACATATTAAAAAATACTTAAAATTATTTATAATTAATTATAATAATATTTCATAAACTATACTTTATTCAATTTAACTTATTTTATTAATTTACGTCCATAAATGATGTTACGTTTTTAAATTCTATATTTTACATCTCTCAAGTATCACAATCGCCTAATCCTTTATGCATAAAAAACAATAGGATAGATGTTCTGTCAGAAACCCTCCCAACTCCCTCATACCGTTATTAATTTCGTCACATTATTTATGGACATTTCCTTAATTTGAATAAATTTTACATTTAATTTAATTTAGTTAAATTTATCTTATACCTAAAATTAAAACTAATAAAATTAATATTATTCTATTTTTTATATTTAAATTATTGCCAGAACATTGAAGATCATCATGTGGATATAAATTTGATGGTGGTGGATCTTCATACGATCGACATTCTTCATTTTTTAATTCAAATTCTTGACCACATATTTCACGACATGAAGGACATTTTATCGCACCTTTATGTAACCATCCACCGCCTAATATACGTATTTGAATTTCTTGTCCAGCATAATAACATTCATATGAATAATTTGATACTAAAATATGTAAATGTCCTTTATCACATTTATATTTATAACAACCGGAACCCCAATGTTGCCATTCACGAGTTTGACGACATGAACGTTCTTCCCACATATGTTCTGTATGCTCAAAACATTTTGATCCTGAACCATAGGATTCTAATGCAAAATTTTTTTCATGTTCTAAAAAAAATTAGAATTGATTTGGTTTTATTAAAAAATAGTTTAGTTAGTTCAGTATAAAATTAATAACATAATTACTTGGATTATTATCTTCAAATTGACATTGTGAGCCTCTGACAACAACATTTTTACTACGCCATGTAAATTCTTGTATGTAAGGACAATGATCAGCTAATGAAACTGATCCACCATAATATTCTTCTTCCCCACTTTTTACATGAGCAATATTATCAAAATTCTAAATGAAAAAATACATTAAGATGATTTTCTTTCACTAATTTCAACTGCAAGAAAATCTTACCTGATATTCTTTCGGTAGAGGATTTTCATGTCTTATTAAATTACAAAGTGCAACCGAATTTCTGTCTTCTGTGCATTCAGTTTGCAACGGATCTCGTTTAACTTTTGAACAAAACGGATGAATTGATCTTCCTCTGAAATAAATACAATCCAGAATATTATAATGAAATTTAAGAAGATCAAATATTTTATGCCTTTTAAAAGAAAATTATAACATAATATATATAGTTTTAACAATAATGATTAATTGAATTTCATCCATATAAATTAAGTTTGAATATTGTTTCTTTATGTTTATTGAAATTATTGAAATTTAAAGTAATTATACTTTTATATATTAAAGATTTAATAATTATAGCGAATATTGTATTCGAGGAAGCAAAAGTTCTCTTTCTTACCTTGAAGGATTTGAAATCCAATCCTTACAACTGCGCATAACAAAATTACAACCTAAGCCTTTACCCCATGATAATGATTGTGCCATACTATAATTTGGTTTGTACCAGCCAGAATCTTCCATTAAAGCTAAAGTAATTCGTGAAAATACAGGACTTTGTGTATGAGTTCCAGTCATAGCTTCATTTTCTAAAATACGTTTTTCCCAGTGTGTTAAAGCTGTACCTTCCCCACCTTGATCTTCTAATTCAGCACCTTCCAATTTTGAACAATTAAAATGTAATCTTACTTCTTCAACAACTTTTGGTGTTATCATCATATCAATTGTTTTTTCAACATGACCATCACGTACAGCCCAATGTTCTCGTACAATTTTTCTTATTGTTGTATTACTCCATTGATGTATTTGAAGTCTTAAATTAAAAACATACAATGATTTCTAATAATTTCGGAATTAAAATTTAAACTTACTTTTCATTTAAATACGGTTTTCCAGTATCGGGTTTCCGTGGTGTTCTAGGATTTCCCTTTTCATCACGAAAAAAAGCATATAAACTAACCGAAAACCCTAATGCATGAAGAATTTCATGTTTAACAGTTGATAATAATGTTTGCAATTCTTGTGGTTTTGTGCTTATACTATCAGGACATAAATTAGCGTGCCCCGCAATTGGTCGATCTAACGCAGCCTCTTGTTGACAATGTGCAGCATAAGCAACTGTTAAGCCTTTATGGCAACGATCTGTTTGACGTGCAGAAACATAAAATACAAAATCAGCATTTTTAATACCAGGACCAGCTTCCGAATCTTCATCTTCTTTACAATCTTGACCAGTTGCGTTACATGTCCGACAAACCTATGATTAATTTGTTATAAATACCATTTTTCATTAAAATACAAAATTTAAAGAAACTTACATCTAAATGTTTTTCTGGTACTTCAACCTCACCACACATTGTTGTTGATTTACACGAATCAATACAATGTGTCAACGAGTTCTTTACAAATACTTGAGTGCTTTCACATTTCCTATAGTTTTAAAAATAATTCAAATTGAAATAAAATAAGTATTCTTCTGAAAAATGCTATATTTTGAAATTAAAAATTTTGCCAAATTTATTTTTTCACTTCTATAAAATTCATTAAGCATATACATACAATACAATTTTTCTTTTGAGCTGAATTTATTTACCTGTTTAATCTAATCACGCCTTTTGTTTCACGTACCATAAGTGCTTGTTCCCAGAATTTTACAGCATCTGGTAAAATTGTATTCTAAAAATAAAAAAAATTCAAACAAATAAGTTGGGGGCTTTTTATCAATAAAAAAATTAATTCTTGGAAAATTATTGAAGGAGAGAAACAGTTTCTATGGAAACATAGAAAAAAATTCTTGTTGTTGCATAAAAACAAATGAAAAATCTTAACATTGGAATTTTATTTCAAAAAAGGGAAGAAAAAGAAAAATTAAATCGACCCAGACAAATTCCTTATATGAGTATGATTTAGTGATGAATCTAGCTTTTGATTCTTTCTCTTTCTCTTCATTTAAATAATACTTATGTATTTATTTATCAACAAAAAAAAAAGAGTTTCAATATTTGAATAATTGTTTATTTACGATGGACCTGATTGATATTTAAAAAGAATAAACTTTTCCAGAAAGAAAGAATAAATAATAAAAATTAAAAAAAAAATTAAATATTAAATAAACTCACATTTATAAGTTCAAATTTATCTGCATCTAATCTGAAATAAAAAGAATTATTTGTAAAATTTAATAAATAAAAACAATTGGACTAAATTTAAAATGTCAAAGGTTAATTAATTAGTAAAAATTAATTACCAAAATTGTTTTTCAGTTATTTTAAATTTTACAGGGTTAATCATTGATCGATAAAGAAATTACACATAATATCACAATATAGCTTCTTCATGTTTTTTACAGTGCTTAGTGTAAAATTGAATTAAAATTAATTAAAATAAATTCTAAGAAATTTAAATAAGCAAATTCGACTATATTAATATTAATTCGATTACTCAATCTTATTATCCTTTATTAAATCATTTCTCTTGAAATATTTTTTATTGAGAAATTTTGATCAGTTTTAAATGTTGACAAAATTTAAAAAAAAATTTCCATTTAAAATATTTATTTATGAAATATAGCCAGTGGCATAAATAATTATTAATTAATAGTTTTTTAATATATAGTTTATTTATTTTTTCACAAAACAAAACACAGAAAAAATTAAAACAAAATGAACATAGTTATAAGTTTTCAATAAAACAAAATATTAATTAATAGAATTAATACAAAATAAATGTGTAAACCTCCTTAACTATTGAAAACACGTAATTCAATTAATAAGTATTGAGCAATGTATTATTTAAATTATTTAATTTCATTGTTTTTTTCGCTTTTAACAAAGCTAATCTAACTTAATATACCTGTCTAAATTAATTAACATTCATTACTAGAGTGTTTGAGGGATTCTGATTAATTAATTCTTTAGTGAGATATAACAGTACACAAAAACTTAAATTATTATTGCATACTGAACACAAATAAATATTTCATAGCAATATAAATTTGTTATTTTTAAGATGTGTCGGATGTAATTATTGAAAAACAATATTCTCTTACCTATAAACCGACTCATCATAAACCAATAATATCCTTAGTGGTTGATTAATACTACGTTTCTTAATTATGTGTTCTGGTTCAATGTGAACACCATGAATAACCTAAAAAAAAAGGAAAAGATAAAATTTAATAATTATTTAATGAAATAATTGAAGTCAATTTTATTTATTTGGTTAAAATTTTTATGGATGATTTAAATTTTAAGTATTTAAGTTAAAAACAGTATTGTAAATAAGAAATTAAAACCTAATAAAGAATTAAAAGCTGGCTGCGGTTCTGAACCCGAAGACTAATATAAATAGTAATAAAATAAAATGAAGTTCTAGAAATTTTCATTACCTATCAATCTCATTTTACGTATAATTTAATTAACTTTATTTTTATGCGTGTGTGCCATTTTCATTTTCATAGTCTAAATTATAAAAGTAAAATTTTTTTTTTTTTTTAATTTAAATAAGTAGAACTGTGTGGAAAATAATAAAAAAATGTTAATTTATTCATAATTAATTCTTTACATTTTTTGGTTTTGTTTTAAATTCTAAAATAAACATTGTGACCTCAATATTAGAGTTGATAAGAGATGCGAAACAAGTAGGTATAAATTTTTCAAAAGTGTGTTTTACTTTATAGATAAAAGGCATGATTTCTTTATTCAATTTTTTTATGTTATTTTTTTGTTGGATAATTTGTTTGAAACTAGTTTTTAGACTCTTTTTATAAGATACATATTTTCACAAAAAATATTTTACGTACTATAAAATTTACTAAGAGTTTCATTTAATGTTGAAAATTGAAAAAAAAAACGAAATATTTCGAATAAAATTAAATACGGAAGTATTTTTTTTTTTAAATTTAAAAACTAATTTTACTATTGTTTGGTAAATCGAATATTTTAGATGAACTTGGGCATTCTTGTAAGCTAAAATAAGATGATCAAAGCTAGATTTATTTTTAAAATTGTTAGAAAATAAATCATCTTAACTAATTATTGCACTCATAATAATTTCCGAAAATAATCAAAATAATGAAATTTAATAAATTAAACAGTTTTTCTTTATTCTCTATTTTTATTTTGTGTAATTTAAGAAAAAGTAAAAGTAGTTTTTTTTTTCATCTTTTTCATATGACTGATATTTGTTAATAACAGTTTAAAATGTTATTATATTTATAAAGATATAAAAAAATAAAAGATTTATCACTCGCGCGTAATGGACTATTTTATAAAAATTTTCTATTTTACTTTAAAACTAAAATCTGAAACAATTTTTGTAGATATTTTTAAAAAGAAAAAAAACTCACGTATTAATTTTATAATAAATCTCTAAACTTCTTCTAAAACCGAAACTATCGAGCTGAATAATGGCATGACAGACCCCCATTATAAAATTATACATATCCGAGAGACTGTATTTGTATTTATTTAGCCACTGGATGTATTATTGTATTTGAACCAAGCAAATATTTAAGTTACGTTTTTTATGGATTATTATAGAAATGGGAAAGAGCAGAGAAGAATAAGGTTACAGGTATGGTACTTTCATAAATTTTTATTAAAATGAACCTTCTTAAGGTTACAGGTATGTTACTTTCATAAATTTTTATTAAAATGAACCTTCCCAAAAAGATAAAAATAAATGTAAATCAGCGAATCCAAAATAAATTCCAATGTTCCTCTGTTTAAAAATTTGTAAGTTGAAACATGTTCAATTTACAACCTCTAGCTTATTTTTTGTATTAATTAATTTGTGGAGGCTTAAAAAAATATTTTTAAAGAATTATTATAGTAAAAATGGCATCGCATATTAGCTCATTACTATGCAAGACGGTAAAATTATTTAAATTGAAAAAAGTGTTAATTTAAAAAATAGAAAAAAGTGCTGACCTTCATTTCATTCAAATTGAAACAATGCTAATTTTTTTTTTCAATCTTTCAATCTCTTAATATATAAATGATAAAATCAAAATGTTATTATTTTTTTAGTTGATCAAATTTATTTAAATTGTTTGTTAAAAAAGTATATTTATATATTTTTTCTATATTTATTTATTTTTTCGTTATAAATTTTCAATAGTCAAAATTAATCTTAGATTATTTGGTGGTTAGATTCAATGACTTATAACATTATCATCAGTAAATCTTTTGTAGAAAAAACTTTGAAATCATCAAAAAACGTTTTATGTCAATCAACTTGAACATAAATAATTAATATCCGGATATCGTAGTCTTTTTGTAGTAAAAATTAAATAACGAAAAAATTTTGTTTCATATTTTCTTAAGTCAAGGCTTTGTCAAAGGAAGGCCTATAATAAACTTCAAGAGAAGAATGAGGCTTATCACTGATTTTGAACAAATCAGAAATTGTTTAAGTACAAGGTGATTTGTTTTGTTTAAAATAGGCCTGCAATTAACAATACTTTTGCCTTAACAATTTTCAACAAATTTCACTCACTCAAAAACTATATGCAAAATACAACGAGATAGTTGGCTAACAAAATGTAATAAATTAATTTTTTTTGTTTAGATCAGTTCATTAATTGCTAGCTTTGTATTTCTAATAGCAAATTTTATTATTTACATTGTATGTTATGTTATGATAACACCCAAAAAAAAAACAAAAAGTAAATATTTATAACTTAATTTCTGATCTATATCAAATTTCATATGAAATTATATTTTTTATTTTTAATAATTTAATAATTTTTATTAATAAGTCAGTTAAATATAATTTATTATTAACTCAAGATGAAATCATTTATAAAAGTTTTTTTTTAAATTTAAGAAAAAATGAAATATAAAATTTACGTCTAATGATATGAATATTTATTGTGATATCCATTCAAGAGCAATCCTGTGAAATCACAGTGCAATCAGTTGAGAATGATTTTACCGATAAGTTTACCCCTCCCATTGTAGACAAATTTTAGAGTTTTATAGAGGCACATACATATATTAAATTAAATGTAAAAGAAACTATTTTCGTTTAAAAAATTCATTGAAATTGTTTCTTTTATTTGAAATAAATAAAATAAAATACATTTATCCTAAACAGAGAAATTTTGAAATATTATTTAGAAAATAAAGAAAAAAAAAATTAACAAATAAAAAATTGAATAAATTATTAAAAGAGTTTTATTTTTCATTCATTTTCATTGGCATTTTACTAATACTAACTAAAATTATACTATTAATAATAATGATAATGCAGAGTGAATCTTATTTCGTCACATGAATAAAATATTTTTAAAGACGAAGAAAGTATCACTAATTTTGCTTTCTATATAAAAAAAAAAAAGATTGAGGCGACATGTGGTTTGGTTTTTATTTATTTCTTTTTGAAGGTCAATGTGTTCGATTTCATTATGATGATACCTACTGATTTTTGTTAAACTTATGATTTCAGTTGGTAAACGATACAATATTTTGTATTTTAATTACCCGCAAGATAATTTTTTTGAATTAAATTTCACTTTGGAAAATATGACTGACAGACTGAAGATAAAACAAAAAGATGAAAAAAAAATCCAAATAAAACAAACAATTATTAGACAAATTTTTATTTCATAATATTTTTAAAAATAATGCAAATCAAATTTTAAAATTCCAACAGAAAAAAATTAGTCAGGGATTTGTCATGCAAACTGGAGAAACAAATACAACCAGCGTCATTAACCTAAAAATTTACACACCAATAATTTATTCAATTAATTAGATTTGCATCAGAAAAATTATCAGATCGTGATATCTGGAATAATTTTAAAAGGGTAGGCCCAGACAAAAAGTCTGTAAGCAAAAGGTAAAAATGTCTTATTTACCAATAATTTTGATTTTTATATTAATTTTTTACATGTTTCTTAACGACCAAACCGCAATATAGTTAACTAGTTATAGTGGAGACTTTAGTTGAACTAAAGAAAGTATCTGTATATATTTTCTAAATGACGATATATTTTGGAAATACGGATTTTTTGATAGCTTTAACAACAATACTTAATAAAAAATTCATTTCAAATATATATTATCAGGTGGAAAATATTTATAGCTTATTTATTTAGTTCAACTAAAGTCACCACTTTAACTAGTTAACTATATTGCGGTTTCAGTGTAAAGGTTTTTTTTTCTGTATATTTTAATTTTTACAAAGTTTATTTTCTCTGTGAATTGTGACCGACAAAATTGCACAACATTCAAAGTAGATTAACAAGTTTTTTGTCTGTTGCTTACACAAGCAAAGTTTTTTTTTATTTTAAAGTACGTTCGTAATTTTATTTCAGTTTATTTATGCAATGTTTTAAAAATGTTTGAACTAAAAGATTAACGGAAAATAAATAATAAATCAATATAAATAATAATAAAATGAAAAAAAAAATTAAAATTAATAAGTTGTATTTTGAACTTCAAGGAGACAGTAAAATGATAATAAAATGATACAATATTTTTAAAGAAAACAACAACAATAACAAAATTATAAAATTATTTATAATTCAGGGAGCAATTAGGTAAGTTAGAAACAAAAAATAACCATACACCAATCGAAAGTAACTAGCCACTTTATTTATAATATAAGTTCATATAGATAGATGTGATCAATATCAAGAATAATCAACTTGTAATATCTTAATAGGTTAACTAATGATTTAATTTAATTTAAAAAAAAAATTATGAGTAAAGAAAAAATTCAAAATTATCAAAGGAAATAAACTGGAAACAAGAAAAAATATTCAGTCAAGGTCATTAAGTTGAGTATAATAAAGTACTAAACATATTGTTTGGCTCGTAAAATCTAATTAAAATTAAGTTCTGTCAAACAACACTTTTATCTACACAAAAAAAAAATGTAGGTATAATTTCAGTGTATTGGCGAGACGTAATAATTTATCATTGATATAATTTGACATGACAATATTATATTTTATATAAATATAACTTTTTATGTTAGTGAAGGGGGAGATGTGAGGAGTATGTATTGTAGTTACATTAGTTATTAAATATGGTGTTGAGTAAATTTGTATGTATACCTAAATTTTATAATGAAAAGCATTTTAGACGATCAGATTAACAGAACAGACTTAAAAATGAATATAAATCCTTTTATTATTTTGTCTATAAATAAAATCTGTTTTAATAAATAAAATTTTGAATTTTAATTAGCAATTGATTGAATCCGGTTTGTATAAATTCTTGATAAAAAATTCTGAGAATTTTTTTCTTATTATGCAGAGTTAATCGATTTTAAAATATCAGACAGTGGTTCGACTGACTTTTTGTTTTTGACAATTTTATGTGTTTGTGATCATTTGTACAGAAGTTCAACTGTTAATAAGTGCGATTATTTTATAAAACACAATCACGGAAATAATGAACACATTAGGCCTAGGGTAGTGTAGTTTTAAACTCAGTGTCCAATATTTTTGATTTTGATGCTTTAAGCTCAAGGCATTATTTAGACGAGCTTTATATGATTTTATTTCCAGTGAATTGGTTTGACTTTACATGTTTTTATGATTATTTATACATGTGATATAATAATATAGGTATATTATATATTATCTAACAAACTGATAAAATTTTATTTATTCGTTTTTCCCCCTTCTATTTATATATGTACTTCTATATTTTTTTGTTAATTGTTATCTTGTTTTTATAAGTTCTTTAATTATAAATGAAATTTTAATTGATTGAATTTTATAAATTTAGATAATAAAGAATACTGGTCCTGTTGATGAATAAAATTTATACAAATTAATATCATGTGAAACTCATTGGTAAGTAATTGCACAAACTCTCGCTTTCGGATAGTTTATGTGAAGACAACTAATTTTTTGAATTAATATTTTATTATGTTATTTATCTTGATTGATTTCCAGTTTGTTAAAGTTCAAAAATGTAACACATAGTCTTTTACATACTGGTATTATAAATCCATATAAAAGAGCACAATAATTCATACAAAAACAAAACACGCTCAAAACCGTAAAAGCTAAAAATGTCAAAGTGATTCGGCGGATTTTTTTAATGTTTTTTTAAAATCATTTGATTTATTTTAATCTTTCTATATTTTTTTGATTACAACTAGAATGTTTTTACTCCCACATTAAATGAAAATAAAAACAGCTTTCATATTGTTTTTATTTTTTTTTATCATGATAATAAGTTTCATATCATAATTCTTATATTTTTCTGTTTGTTTAATTACAACTGTGTATGTAATTGTAATAGCAATAATAATCTAAATATTACAAAATATACAAATATTATATTATTATTTATTTATTGTGTAATATTAAAGAAAAAATGAATGCATCTTTTAATATTAAAATTTTCTGTTCAGAAGAAACGATCACTAAGTAACATAATTCTCTATTGGTTGCTGATTCGACATGATTTATCTGATTTCAAGGGATATTTTCGTAAAAAAGGTAAAGTTCGAAATTTTTTAAGAATATGTTTAAATATTTTGACATTCTTTAAGTAAAATGAATATTAATTTTTCTTTACAACGAATCAAACATCAGTAATATATGCAATAAATTATTACTAAATGAATTTTAAATTTTTCCTAATAAATAAATAATGATGTACATTAAATTTAATTAAAATTGGTAAGAAATAAAAATTAAATTTCAGTATTCATAATAACTGATAATGACCAAGAATTTATAAAAACAAAAAATTGTATCGAAACTTTTACATAAATAGAAGAAAAATTAATTATTTTTTTAAATGTCAAAAAATTATTTAGAAATATAATAAAAAATCATAATAACGATAAAATATTATTATTATTTATCTTTTTTTAAAGCTGTCAATGTCAAATAAATTGCATAACATTTTTTCTTTAATTTTAAGTATATAGAAGATTTTTAATTTCGCTTTTTGTTTTTCTCCATAAAAAACAATCAAATAAAGATTAAATAAAGTTTTTTTTGTGTGAATTTGCAACTATATTTTAATATTTTTTGTATAAAAAAAAATCGAAAATCTAAATAGTCAAAACTTACAAACATTTCTTAAAAAATAAGTACTTAATTATTTTTTATTCCCATTTTCAATCAAATATATTTAAAAAGATGAATTTGGTTATGATTATTTTATATTTTATTTTATTTGGATAATAAAGTAAACTTATGATATCGGTGTGTTCACTTCTGTAAATACATTCTCGACTGCAGTTATAAAATATTAACAAAAAAACACACACCTATACTCCAGAGTAGAACCAATCTTTGAAGAACTGTATAATCTATGAACAAAGAGTTTAAACAAAATAAAATTACTTTTTATGATTTGTGTCAATAAAATCTGCATAAACTATAAAGACCTCATTCGAACAGCAGTAAATAAAAAATAGTTTAATAATGATAGTTATTGTTAATAAAAGAAAAGATGTTACATATAGATTCTTTTATAACTGACCGTCAAAAATTAACAATGACACCAGTGAAACGCCAACTTGAGCTAAAAACCTTGGATAATTGTTGTTTTTTTTTCATTTGATTTATGATTGATGTTTGTCGTTTCTTTTTGTTTTGTTCAAAAATAATAAATTATGCGTCTTATTATATCAGTGATTTAAAAATTGATTTTTTCCTCAAGTTAACACAATTTCATAATTTTAATTTTTTATTCTTATATTTACAAGCTTCCTTATTAGTGACTTTTAAGTTTCTTGCTCAAACCAAAAAATAATTAGTACAGTATAAAATCTGTTATAAATAAATTCGTTTGTTAAAAAAAAAATTGAATAAAAATTAAGAATTTTAGATTAAATTCACCTGTTTCTTTCATTATTATTTTTGTGAATGGTGGATAGTTTTTGTATAGGCGGATTAAATATTTTTTTATGTAAATCATCTTTAAAATATATTACTTCATATATTCCCTCTAAAAAAGATTATCTGATATAATTTATAAAAAGATGTATTTATTTCTTAATCAATTAATTCTTTCAACACAAACACAAAAAACTAAAAAACTATACTATACATAAAAAAATTATTTGACCGATTCACATTTTTTAAGGTTACAATTTGCATATAAGATTTGGAATAAAGAGATTAAACTTTATTAATTTCAAGAAATTAATATTTTTTCATTTCAATTTTTACAAATTTAAAGTGAAAGCCATCGACCTGACTTGAAAAATTACATAGTTGCTTAACAGTGACAATCAAAGCTAAATATATAAATTTTATTATTTTTATATATAGAGAAACAAACAAGTACAATACCATGATTTGTATGCAAAACCAATAATATTTCAAGTATTTTGTTTGTCTTTAATAACAATAAGTCAAAACCGTTACAACAACAAAATTTCTAAACATAATCGAAGTCTAGTCACAGGTTAACTAGGTATATATTTAACAGAGAACATAAGATTATTTTTATTGTTTATTTTAGGACAAATAAAACGCCTTCAGTTAAAAAACAAAAAATCATAAAAAGAAAATATGTGGGGGAAATTGGTTGTTTTTTGTAGTTTTGCCTTCCTATGAAATTATTATTCATTTTATATTAAAAAAGTTAATATTAGCATTATAGTAAGGATGTTTTATACTTGATTATTCTTCTTATACTTATTCGTTTTATTACAAATAAAATAAATCACAGTTTTTTGTAATTAATTTCATTTTCATTGATTGTTTATTTCTATCTTTACATCCCCTCATTAATTTTCCCTTTAATCTACATTTGTTTATAAATGGTAAAAAATTAATTAATTTAAACGAATTCAAATGGAATTTAATATTTTAACAAATTATATTTTTTTGCTATTAAAATAAATTGGAAAAAAATTTAAAGTGCAATAAATTTTTCCTCAACATTTATTGCAAGCCCTCTAAATTTGAAATTCGTTTTTTCACACTTGTATTCAATCCAAATCTATTTCCAGTGTGATTCTTTATTTTATAACAAATTGTCTATTTATATTGAAAAAAAAAACATTTACACATAAAAAAGGACATGTTGTATGTTATAATAAGAAATAACATAGTTAATGATTAATAATATTAGATCATAAAAGTATAAACAAAAAATATATAATACTTAGAAAGAAATATAGAAAAAAAATTCAATTAACCATATAGAGTTTTTGAACTGTAATGTGACACGTTATCATCAGAGTGTATTATTATTAGTGTTATCTAAATACAGTCGTCCCAATAACATACATATTTTTTTGTTCATTTATTAACAACGAAAGAAATAAAAATTAAAATATATTTTCTGTAAAGCAAAAAAGAAAAATTGATGTAATCTAACACGATATGCATTAAATATCAATATTTTTAGTTTTTTTTATTGGAACAAAGACCTTAAAAAATTATACAACATTTGTGTAACCTGTTACTTACGTCAAGTAAAAAAGAATATAAAGAAATGAAATATGCAATAAATACTTAAAAAATAAATTTATACATAGAATCTCATCTTTTTAAAAAATAAAACAACAACAAAAACTAGAGAGAAGAAATAAATTGAAAAACTTGTTCGTGGTTATTCATTTACCATTTTTTTAGTTTTTTTTTCTATTTTTACTTGTTAGTTTTGTTGCATATCGATATCACATTATAGCATGCAAAGAGACAAAGTAAATCACGTTTGTATTAGTTACCAGAAGAAAAACAAAACTAATAACTGTTATGAAAAGTAATTTTCATATTTATAAAAATATATTGAGGAATTTTTGTACATACATACTTACTACTAATATTTATGTAAAAAAACACAATAAGATCCTAATATTAAACTATAGAGGAAACGCCTAAATAATTTTAAAAAATACGGTTACATTAAGCATCAAGCGCATCAAGTAAACATTAAATTAGTAGAATAACATAAATGAAAGTGAACTAATGCTTTATCAAACTTATATGAAGAAAAATTCTTATAAATTTACTGTGAAAAATTGTATAAATAAATCTCTGAAGTTAAAAAAAACTATAGGTAGAACTAAAACAAAATATGTAAATTTAATTTTCACTTTCATTTTCGACAAAATAAAAACTAAAAGATCTACCATGACCTTAACTTAGTTATAATCGGTAATTTATAATTTTTTTGGTAGAAGTTTTGCAAGTATTTTTTAATTCATAATTATGACTTACTTTTAATTAGTAAGAAAATAATAAATCATATATTTAATCATATTAATATTAGACCATGGAACACATTATTTTTCTATCTATTTTTTAAATATAAATATTTTAACAAAAAAGGTAGAATACGTACGCCAAAATATTTTGTTATACTTATACGAAAATTTGCAAAAAAAAGGTTTATTTATACTCGGAGACAAATGTTTTTGAAATAAAAAACTAACTGATGTCATTGCCATTATTTTTACGCTACGACCGTTGAATCTCTTTAGCACGATAAAGTAAGTAACTTATTCTATATATTTGCAACAATATATTTAAAATAACATAATAACCTTTTATGTAATTTTGGTGTAATACGTTTAAAAAAAACAAATATAAAAAAATATAAAAACTGGTTCATGTGACAAAGAAATTTAAAGAACTTGAAAGTTACGCAATTTATTTTTTAGTAATAATAAAAATTAAAAGAAATATGTATAATTAACAATTATAATTAACAAAACATTTATAATTTCACATTCTTTAGGAAATGAAAGCGAAATTCTATATAAAAAAAAGTCTCAGACTTTTTTTTGTGATTTGTTAATTGAATGGCATGAAAAAACTTTAATAAATCATTTATACTCTTGTAAGTTTCCAAACAAAGACATTAAAATTTGTAGACAGAAATAATTACATTTCAATCTCAATCATAAATAAGTATAATCTTTATTGACAAAATTATTGAGATTTTTGGCGATATTGATTTTATTTTCAAAAAATATATAATCACGTAATCATAGTGTAATGATAATGGTAAATATTTAAAACTCAAGTGCTCAACGAGTATAAAAATATTAAACTAAACATGCAATTTATTTATATAATTATATAATTTAACTTATTGTGTAAATCAAAATTTATTTCTATTATTAAATAAGCTTTTTTATTTATTAATTATCTAAAATTTTAAAAATCCAAAACCAAGAATTACCTTTTAATGTTAAATAAAATAAATACACTTACGTTTTATTATAGAATAAATTTCAAAATATTCTTCTCTTCCGTAATAAATACACAAATCAAAATTAACATTAAAATACTGAATCTTCTTTATTTTTTCTTTGACAAGATAACAAATACCAAAACTACAAATATAAATTTATGTAATATAAAAGGTATTGAAAGTGCATATATTTTATATATTTCGCCGTATAATATTCTATAAATTATTAATTATCTGACCATATTTCGACTAAGATCAAAATAATTTTTACATAAAACAAGAAACAAGAAACCTTATTATTTAATTGAATCGTAATTGTCTTTATTTATGAAATAATAAATACAAGAAAACAAAAATTTAATTATTAAAATAAAGTAAAATTATTATATAAGAAAATATGTAAAATTTTATAGAAAATTTCAATTTTCATCTCGTTATTAATAATAAGTTGAAACCATAGATACTTATTATGTATTTTATATGATAAAATAAGTAAGTAATACTTAATTGATTTATTTTTTCTCCCTCTGTAAATATTAATGAGGCTATTGAAAAAGAGTTAAATAACTAAATAAGAGTAAAATATAAAAAAAATATGTAAATGGCATTTTACAATTTTACATATAAAAAAAAACATGAGACCATTTCTGAAATTCAATTTGAAGAAATGTTTTTTTTTTTATGATTTTAAGAAATTGATTTATTAATTGTGCGTTGTAGTTGAAGTTACATAGAAAATAAAATACAAACACATACACTCGGGTTGCTATGGTTTCTTTTTCTTTCAACAAAAAATAAAACACAAAAAAAGTGAAAATATTTATACTTACAATTTTATAAAACATATTCAGATTTTAATATAAATAAAGCATAACAGACACAACTTTTTAAAGACAAAAATATGAAGCAATATGTATTAAGTCCTACTATATACCATATGATTGAATTGGATTCATATTAGGTTTTTATTAGCTTTCGTTATGGGAATTTTAGTTTCTTGTTGGTTTATTTTATTTAAAAACAAAAAAATTTCTCTTTTTAGAATTTTTTTAACAAAATAGTTTTTTTTTGGATTTATTTTCACTATTGTTAAAAACCAAAATAAATATATTCATTGTCAAGGTGCGTGTGATTGATTTTCATGATTTACATTTTGATTTATATTACGTTCACGATTAGTTATAATGTATTTTTAGATTAAGATGAGGATTGAATAATAAAAATAATATTAGAGAATCGGATAAGTTTAAGATTAAAATTAATTAGATATCAAGCGAGTTTTGATTTTAAAAGTTATTTCCAAAAGTAGTACCTAGGTATGAAATAAGCGTAATTAAGTATATACGATTTATTGTATCAAAATTATTACTTTAGTTCATTGAAATAATTTCACCGTTTTCGCTTTTTTTATTTAACAATAAAATGTTCGTTGTTACACTGTGTTTCTTATATAATAATTAATAATAATATTCTTCTGTTGTCCATTGTATTCTTTTATTATGGTTAATAATATTTAATTTTTTTTATACACTTTTCGAATTTTAACTTTTAATTCACCATGATAGATTGTAGGTAGGCAGGTATAATTATACCTATAACTAGATTTTTTTCCAAGTTCATAAGAAACATGTAATGAATTTATAATAGCAAAAATAGATAATGATATAAAATAATTTTGGGAATGAACTTAAGAAGGTATTAGGAAACACAATGATGGGTTTATTATTTTTAAATTTTTATTATAAAATGACTTAATTCAACTGTACTACTTAAACTTATTTTGTCGCGAAATTCTATAGTCATAACTGTATTTTAATCAAAATCAGAACCAATTACTATACTTTATCTATTATTAAAAATAGTCTCTCTAAATTTTGCGCTGAACTCATTTTAGGACACATTTCTAGCTAGATTCATTGTGGACATGTATAAAAAATTAATATTTTATTAATGATACCTGCAACTTATTAGATTAATTCGTAAGTATACGTGACTCTAAATAAATAGGCATAAAATAATAGAACATAAGTGACGATTTTTGAACAGAATTCTATTTGTCATTGTTTAAGAGTACTACATGCTTATATAAATATAATTATACATTTTGAATCATGTAGTAAATTTTTTGAAATTAATTAAGTATGTAAATAACAATATTATGTATTTTATACCTGAATAAAGCATATCTCAAATATAAATTTTTTTAGTATTATTTTCAAGACAAAAATGGTGAACAAATTATTTATTCTTATCATAGTACACAATTTTCATTCTGGCATATAAATAAACAAAATGAAAAAGAAAATACATTTAAAAAGATTATCATAGGTACTTAATTAAAGACCCAACGGAAAAAGACAACAAAAATAGAAGAGAAATATCCATACATATACTCATTGTAATTGTAATACTGCAAAAGAGATTTACATATTAACATTTCCTTTCGTTATGATTTTTAATAATATCATTTGTATGAGAGAAGATAATTTAAGTGGATAAATTATGATAAAATTGAGTTATCGTGTCACCATAATTCTTTTCTCAGTGAAATAGATTAAAATTAATCTAATAATGCACTGTATTGTAGAAACTGAAATTTCATAAATTTAAATGTACATAATTAACTGATGCATATTAACGAATTGAACTTCTATAAGAATTTTTAGACTTTTCCCTGTGTTTAGTAAGTAAGAGTGACTTTAGAAACACAAAAATAATATAATTGTCAGTTTTTGTTATCAAAAATCCAATATAAAAATTATATGCATTATAATACGTAAATAATAATCAAACAACAAGATACATAATACATTATGTACTGCAAAACTGCCAACAATATTTATTTGAAGGCCTTATCAGTGTTTATGATTAACTTGTTTATATAATTGGCAGGTTACTTTAATGGGATCATTGGAGAAAATATTATTATCGCTTACGTTATTATCTTCTTAATTTAATAATGACAGGTAGTAATGACGCTCTTTGTCAATGGCAAAAATTTATAATAAACTAAAAAAATAATGAATATTAAAATTGGAACACAAGTGAATAAAAAAATATTACAAACGTTAAAAATTTTTATTAAGAAAAATAAAAATTACCACAGTAAAATTTTAAAAAGTTACTCAACTCTGCTCTTTAATTTATATGAATGAGGATATTTTAGATAATTTTATACCATCGCGATCTCAAAAGAAAGAGAAGAATTAAAAGTGAAAACAGCGGTTATATTGTATAGTTTTTATATTTTTTCTCAAAGATACAAATACAATGACATTTTTATTATATTAAATTGAAAGTAAGTTTAACATCCATATTAGGAGTGTATATGTTGATTAAATTCCACTAGATATTTCTTGTTCTTTTTAAAGTTGATTTATTTTTAATTTCAAAAATAAATAAAAATAAATGGTTCTTATGCTATAACATTTGTATTATATTGTTTAAAAAAAAACTAAGTAATAAGCATATATTTATATACGTTCTACTAATTTCGATATTTTAATAATCAGAATAACAATTTTTGTATATGGCTATATACATATAAAATCAAGATCTAATTTTAATTCTGTTCTTCTGTTTCAGATGATAGCAATTAAAAATGAAAAAAATAATTTATTTATAATTTTTGTTTATTTAAAACAAAAAATTTATAAGAAATAAGAAGTTTTATACTCAAACTACATGAAATCGAATTATTACTACACTGGGTTACATTTCATAAATTTTAGACTTTTATTTATTACACAAAAAAGAAAAGGTATTTTCTTGGCATTTAACATTTATTTGTTGGTTGAAGTTGTTTGTGTATTTTTGTATTTCAATTTTACAATTGAAATAAGTCAATTAAAAGAAAAATAATTTAAAAAAAACTTAATAATTCTATATTTTCGATTGTTATTTCAATTGAAGTTGGTAGATAAATTTTAAGAATTTTTTAAAAAAAATTGAAAAATAAAGTCGCTTATAAATGTGGCAACAATGCAATACTATTGTTTTTATGATATTTATTTTTATAAAGAAACGGCAATAATGTATAATTGTTTATTCATAATATTAGAAACAATTTGAATCATTGGATAATTCATATCAGGCACTGATTATTTTAGTTTAAAACACATAATACATATATTGTAATAATTTTAGATTTTAATTTTAACAGACGATTCGTTAGAACATTAAAATGGAAGCAAATAAATTTAAAGAGTAGAAATTAAAATCCTAAAAAAAGGAATTAAATAAAAGGACTCGTATTCGTATTTAAATATCATTAGAGAATCAAATACTAAGTAATAAGTATATGTTTATTTATACGCTCCAATACAAATCACTTATAAAGGTCATATAACATCAAGAAGTTGATTATGAAAAACCATTCCAGTATCACACACAATTTTATTTTATATCTATTTTAATTCTCTCAAAAATACCAAAACTTTTGGAATTTTAAAGAATCTATAAGAAAAAAAAATTTAGAAAAAAATAAATAATCTTATTGGTTGAAAAAAATGCAGCAAAAAATTAAATTTTATAAAAATAAACAAGCAAAAAAAAAATGTAAAAGAATAACAAAAAAGATAAAATTGAAAAAAAAATGATTTGGGTGCTAAAAAGTCATTAAATGTCACGTAAATTAATTATATATATTTTTTGTGTTTATCGCATAATGAAGTGGACTTTAAAATATATTTTTGAGCGATGTGAAAATAAATTTTTATTTCATAAAAAAAAACATATAATTAAAATAAAATCAAAAAAAGTTATTTCATAATATTTTGTTTCATGCAAGTATGAAAAAAATCAAGATCAGGTTAGGATATAGTACAGAGAGAAGAAAAAGTACTTTGAAAATAAAATAAAAAAAGAAAGAAATAATAAAAGCAACAATAGAAGGCAGTTCCTACAAAATGTTGAAACATTTCGTTAATATTAGTTTGGGAATAAAGTAAGCAAAAAAAAACATTTTGGAATATTTTGATCATTTGTTTTTAACAAGATGTTCAGAGGCATTTTAATTGACTATGATTTAGAAAAAAGTAAAATTCTTCTGTACGTATTATTTGATTGTTCTATAATTAAATGATGAAAACTTCTTATTTGTAATGAATTTGGATGAAAATGACTACAATTAAAATGCATATTTAATTATCTCGTGAGATTCAGAAGACAAATTTACTATTTTATTATTGTTTCTTTCTTAACAAAATTTTACAATGTATTAATGTATTAATACTATTCACGATCGTAGCAAAAATAGGTAAATAAGAAACAATAAGCTACACACACATTCATTCATACATACACACACACACGAATAAACCATAAGTTAATTCAAATCCTTAAATGCGAAACAATAAATTATTATTACTATTAATAACATCATTATAGTGTTTTTCATTCAATTATACTTAATTATAAAAAACCAACGTGATATTCAATTCACTCTAAATAAAGACCTTGGTAAGAATGTTGTACTTTTTCCTCAAGTAAGATTAAGAAGATACTAATATAAGTAAATATCAGTGATTTTAGATGATGAATTAATTTTAGAATGTTCTGATCAAACGTCATTATATATATTCTGACATACACATGTAATCAAAGCTCGTAGCATGTAGATCTCATAGGTTAAGTTATACACTACATAATGACTGCAAAATAATTTTTATTGGTGTAACAATTGAAAAGACAATAAACAAAATCAAATATTATATTACTACAGAAAAAGAGAGCAGACTATTTCATTCTCTGTGCTATATAAGATTCAAAGTGATTTTTTTTTTCTTGTTATTTTTATTCGTTGTACTTGAAAAACTTGTTTCAAGATACCTAATCTTATGAAAAAAAGCCATAGGTATAAGAATAATTCACTTTTTTTTTATTTTATCGTGAGGTACTTCCTGTAATTGCTTATAAAAAAAAACAAGATACATACACAATTGGGATGTATGTATATACAAATAAAAATAATAGTCAGAAAAAGAAGAAAGTACATTCAATAAATTTATTTTTTCTAAATAAAAATTTATTTCGTTTAAAGGAAAACCTAATTGTTTATATGAGAATTGGAGTTACTCAACGATGAAAATTCTTTCTGATTAACAATAATAAGTTAGTTTGTAATGTTTGTAAAATTCACCAGTTTTTGGAGAGTTGGTTAATCTGTTTTAAAAACTACAAGTTAACAGTTAAATACTTCTTATGTCTGTAACAAATGTTCAAACGTTAAATCAATAAGAGAGAAAAATATTTGAGTAAGTAAGCAAATTTAATTTTATAAAAACAAATTTTCGTAAAAATGAACATAAAAACCACAATAATAATTTTCTTTCTAATAAGTACCTAAAATAAAGAAAGTTTAATAATTTATTGAAATAAATAAACACATTTTTTTCTGTTTTTATAATAAATTAAATATTGATGATGTGATGCTGTGATACCCTCTATTTAATTTAACAATGTTTCATGTCTATCTATAATATTCAAGTTTATTGTAATGATTTCCTTGCTTACTTTATATTTAATAGAATTAGAGCGTTTCAACATAAAAGAGATTTTTTTTTCAACGTATTAAGTAAATAGAAAACATCTAGTATAATTTAAGTTATGCACGCATTCAAGGTCAAAATAAATGAATATTCTTATCTGTAAAGAATTAAAATACATACAGTCACTTAGTAGAAATGATAAATATCTTAAGTTCAAAAATGACGAAATAAACATTTTTTAAAAACGTTTTTAAGTAAAAGACATACTAAGTTAATAATAATTTGAGTAATTTTTTTTTATACAACGTACAAAAAGGACAAACAATCATAATTGTTGGTATATTTATATGTACATCTCTATAAATGATAATTTGAACAACAACAGCAAAAAGAAAATAGAAAAAAATATTTGAACTTATTATAAGTAAGTAAGTAAGAATATTGATTTTTTTAGATGAAAACAGACAAATATATATTTAAGTATAAGTACCTACTTACTAACATCTTTTTATTTATCTGCGAATTTATTTATAAAATATAGCCTTATTTGAATTCTTCTTTATTATTTTCTCATAAACAAAATTTAATTAACAAAAAAACAAAAGTATAAGTAAGTACCAATAGAAAGAATAAGTAAAATATATATACATAATTTTTCAGTTTTTTAATAAATTTTAAATGTTAATTAATAAAAAGCTTTTAAAATCATTTTGTAAATTAAACTATACTAATAATAGAAAATATAAATACTTACTCTGTCGAACTCATGGTTCATAAAACTTTAATTTAATTCAAAATATTTTCTTTCAGAAAACAACGTAAAGTAGGTAAGATGACTTTTAAGAAACATAGAAAACATAATATTCTTAACTTTGTATTTTTTAACCACAATATCATTATTTAAGTAATAATAATTAAATAAGTAAGTACTTACTTATACTTAACCATTTCTTTTTTGTACTACTTTTATAAAAGAATTTTAATTTCTAAGAATTTTGCCAAAGAAATATTTAGGTAATATTCATTTTATAAAATACATTTGAACATGTATTTAAGTCTCAATTAAATTTTAAGAAGCAATTCTTGCCAAAATTAGATATTCTTTTTAATTAAATATTTGAATAAGGAATGATGAAATGCATAGAAAATTCAATTAATATTAATAATTTCACAAAAATCAAAGAACATTAAACAAAAACAATAACAATTTTATTTGAAACTTGAAATCTTATTTTAAATTTAATTCGGGTAAGTAGGTATATATATCTACATTGAAATTGAAATAAAATATAAGTACTTATACCTATAAACTTTATAAGTACGTAATTTTAATTGAAATCATTTTTTAATTGTTATTCTAATATTTTTATTTAATTTGGAATTCATAATTGTTAATTCTCTCGTAATACACATTAAAAACTGACTCGTTACTTACATCATAAACATTTCAGTTGGTTTCTTTTAGAGTTTAAAATCGGTTTAAAAGACTTCCACCCCTATTTTTACTTAGTAAAAGTAACGTACTACTTATATAAGTATAATAAGTAAGCTATATACCCATTGAATTCTTTAGAATTTGAACTCTAAATGATATTCTTGGCAACAAAAAATTAACCCACAACTCACTTTTTTTTAAAATTTCATTAATTTGTTCCTTGTCAAAAAAAAGAATTTTGAATTAAAGCTTCCCATTCCCTTTATTAATTTAAAAAAAATTTAAATTAAATAAAAGTTGTAACACAGAAGCAAATCTTAAATATTTTTATTAAATAATACAGATATAAGAAATTTAAGAAATAAAAACACAGACAGAGTGACGGAAAAAAATTAATACTTTTAATGTTTTTTCTATATTTTTTTGTTGTCTTCAGTTTACCATTATTAAGTAAGTATTTCGAACAAAACCAAAAAGAAGACTTTATGATTGGGATTCTGATATGTTATCACCGTTGTGTTTTTACAAACTAATTTCTAATTAGGCCCAACATCGAAAAGCCAAATCTGTTTTTATCAAATTTCTTGCTTAATTTATAAATTATCAATAAAACATATTAACTAAGCAAGTACCTAATCTAACATGTTTTATAAACTTTCATCCAAAATAATATTAAACGAGTAAGTAAGTATTATATAGGTATTTTCTTTTTTTTCCAAAATAAACAAATGAATGCAAAATATTTAACTTAATTATTTTAAATTTTCAAGTTAGATATCAAATTGCAATTACTAATTACGTAGCTTCTGCACTACAGTATTACAATTTCAAAACCCAACAACTAAGATGATATTGTATTTTTTTTCTTTTTGTAACCCCTTTAATTTTTAATAAAGTTGATTTTAATTTTGCTAACGTTTATTATTTTATTTATTTATTGACTTTTACTTTTAACATAACCCCTTTATCTATTAAATTTAATAAGAATATTATTTCATTACTTTATTATTTAATGACATTCGTTACTATATTTTAATACATTAAAATAACCAATTTATACTTATTTCTTAAATAAATAAGAATTTACCTCATGTATTTTAGGGTGTTGATGATTACATTGATGTTGAGTTAAATCAATTCCATAAACAGTAGTAAATCCAAAGAAAAATATAACACTTATAATAATTTGTAATTGAAAACAAAAACTAAATAATATTTCACTTTTAGACACTATTATATGTTTATAAAATGCCATTTCTTTTATAATATTTAATTCACTATATTTTAATAATAATACTATTTTTTTCACTTTTATTTTTAAAAAGATTACATTTCAATTTTCACAACACGACTGTCAAAAATTCAACATTCAACTAAAAGAAAAATTAAAGAAAAAATAAAATCAACATATACAAATAAATTAAACCAATCAAAACTCGTAAAACTACCTTTTAGAACTGATCCGGCTCACTTTTAAATAATAGTACAGAAAATATTTCTTTTCTACAATCTCTCAATATACTATTTTAATTTACTAAATAACTTAAACAATTAGTAGTTAATTGTATTATTTTTGAGTATTTTAAAATTAAATAAAGTAAAAAGACATAAAAAAATATAGTCAAAAAATAGTTAAATCACACAACAACAACGGCAACAAGGTAAAATAGGTGTCAAAATAAAAAAACAACAACAAACAATCAAAATCAAATGATGATTAAATATTAGGCACGCAAAAAGAGTAACAAAATTATAAGTGTGTAGCATCAAGATGAAGATTTATTTACAAATTAAATAAAGTTAAATACAATTGCTAATTAATAATGGATCCCAATGATTTTATTTGCACGGATTCAATAACGCCACGGAAAATAAAACCCCAAAATATAGTGAATCGTTTAATTAATCGTGAAATATATGGTGGTCATCAAAAACCAGGAACAAATTATCATGTTGTTAGGGAATTTTATCAAAGTATTTATCCAAATTTAAGTATAGCTAATGTAGAAAAGCCTCCGTGTTTTTTAAGAAAATTTAGTCCTGATGGTAAATATTTGATAGCATTTTCTTTTGATCAAACATCATTAGAAATTTATAAATATCAGGGGTGTGCTTCTGTGGGTGATCTTATTTTTAATTGTGAAGAGGAAATAATTCCTGAGATATCAACCGGAAAATACCAAACAATTAGAAATAAAATATTTGATCGACTTTTTAAGGTAGAAAAGTGAGATATAAAAAATATATAATTTCAATTAATAATTCTATTTCAAGCTGAAACATGTTGTCAATTTGGGTAGTAACAGCATTCAATTAAATCGCGAATGCAGTTTATTTACTAATGATGGAAAATATGTTATTGTTGGTGCTGCTACTTACATAGCTGAAGAATTAAGACCTAATTTTTACGAAATGTACACAACAAATGAATCCATACCCCCAACAATGAGGTTATTTATAATTAATAAAGACAGTAATTTTTAAATTTATAATTATTATTTTTAATTTCAGGTGCCCCATAGAAGACTATTGGTTATATTTGGTTGATTTACATAATGGTAGACTATCTGCATCACTTAATTTTAAAGTTGATAAAATATTTCTATCACATAATCAAGGTTTATGCTTATTTAATAATACATTAGCGGTTTTATCTATACAACATCAAACAATTCATATTTATGAAATATTTGATGGAACATTTCTGGAATTAAGAAAAATTGGTAGATTTTGTACAGAAGAAGAAGTACAATTATACAGTAGTGTGTTTCCACCAAATTTAAATAGACCATTTAGAGAAGCAACGATTAACAGCTTAAAACATCATATATTAGTTTATTTGTATAAGCGAGCTAAATATAAACATGACCTGTTCAATGATAAACTAGAATTAAGACTGTTTTATTATTTTTTTGATAAGGTAATAGAGAAGAATTGTATTTTCATTGCTTGAGTTAGAAAAAATTAATTTTTTTTATTCTCATTTTTAGTATAAACATCTTAGAATGTGGAAAATGCAATTACTTGATGACAATCATTTATTAATAAGATATGCAAGTGAAGATGTGGTTACATTAAATGCGCAAGAACCAAATAGTCATCCATCATTTTTTGTTATATATAATATTTGGGAAACAAAAGTTTTAGCTGTTTATGATAATACATCTGAAGATTTATTATATTTATTTGAGAATTTCTGTGATATGTTTCGTAACGTACAAATGCATTCAGAAACTCAATTTACATGTTCACCAAGTAATAATATTTATGCTAAACTATTACAGGAAAGGTATTCAAAAAATTCCTTTATTCATTATTTAAATTTTAAAATATCATTTTAATTAAATTTAGATTTAAATTGACAATAATAAGTGCAAAAGGAGGTGGCGTTTTAGAAGCAACTAAAAGATTATTGGCTCAACTACCAATAAGTGCACAAAGTTATAGTAGTTCTCCATATCTTGATCTTAGTTTATTTAGTTATGATGATAAATGGGTTTCAGTAATGGAACGACCAAAAGCTTGTGGTGAATATCCTATTAGGTATTAAACGGTTTTTTTCTTATTTTCGAAGCATATTTTAAAAACTAAATTATTATTTTGCAGATTTTTTGCCAGAGATTCAGGTCTTCTTAAATTTCGAATTTATCCAGGTTTTCAATCAAAACCATCTTTGCCTACAGCTAGACGTTTAGTTGCGTTTACATTTCACCCAACGGAACCATTTGCCATAAGCGTCCAACGAATTCAAACCGAATATGTTGTAAATTTTCATATAAGACATTCAACACTTGAACAAAAAAAATAATCATGAGATAAAATATAGTTTGTTTTGTGTAAACAAATAGAAAATTTTAATAAAAAAAACTTTTCACTTATTTCTACATTTTTATTCGAAAATATTTTGATTTTAAAAAATTGGTAACTAACATGAAAATGTATTTTCCGGAGCAAAAAATATATAATAGAATTTATATTGAGCAACATCTTCTATCCAAGAACATTAATTATCATTCATTTTCAAAAAACCTATTCCTGCTGGGTAGTCTGTAAAATAATCATCTGGCAATTTTTTAATAAAAAGAAAATTTTTGTTTTTTTTTTCATTTATGAATTTTATTTATTGCTTTTATTAACTATATTAAAATAAAGTTAAAAAATATATAAACAAAATATTGGTAAAAATTATAATGTTGCTTAGGAAAAATATAAAATGTTGTTGTTTTAGAGTTCAATGTATTTTTTTTTCAGTTCAATGTAAATAAACGGCCGCCATTTTGAATATATGCAATTTTATAATTTTTTCGCAATAGTAAAATACTTTTTAAAGTTAAATATAAATTTAACTTTAATATTTGGATTGTAATATTATTACAAAGTATTACAAAAAATCTAAAGAAAAATTATTTGAAAGATGATTACATGTGTGACAGTGCTAGTTTTGTTCTTAACTAATGATGTTAAAGGTAAAATGTTAATAAAAAAAATAAATTTGTATCTATGAAATTATTATTTATTAAAATTAATTGAATTTTGATTTAAGAAATTATAGCAGCCAGCTCAAATTTGGCTGGTGAATGTAGAAATCTTCATGGGCTTTCAATTGATCAAGGAATGCATTATGTCCCTGGACCAGATTCATGTAAACTCTGCATTTGTGAAAATGGTCACCCAAAAGGTATTTTTTAATTAATAAATAAATACTGATTACTAGAATCAATTAATTTAAATAATATTAAAATAAAAACCATTAATATGTTTGTCTTTACGTAGGATGTAAGGCTGTGCTTTGCACCCCACCGCAGGATTGCAAATCATTTCAAATAGGAAATTCCTGTTGTGAATTTATATGCCTCGATGATACTTTAGGCAACAATTCAGATAGGAGTTCAGATTTTGGCATATGACTAGTTGCAAGTGGTGTCACTGCAACTCTTTCACTTTCTTTGCTTTTTTTCCTAATTAACAGATTAAGACAAAGAAAGTCACGAGTAAGAGAAAATCGACAATCAAATGAGGACCAAAGAAATATGGGAAGCATTGGGTAATTTTTTTTTTGTTTTCTAAATTTAAGTATATGTATAAACCTAGGTGTTATAATTATTTCAGGTATATTGGTGGAAATATAGCGTATATGAACGGAGGAACAATGGGAATGGATTATCCATATGAAAATAATTCCGGACATTTTCCGCTTTGGAAACCACCAAGTAGTTATTTTCCTAGAGGTGAAGCTCCACCACCCTATGAAGAAGCAGTTGCTTTAGCACAAGCTGAAAATTTGAATACATGCACCGTTAGGTAACACGCATATGCTGATAGAATTTTTTAAGATTTTTTTAAAATCGAATTAATTTTATAGTGTTGCTACAACAACACATAGAACTTTGCCTATGAATGTTTGTGGTAATCAAGACAACCATTCTAATAATGAAGCTTCTCCTGGTATAACAACAAACACAACGAATTTGATAAATATAAATATTAATAATGCTGGAAATATAACATCCGTTGCAGCTGGTGAAAACCATCAAGTTAACAACAATTATAGGTTTTAATATATGAATTTAAAAATTTTTTTTATGCTTTCTAATATTTTTTTATTGCATTATCAATATTAGTTTTATGTGTAATACTATTAACAAGATATTAATTTCTAACTAATTTCTGTATAGCACATCTGCATCTAATACTCTAATACCTCGAGCAACACAAACACAAGTGATAACGGGAGCGGCAGCAAATGTGCCAAATGATTCTAATCGTAATACTACTGTATCTGTTTGTGCTTATGCAAATCAAAATTCTAATTCATTGAATTCCTATAGTAGAGATTTACAATTAGTAAACACGCTTGAAGATAATGTTAATAATTGTAATTTAACTCGTTCTGGATGCAATAGTATGCGATGTCAGGTTCAAAAAGAGGTCCAAACATCTAATCCAAATATTTCTCATCATGGATCGAATAATGGTAGAATAGATAAAAATCATAGCCCGTCAATATTACCTGAAGTTCATTCGGAAGTTAAAGCAAATAATTCTATTTTACCACCACCATTGTTTGATGGGGGTGGTCGTCCTTCACGTGAACTTAATACGAATACAGATATAATGAAAACTCCTTCTTCATCCAGAAGGTATCATCGAACAATTCCACGGCATTTTACTGCTGTTGATCCAGTCATGCCATCAGTAAAATCATCAACTGATCATCCGATTCCTACTACAAATTCACAGGTTACAAAAAAACCAACTTGTCAGTGTCCTGTTCAACACGTTCCAATGTCTTACATGGGATCAAATCATTTTAATTCTTCGACACATACATCAAATGGTATATTTGTGACAGGATTTTCAACAAAATTGAGTAATAATAAGCAAATTAATCACGTAAAATCAACATCATTTTCATCATCTGGTAAAATACAAACAATTTGTAAACAAAATCAAGACAATTCAAGTGAAATTGTAGAGTGTATTCCAAATGAGAATCAAAGTAATAGAAATACTTTGAGAAGAATGAAACCAATTCTATCAAAATTAGATCTTAATCCAGTATCATCATCAACACAATTTCAAATAAATCCACCCTCAACTAATAAAATTCCAACAATTTCCAAACAAATTGTTAGTTCTGATATCAATTCGAAAGTACAAACTGTACTACTGCACCAAGAAAATACGAATCAAAATCAGCCAATACATTCAATACTCAAAAATAAAACTGTACACTTAAAAGACTCTCCAGTAATTATAAAGACTACCGATATATTAAATCCTCCATTTCCAATACCTTTTATTGATACTCTTTCAAAAAATACTTCAGAAATTACTGAAACAAATCCAGTACTCCCACCTAAAATGTACAAAAATCATAATAATAGTCATATTAATAATAATTTTAATAATAATAATAATAGTAATAATAATAATAATAATAATAATAATAATAATAATAAAAATAATAATAATATTAATTATAACAATAACAATAATCATCAGAATAATAACAACAGTATTAAACAAACTCAAAATCCATTATATGTATCAAAAATTCATACGATATCAAAGCCAAATGACCCACCACATCAGTATCCAATATCACAAAGTGTTCGAAGTAATTCTGTTACATCAATGCGTATGAGTTATCCTGGTAATCCAAATTTTTCTAAATCTTTACGACGTAGTGATGAACAGAAAACAAATACTTATATTTTTCCACAATCTGGTTTTCCAAATTCAGAAAAATCACAGAGCTTGGTCAAAATAAATTCAGTTGTTAGTTTTCCAGTTTCTGCTAATCATATAACCTATTCACTTCCAAAACCATCAAATGGTAAAATGACATTACGAACATCAATAACTGATGTTGTTAGCAAAGTACCATCAGTTATAACCATACCATCACCCTCATCTGCATCTACTGTTACAACACCTTCAACGTCTGTATCACCAAAAATATCTTCAGTCTACTCTTCACATGTAAATCATTCAGTATTACAACAAACGCAACTAAAAACAGATGAAAAATCATTACCGGTTTGTACTACATCAAAAAATTGTTCAAATCCAAAAGAACATTTTTTACCAAATGATACTAGTTTAGATGATGATTATTTAAGTGAATGTGAAAATTGTAAATCAGCACAAGGGTCACGTTATTATTTAGATGAAGAATTAATTGATTCACCACAAGAGACAATGACACTTCAACGAAAGCCAACTGAAAATGAAGAAGAACAAACCTATTATCGAACATCACAAACATTACCAACAAATAATAAACAAAAAACAACGTAATTTTTCTTATAAATTTATTTTAAATAACTTATTTTCAGATTAAATTTTTTTTTTAAATTTCTAGAACAAATAAAAATCGTGAACCATGGTTTAGTACAATACCAGCCAGTTCGTCATCGGATGAGGATGCAGGTGAATGAGATTTAAGTAATTTAATTTAGATTAGGATATTATTGTTTATAATTTAAAAAAAAGCAATTATTTGTGACGATTTTTATATCATAATTAGGCAGGCTGAAAAGCAATATTTATTCCTAAGAAATAATGAACCAGAATATGGATTCTAAGATTTTTTCGTAAAAATATTTTATAATCGATCAAATATTTAACGTTTAGTCTGAATTATATTCGTGTGATTGAATAAAATATTTATTAAGTAACTTTTATTAATTGATATTTTATTTTATATAGAATCTCTATTCTGGCCTTGTAATTGTTTAAAAATTATTATGTAATTTTCATTACATATTTTAGGAAAAATATTTAACCATCAAAACAAAAAAAAACTATAATTATTATAATTATATTAAAAATTCCGTATTTAAACAGTAGAAAATGATGTATAAATACAAATAATTAATATCTTAAAAGTTACATCGTAGAATTCAGCTTGTCTAGTTTCTAGAAAAATTTATCTTTATGTTTTAACCAGTACCTTCCAACCTTAAGAATTAAGAAAGTTAATAAAATTATTAAAAAAAAAAAACGCACATGCATACAAACTAATAAGGCGTTTAATTACAAAAAAGCCATAATAAACTAAGATCAAATTAATTCATAGATCAGAAAATTAATTATTTTATTTTAAAGTAAATACAAAATGGCAGCTTATCTATTTACATATTCGTCGTTTCCAGTGACGACAGACCAAAAAGAAAATCTTACGCCTCTTTAATAACAAAAAATCCAATTCAGTGGAAAAAAATAATTGGGGGGTTTTATTTTATATTATTATTGATAATTTTTTATTTTTGATCAGATGTTAAACTTTTTGTTGGAAGCGACGAATATATTTTTAATTTTGAACAATCAACAGTCAACAAAAGAAAATTAAAGGTTAAGTAGATGAAATACAACGATATAGCCTAAAAGAAAGTTTTCTTTGGAGTATTATTTTTGAAAAAGTATTGATTTGTTAATACTTTTTAGGAAAACATTTATTTAAATAATTTTTTTTGTCGTTTTTGATAAAAAAATGTTATCTTAATATTTATTAATATATAAGCGTGAAATATAAATATATTTTAATTGAAATAACAAAATAAATTTTATGAAAATTCACCCCATTCAAATAAAATATTTTTTTTTTCTTTTAAAATGATAAAAAAATAAAAACTAAATTCATTAATGAGAAATTAAACTTTCGAAATGGGAATGAAAGGAAATTTATAAATTAAGATATGACCACAGAAGATTTATAAACCGTACAAAAATTATTAATACTACTAAAAAATATTTCTTATAAATAATATTACGTTGTGTGCCATTTATTATTATTTATTTTTTAAATTCTTTGATTGATAATATTCAGTTTTTAGTATTTTCAATATACGAATCAAACAAAACGAAATAATGTCAGGTGTTCAATTCTATTTTAAGACAGAACAATTTAAATTTCAATGTAAGAGATATGCTATTCTAGAGTTAGAGTAATAATTATGAATTTTCCAAATCGGAATCTAAAATATTTTCTAATCCGTGTTTATTAAAAAAAAAGAGTTAATTTAATTTATTTTGAAATTTTAATTAATTGTAATTATCAATTATGTATTTTTATCAGTATTAAAATGTTATATTAAAATGTTTTAAATTTATTTAATTAAAATAGTCTAAAAAAATCTTTAAAAAATATTGTCTCGAGCAAACATGAAAACCGCACACGTCTTATCGTTTTTACTAAAATCTAATAAATAATTAAAAAAAATTAAATAAACGGAAACCAATTGAAAAACTTTAGTTTAGATAATATTTAATTATAACAAATTTACAAACATATAAAAATTGAGAAGAACGATCACAAAAAGAAAAAAAAATTAAATATTTTTTAAAAATAACAAATAAATTTAAAACGAAACCAAATTATAATTATAATTATATAAAACAAAAAAGAAACAAAGAGATTATATTGATATTATATATTAAATGTTAGAAGGGAAAAAAACAAAATACAAAAACAAAGAAACTAAAAATAATTATTTATAACTTAATTTAAATATTTAATTAAACAAAAACTGAAATTGTACCAGTTGCGCATTTAAAAAGAAGAGAAAGAAAAACGGTATTCATATTAAAAAAAAGAAAAAAAGATGAAGACGTAGATGAAAGAAAAACACAGTTAAAAGAAAAGATGCGCAGTAAAGGGGTTCATTAAAATATTGCAGCTAGAAAAATTGGATATAAAAAATAAATTTAGATTAATTAGCATACTTACAAAAAAAAATAAATTGTAGAAGTAAGTAAAAAAAACAGACGTAAATAATGATCATTCTGTATTTGAGTTTTTCTACTGAACTATCTTGCATGCCAATATTTTTTGAACACAATACACGCAATTTCCTCCTTCAAACAACTCGGTTAGATAAATTCAAATAAAAGAATTGAAAAAGTGTTCAAAACAAAATTTTAATTATAATTAAAGTAGAATAATGTGAATTATATTAAAAAAAATAATGTTTTGAAATTATTGACCGTAATTTTCTGCCATAAATATTTTTATTTTAATATTAATTTTTTTTTTGATTTTATTTTGAAATTAGAAAATTCTATTAAATAAATCAGTAATCTACTTATAGATCACAAATTTTTTTATTTTTAAGTGAAAATAGAATAACTTTCAAAAAGAAATGCCATTTTAATCATAAATTTAATATAAATTAGACTTAAATCATCGTAATCAGAATCACAATATATATATGTGTAATTTTACTCTTGCGCATTAATGTTTGTTTTTAATAAATCTTAGAATATTTGGACGATAAGAAATTTATTTGTCAGTCAGACATATTTTCTTTTTTTTTTATTTAAATATACAACAAATTTCTTTAAATGATTTATCTAGTCGCTCGTAGGTACAAAAAAAATGATTACCCGATTGTATTTTGTAATCACCTTTACATATTCTTTACACAATTTATATTAAGTTTATTTAATTTAATTAATCACTCATGTTAGTCAATAATAATGTTTAATTTATTTAAATTTGTCTAAAAGAGATTTTTATTTCATATGTTTTATTTAAAATTTATTTACACAATTATATAAAAAAAAATACTGATATTATATAATATTATTATATTTAATATATATATGTGATCTTTGGCCTATAAAAATATTATAGTACATAAAAAAAAAAAGAAAAAAACAAAATAAAAAGAAATAAATCTTTTCTGTTTTTATCCATATCATTTTCAAAATATTTCGGATAAAACTAAAAGAGGATTATTATTATTATAATACAAAAAAAAAGTATATTTAACAAAAGAAAAAAAACATGATCTTTTATTAAAAATTTATTATAATATATATCAGTGGTGAGTAAATTTTTTTATTTTTCAGAAAGATTTGAAAATTATAAAAAAAAAATTAAATTGTTTCAAATTCTTATGGAAACAAAATTTTTTTAAGATTTACATTTATTTTACTGATAATAACAATTTTACTATAAAGGAAGAATAAACACAAAATTGTGCGTGTGAGAAAAAAATAAATATAGTACCTACAGTGGCTTTCACTGGGTTTAAACTTTCTATAATTCTTCCTTTAGTGATAACAAGTTATCATAGATTTTCAAAAATGTTTTCACTTAATTAATTTATTTTTACAAATTATATATAAATTAAAAGTAAAACAATTGGTCAGAAAATAAATGTTCATAATTTTCAGAAAATCAATAATATAAAATTAATATTTGTTTTTAATTTTATAATTTAATTCCTTGAATAAATTAAAAATTATCGTCTTACAGAGCAATGATTAATGAATAGTTATAAATTATAATGTTGTTTGATTATTCGATTGTACTATGTGTCTGTTAAGAAAATATCAAGAAAGTAGAGTGTAACGTCGTCGTATACATGAACAATTAGTTTTGAAAACCGCTGATTTAAAAAATAATTAACACTCATATAAATGTATATTATTATAATATGAATAAAAAACAATTAAAACATAAAATGTGCATAGAGTTTCATTTTCTTTTTTCAGAGCAAAGTTTAGAACTTCAATGCAAAACAACAAAAATTGGATGGAGTTGGGGAGAATTAATTTTTTTTAATGAATGCATGTCTCTATTGGTTTCCTTTGTTATTTTGTATTAATTAACTTTTATTCTATCTTTTTATAAAAAAACATTCTTATATTTACTATAGAGAGTTTTATTTATTAGTCCAGTTCAGACGACTTTCATTCATTTTCTAATTCAAACGAAATAAAAATTTTTATTAGTCACGTATTACCCATTAGATTACTTTTCGATTAGTTTCAGTTTTCTTCATTATATAGGAATTGGTTTTATAAATAGGAATATGAAAAGAAATAAAAAAATCAATTTTCCAAATTGATCGAATGTAGTTCGAAAAAATAAGAAATAAAATACAAATTATACTACTTTTATGACTATTGGAAATATTATTATTTCAAATATTTTAACATATATATGTCAGTAATTATACATATAAATAACAGTGGCAGAATGCAAGCTTATGATAATTGTATGTAGTTAGAATACAAAATTTTTTAATTTTAGGATGTAAAATCAGAAATACCAGAGATAAATTAGAAATATTTATTTATGTAGATAAAGAGATTTATCTATTAAATAATTACAAAGAAAATAAATAAAGTGAACAGTTGATTTTATATTCAAAATAGAGCTTATCGGTTTCGTTCTAAGATACTACTATAATGACGTCCTATTTTGACATCACAATCACCATAACTCCTTAATTTGGTGTCAACAGTAATAAATCAAATAACCACAATGTACCCCCACTCTTACACACAAAGCGCCTACGACAAAAACATGGAACAAACATAAAACACATTAGATCACAATTTGTGTCAACTTAAATAAAAATGTATTCGTCTTCAGTTGAAGATTTGTCTTACTTTTTGCGCGCGGTTGTGTTTGTATGGGTGGTACAGATATATATGAGCCTGAGTGTGCTTTGTTTGCGTTGATTTAGAAAACATGTCATCTCGCGTGTATTCATGTTAAAAAGATGCTATAAGAATATCAAGTTGATTGTGGGGTTGAAGAATTCAATTTGATATACGACTTGTGGATGTTTTGTGTAGGGACAAGTAAATAAACATATTCTTGTAAGTTGATATACCTATAGCGTGAATATGGGCAATGGGGTACTATAAATAAAATAGCGTAACGTCTATAAAACAAGTGCGTGAGCAACAACATATTCATACTTTTTCTTATGTTTCATAAAACTGTCATTTTCAGTTTGTCCAACTTCAAAAGTTTTTTTTCTTTCTTCCTTTTTGTATAAAGATCTATGGATGAAATACCTGTAAGTAAACAATCCATAACAAGCCACAAGCATACTTATTATTGTAATTAGACAAGCAATAAATAATTCATAATTAATTTTGCATTTGCAAAATATATCTACGAAATAATCATAAATATTGAAGTATTTACATTAATACATAAATCTATTCCAAAAATCTTAATAAATACATAAAATTTTTATCAAATCAAAATATATAAAATGCATAATTTTGGACAGATTGATTATATTTGTTCAAAAAGGAGCTTAAAAAGGCTTAAATAACGACGGAAGTTTTGTTTATGATCGCAAAAAGCTCGTGAACTGTTTTTTCTTTTTAGACTATTTATTCAAGGTAGTTCGTGATTTATGTTTTGTTAAAATGCACTAATTTGAAGTTTTCTCTAAAACTTTTAAAACCTTCATTGTGTACAAAACTTCGGTAATTAGTTACATGTATTGATCCAAATTATTTTCCTCTATGTTTGAAAAACTTTTGATTTCCAGAAATAAATTTGTATGATTTAGATTTTTAGAAAATATCTACCATTTTTACAATTAAATAAAAGTACATTTTTTTAAAGTGTCGTGGACTTACCTTTTTTGAAAATTACTTTAACCCTTGTTATATATTATTGAATATAAAATATCAATATCTACTACTTACATATAATATTCAATAGACACAGTAGAAAAATAACTATATACATAAGATATACATTTATTTTTCATTTTACAAGAATTTCGATGAAAGTGATAGATGTTATCTTTTATATTTTTCTCTTAAAAAAATTTTAATTGCAAACAAAACTATAAGTTCTAGTTATTTAATTACAATTATTTTCCTTTACGTTCCTATTATAGAATTATAGAATAGCTTCATAAAACAGTTGAGTTAATCACAACGAAAACCCTCTTTTGGTAAATTCTAACCACTATATACAAAATTTTATTCAACCTTATCTTTGTGTCTGTATATAGTCCAAATCAAATTGCCTCACAAAAATGACCAACATCTGTTACTTTTTACTAGGGTCGAAATATTTAAATGAGTAGACATGTTTTGTCGGATACCAAGATAATCTTTGAATACTTCCTATAAGTAGTATGTTATGTATGCATATATTATATATTTATTTTGTATTATATTAGCATTAGTCCATGATTAAAGTCATTGTAGTTCATTTGTCCGCGCTCTCAGCAAACACATTAAAAAAACAAGGCGATATTTTTTTATAGTAAATTTCTTTCATTATTATCAATACTGGTATTACAATTACACACTTTTTATAAAATTACTTTTAATTATCTATTTAATAAGAAATTTGTTATCTTTTATATAAAGTGCAAAATGTGCGAAGGAAATAAACCTTTTTTTTAAGGGAAAATAAAAAAAGCTAGATATTCCACATTAGCAATGGTTAATAATTTAAAACTATTTTTTGTTTTCTAGAAGATAATGTATATGAGTTTTGAATTTCCCTTGCATTAAATTAAATGTATAATATAAGAGTATAAATTGAAAAAAATCTTCCAACAAATCTTTATTCAGATTCTACAAAGATTTAATTGCAATTTAATATATAAATATGCATATGAGAATATTTATAAATTAAGTTTCTAGTGATTATGATATGGGTAGAGGGATTATTATTATGCCAAATTCATGTTTGCGACATAAAAATTCGAAATTGTTTTTATATCTGTCAAAATTTATCCGAACAAAAATTTAATTTGTTTTACGGTTATTTATTTTATTTGATTGAAAACCGTTGAAAGTTAAAAGATGAAAAACGTCGGTGAGTTTGAAATGAAAACGACATCAGTTTGTTACATATTCATATTATATTGTTTACCTATATATGCAACGTACTTTTTTCTATGGTTTGAACATTTGTATTGTATTGCTGAAGCTTTAGGGTGATATATTCTTTTTATTGAGGGCTTTTAATCAGAAAATGAATTTGTGTGCCTTTTTTGATGAATACGAACAGAATTTCAATACACTTAAACGTAACATAGAATAATAAAAATAAGCGCAAAACATATTAATTTTGTTTGGATTTCTACATACTATAAGCATTTTTTTCTTATAATTTCAATGGTTTCTTTACAAATACATTTTCTAAAGTAAATCATAAAATATGTATATGCTCTTCTCTTAATATGCTGAATACGTAATGGATCTATTTTTAATTTTCATTTTAATGAAAATGTAAAACATTAACACACTCTACTCATATTCGAACAAAGATTCTGTAGTAAATATCTTCCTCTATATAAAAGAAATTATGTTTTTCTGTCGTGAATTAAATGGAGTGAACTTGTAAATGAGTTTTTTATGATATTTTTAAAATGCCTTTTCATTTGTTTTGAAATTAAAAACATCTTCACTTTAAATCATTATTATAGATAACTGAGTTACCTCCAATTTAATGGTTTACAGTAAATATCTATTAATATGTTTTGGGTCTTATTTCAGTTAAAATTAAACGGATTCTGAATTTTTTTAAGCAAGTTTTATAGCAAACAATATCTTATAATTTTGTCAATAAAATGTCGAAGCGTCCAGATTGGATACTAAAAATACAATTACAAATCGTAAATATAAAAAAAAAAATATTTTTAGTCACTTCTGATATAAAATAAGAGCCCAATTAAAATACTAAATTGTGAAAAAAGGGAATTGTAAACGAGAAATCTACTTCAAATGTAAATATTTACTCAATCAATAATTTTCTGACAGTACAATAGGGGCAAGGTTCATTGGAAATGCAAATTAAGGGTTCCGTTTTTTAAGAGCATTCGTTTTTAATTGAATAAATTATTATTTTTCGTTATACATTTTTTTCTTTCACCTTAAGTCAGAAATTAGAGAAAATAAATTAAATTATAACTTTATTATTGACTGCAAAGGCCCATTTTAAAAATGTTATGTTTGGATTTATTTACATAATATTTAGCATTCCGGATATTAATCAGGTATATAATATATGTCATACTCATGCCATTTGTTTGTTTATATTTTGTTTTTATTTCTTCATTTTTACGTAAAATATTGGTTGGCGTACTTAGTCCGGTTGTGGTAACAATAGCATGTTAATTTTTCCTAAATTTAACTGCAATTTCTGAAATACAATGTAATAAATGTAGGTAGATAAGTAACGTGATATCATATCACATACCATATATTTTTTGTTCCCTAATTTCAGTGTAGGCATAGTTTTACTCCAAAATATGAATTTTTTATTAAGTAATGAACAACAATAATATGCTAATCCTACTTTTAACTTATACAATAAGATTATTATGTCGGTTGTTTCAATAATGATCCCTAATTCTACTAAAAACAAGAAATGTTATGTAACAATAAGTTTTTCAAAATTCTTGCATTCATTATTCTGAGATTAATTTTAATGCATTTGATAACATATTCTCAATGTATTTTTAAAAAATTTAATTTAATTTGTATTTTCTCAACAAAATGAATTTAAATAAATTGATCTATATCTCTTTGTCCATATAATTGTAAAACATTGTAAAACATTTAAAAAATCTTATATATATAAAATAAAATCATAATATTCGGTAAACGCGCAATATTCTTCCTCGTCTAAGCAAGATACATTTCAAGATGTTAGTCAAATGAATCCTTCACACATGTGGTTCAGTTTATCAAGCGGCTTATACTTAACGACTGTAAAGTAGAAGACGTAAAATCCTTGTGTTAAGGAATTCTGTCTTAGAATATAGAAACCATAAATATTTAAGTAGAACAAAATTGACGAGACATTATTTTTCATTTTTGTTTAAAAATTTCATTCAAATTCAATCAATTAATTAGTTCTACCTTACGTTTAGTGAAATTGAAAGATATTATTTATTATGTAGATGTATTTATAATTTGATTGTTTAAAAAATAATTGATATAATTGATTTTTTAGAACTGATGATCATATAATACAATATTTTTATTTAATTTTATAATAATGCAAAAATATTTTATTATAAATGAATTTGAGCGTATAGGAAAAAATTATTCTCAAATGAGTAGTATAATAACCTTGCGAATAATGTCTGTGTGTTTATGTTTTAGATTTTGTTTACTAAATTTTTGTGGGAATTAAGTGACAGTGGCGTCACAGTTCACACATTGTTTTTGTCAAAAATATATTTATATATATACAAAGTGACAATGAGAATTAAACTGTTTTATACATACTTTTTGAATGATCATATGTAATATAAAAATAACAAAAAACTACAACCTCATTAAAATTGTATGGAAAACAAAGATAACAGTCTAATTTGCAATAATTACTTTTTTACCAATGCTGCGTATATCCTCTAGAATTTAGTTTCACTGTCTTTGTATTAATGTTAATGCTTTTCTTTGCCACACTTTTTTCGCTTAAAATAGCATTACAATAGGTTTACTTAACGGAAGTGAAACTTCGACCATCATTTTTATGCGAAAACTTTTCTGTTCAGCTTCATATTACTCTCGTTAAACATACGTTTTTATGACACATAATGAATCTGTGTGAATGTATATATCACAGATGAAACGACGTGTTCGCAAATAGGTTTTCCAAACTCACATAAAAAAAGAAATATATAAATACGCAAGAATCTTGAAATAGTAGTAATTGCCTGTGTGTGTTTTTATTTTCGTATATATGTATATAAAAGAAAACTTTTCTTTATATAAAAGAGACAATTTTTCTGTTTATATACTAGTATTATGGTATGTAATTACAAAAGATCGGACATAAAACAAAAGCTTTTATTTCTATATAATATGCTAATTATTTTCATGATGAAAAAACTGTTTTAATTGTAATCTAAATATTTATAAAATATCTCCAAATTCATAATTTTCATCTGTTGATTATATTCGCTAATATTATATCATCATCACAATTTTTATTTTTTTTTCCATACATTACCAGTTCTGTGTTCTACATCACACATGTGTATGACAAAAAGTATGTGACACATAACATTCACGGTAAAATTATTTGATCAATTTGCAGATATAAAGACTGTTAAACGAACTTTTAGCTACTTAAATTAACTAACACTAAGGTTAGGGTTAGACAATGGCAAAAAAAAGAAAAGCAAAAACATATGAATGATTTAAGATGAAATTTTTTATGCATTTTTAAATATTCAAACTGTTCTGATTTTTTGTCATTTATACATTTATTCTATTTAAATTAGGTTTCATTAAAAAGTGATGAGAGGCTTTTTTTTATTTTGCATTTTAATTTTAAAACATTTTCTATGACTTAGATACATTGCAACAACAAATTGAGTTAGTTTTAGTTGCACGTATTTGTTATTTTGTAAATATATATTAAAGAAAATGCATTTAACAGATTAAAAGTGAAGATGTTTATGCCATTAAACCGTATGAGTTTTAAAAGATATACTTTCTATATATAATAAATAAAATGGTTTTTTTCGATGAATTGCATTTATAGTATATATTTTTTCTCGTTATTTTATAAAAAAAACGAACAATGTTTTGTGGTTATATATTACAATGTATAAATAAAAGAGGGTAGACTTTATGGTATAAAGAAGATTGTGCCATATAGAGTAAAAGGATTGGTTTCTTTGTATATTTTTGGTTTCTGAATATTGAAAACAATTTTAAATGAAATTTGTATTAAAGCATTTATATTATATTATTATAAAGATTTGAGTATACAGTGCACAGTTCTTATCAAATCCTAATTAATTTTGACTTTGATGTTCGATACATCATGAGAATTGAGTGAATACTTGCACACAACCCTCTTCGTTTTAAGGGAAATGTTTATAAATGTTTGTGTCTTATACCAGTTTTTCATATAAATTATATACGGTTAATTATATATCTACGCACATACAGAAAAAAAGAGTTTTTATATTGGGCACGTACAACCTACTGGATTAATTTTCGATTAGGATCAGTCTTCCCTTCATTAGGATAGAATTGGTTTTCTTTTTGAGAATATAAATACTGATGAGAAATGGAAATGAACTGAAAATGATCAACCATATAAATGTCTTATAATAAGAAATTAATTAATTTCCGTACTCTTAAGTACAATTATTTTAGTGTTCGAATATTGATTATTAATTTAATAAAACAAATAAATTTTTGAAAAATTTTACGTTAATCTTTAAATAAACATATATAAATTCAAAGTATGTGATTTTGTGTGTGACTTGTTTGTCATCATGACAAAAAAAAAGAAAGAAAATTCAAAACATTTTTCTTTTTACTTTTATATTCATAACTCCGAACGTACAATAAGAATATCAAACAGGTAGGACTTATTATGCTTGAAAAATTCAATTTTGTTTGTATGTATGTAGGAATGTATATGTGCTCAAGGACAAATAACATCGCGTTTTTTTTGTGTTGGGCGTCATTTAACCATCTTAGCATTTTAATATTTATACTCGTTCCTATTCATATGTGTGCATGCATCATCGATAACCCTTTTTGTAAAAACCTCTTCAGTCAAAATATTTGAAAGATGAAAAATGTCATTGATTTTAAGGGTTCTTATCTTATAATTGAAGCATCATTTAGAATTTAATAAAGACGGGAGGATTTTTTCATACTATATGAAATGATTTTTGATTATGTCTTATTTAATATCTGGATTATTATATATATATATAATTTATATATATTTATATATATATAAATTATAATAATTAATTATATATATATATTTTTATATATATATAATTGCTTTTTTTTTAAATTCTAATTTTATTTTTATATTTTTTCCCATTTATAATAATATATATATATATATATATATATATATATATATATATATATATATATATAATATATATTTATATATATATAATAGTTAATAAGTGTTTTTTTGTATTATTAATTATTTTTATATATACACCTACACGCTTCTATCTCAAAATATTCACATTGAAAATAATAGAGAAAAAGATAAACATCTGTCCTTGTCTAGACGCAAATTAGCAACAAAGCAAAAGAGCTAATTTAACGGATTTGTTTGAGCTCAACAGGAATTGATACGATTAGGGTGAACCATTTAGATGTTTGTCACCATGAACCAGATTTATCTCATTTACAACTAGAAAGAACGAAAAAAACAAACACATACGCACAAAATATTTACTGTCGAACGTAGAATAAAATCTTATAGAATTGAAATTTGTTTTAGAAAACTTGTTGATGTGTTCTAATATTCAATGTAAACCTTTTTCATACCAATTGGACATTGTATACTTAATTCTGAAATTATAAAAAGTTAAACAACTTTTAAATATGCATTTCGAAATTAAATTTTTCAAATATTTTTTTAAATTTTTCATAAAGGCATAATTTTTTTTTATTTAATTACATTAGAGTTATGTATAACTAAACTATGATTTCGTTCTTTTTTTTTGCAAAATTTAACTCACAAGTATTTAAATTGATTATAAGGGTTATTTGATATAAAATTTGTTAAAAATAGTTTTATAAAGAGTAGTACAACTAGTACAACTGACCGAAAACTTGAAACATGTCGTCCAATTAATAAAATAGAAAATATATATTACTCTCGATTATTATAAAAATTAAACATAATACATTTTTTAATTAATGAACGATATGATAAATTTCGTACTCAAAGGCTTTTGATGTTAATTACGAAAGGTGACCTTAGAATGCATAATTCTTAGTCTTCTTATTGCAACACTTATTTTTCATTTATTGAAAAAAATAGTTACCGATATAGTTGCAATCAATTATTTTCACGGAATTCGTGACAATTAAAATATATATATATTTTTATATATATATATATATCAGTGATAATTATTGATTATTAATTTTGTTCATAGTTTCTGTGGCAAACGTATAAAGCATGCTTTATATATATAGAAAAACATAAAATAAATTTTATAAACAATTGTGCGCTAACTATTTTAGATTCTATAATATTAATTTCAGTGAAATATTCAAAATTATGTAAATTAAATTTATCTATTTATTTTAGATGAACAGCATTTACTAAATCAATAAATTAAATCAACAAACAATAACCTAGTGCTTACAAAACAATTTCACTGATTAAAAACTCAGATGCACAAAACAAACAAAACAAAATTATAAATCCTTTGACTCAATGCAGAACTAATGGTATTTTACAATTTAATTTCATTTCATTGTTTCGCTTTTTTTATTCTTTTAGTTTATTTTTGTATTCTCTCAGAAATAAGTCTTTTGTTAAAACCATTAGCGCATTGGAAATGAGTTTAGTTTAATTAATTAAATTGCAATCGTTGAGCTTTTGCCTTTGTTTGTTCATTCCGTTCATTCACAGCAAAAAAAAATGCTTGTTGAGAGAAGAAAAAAAGTAAATAATAATTGTTTGAATTCATAAAAAAATCAGTTGTACCATACGTGTCCCAAGATTATGTTGCATTATATATGATGTATATTACTAGGTTGTTTATAAGTGCGACTAGTGACTATTATGTGTAGTAACTGTCAATATTAATTTTTAACTAATTTTTAACTATAATTTTTTTTAGTAACTCAATCTTTAGTGTTCGATAATGAATAATTTGTAAGAATAACAAAGAAATCCGTTTAAAAGTTCCAAAATATGTGAAATTTTTCTATATGATTTAAAATATCTGTTATTGTTTATTAAATATAAAAAATAATATTACTAAGCCCCTCACATCTTATATATATATATATATATATACAATTTAAGATAACACACTTTTTTCTCGTATACGTATACTTAATTTATAAATTTATCAACTTTTAAAATCCGCTTATATTCAGAGGATTATGTTGGTGGAAGGCGCATATTATATATAAGAGAACTTATAGTTTCCACTTGTGTAGGCTTAAATCTTTTCTTGACGAACACAAAACAATTTCTTCCGTCTGCCTGTTCATGAGAACAAGAGAATCTGTAATCTCTGCAACCAAACTTAAAAAAAAATAAGAAGGAGAAGAAAAATACAAACAAACATCATTCACGGGCTTAGGTTTTTTATGAGTATATATAACTAAAATGAGATTATTTTTTATGAAAGCGAGTTGGTTAGCTCGTTATTTTATTATGCTTTCTGTATACCGGACGTCTTCTATTCATTTAGAATAAAATTGGACGAAGATGAATTTCCAATAATTAAATATTCTTTATTAAATTTTTTTTAAATTTGAATAACGTATAATTAAATATCCTTATTACGTTGCTGGTAAAATAATAAATTATTGATTTTTTAAATTTTCGTCTGTTGGGAAAAACAAAATATGAATAATAAATCAATAAATGTGCATCAACACAATGTTCTTAATATTAACAAAGTTTATATTTTTCACCCTTTGGCTATATAAGTTTATTAATGTTGTTGAAGTCTATTCATCGAAATAGGAAAACTCAATTTAAATTTCATTTTCACAATCAAAAGTCAATTGTAACAATAATATTTAAATTGACTTGATCTGCAGTTAGGTTTGTCTGCTGTTCTCTCAAAAACATGCTTCAGCAAAGTTTTGTTGAGTTTTTATAAAAGAAAAAAAAATATAAAAGTTGAACCATTCTGAGATTTTGTTGAGTATTATTTACTTACTACGAAAGGGTAAAAAAAGAAACTATATTATAATATATAATGTTATATATATATATTTCAGTTTGTGTCAAAGTATAATAATATACAATAAAAAAATACAAAAAAATCTTTTCTATATCTTCGTTTTTAAGATGTTTTAAATGAGTTTCCTTTTTATTCCATATAGACAATCGGTAAAATGCCTGCACATAATAGATTTTGATCAATGTTCTGTCTGAAAGAATAATGTCAGATTGTCTGAAAAAAGGGCTTATATTGTTACAAGAAAACTAATGTCCATATCCTCCCAACTTTCTACTATTCAACACATGAAATAGTGTTCTGGAATTTTCAAAAATATGTTACTCTAATAAATTTATTAGTGTCAATTGCTTCGTCGTAATCTACTAAGCCTAGTAATGGAAAATTTTCAAATTCAACTTTTTTTATTTTTAAAACACACGATTAAAAGAAAATTTCCAAAAAAATTTTTTTCTCAGATAGAATGACCCTACGGCAAATTATTACTAACAAAAGGTCAAATTGGTGCTTATTGCAATTTTTATCCCCAAAAAAGTGTTAAAAAAAATCCTGTCAGTCCGGACTCCGTCCGCCGGACTCCGTATGTTAACACGATAACTCAAAAACGCGTGAAGTGATTTCAATAAAATTTTGGAATTAGTATTTTTTTGGTCCCCAATAGAACCATATTGATTTGGGGTGTGATTGGGGCACGGGGTGGATCACCCCCCCCATACAAATGTTTTGGATAAAATCAGTTTTTCGAGGATTGCGACTTCACGGGGTGAAGCACCTTTCATACAATTTTTTTTGGAAAAAATCAATTTTTTTAAGAATCCGTGAACTGCTTTCAATGAAATTTTGGGATTAATGTTTCATTATATTAAATGATGGTTCCATGGAGGGGTTTTCAGAACTTGGGTATATTGTTATCCGTTCGTGTTAAATGCTGACAATACTATTGCATAACATTCGACGAAGCATACAGCCATACTTGCTTGTCGTTTTTTTTATTATATTTATAAATATTTAGAATTTTTATTTTCAAAAATATCATTTTGAGAATATATTTGTTGACCAGATATACAAAGATCTACAATTTTTTTAAATGCCAAATTTATAAAAAGTTTAAAAAGAAATCGAGCAACAATTATTTCTTTTAAAGTTCCTTTAGCTATGTTTTAATAGTGGCATTAATTAGATACGAGTCATGCACACTGACAGTTTTAAACTATTCAATGCATTTATGCAGGTGGATATATGTTATATATCGTACAGACAAAGTTGTAATAATTAATGGTATGTGTTATATGCCACTTTAATTTGGTGCACAATTTTCAATTCTAAAAATAATAAAAGTCTCACAGTTGATATGGTAAATGTAATTGTATATTTAAATAGCGTCAAATAAAGTCACATAAATGTAAAACTTAAGATTTATCAAATAATATACGACAAGTATATGTCCAGAACTATTCGAAGTAAATTATGAAAATATTTATTTATTTGATGATGAAGAAAATTTTATTTATCTTATTTCGATTTAAAAAACTTTAAGTACATGTGTGTATACGAATCTATATATATGGTGTGTAGATATTGTATAGTCTGTGAAATCTAGGAAATAAATCAAATCAAATGACCCTCTTCGAATACATAAGTGAGCAAAAGTCGCGTAATTTATTCCAATAAATTCAACCGTTGAAGGATTCTAAATCACTTTGCGACAGGCCAACAAGTGGTTACTGATTGACTTCTGATATTGGTTTAGTAAATGGTCGAATTTAGGGCCGACCCTTCAACAAAAAACAATATAAACAAAAATAAGACGAGCTTAGAATTTTAAATATTGTTAAGGATATCAGACCACAACGTATATATTATATATCTCTTTTTCACTTTATATACTGAATATTTTAAAATGAGAGGTCAGTGTGGGATTCAGTACAAGAGAATAGAAATACACTATACATAGCATTGTCGTTTGTCCTATGCAGTAAAAATAACTATAGAAATACGATAATATAAGATGAAATCCATTTTACTCAAAAACAATTTTGAAACAAATCGAATAACAAAATAGAATTAAAATCACTTTCCAGACCATTAAATTCAAAGATGGCTGACATTTTGTCATTCTCTGTGTTACCAATGCCAAAAGTTAAAAAAATCAACGTTGGACGAGTTACAACTAAAACCAATTAAATTTATGAATAGGAATCAATATAAGTATATATCTAAAGGCATCTATCAGTCGTTTCGTTTATTTTATTGTCACCCGTGAACAACTAAGACGTGTTTTTTTCCTAAAGATTATAGAAAATAACAGAAATGATAGTACGTCGTCCATTTTATAGATTTAGAGTAAAAGTTTTTACGATTGGCACGAGACCAGATTTGCGGGATATATTCAAATATACGTAAGCAAAGAAGTTTATTGTTGAAAGTAAAATATTGTTGTTTGTTTTTACATAAAATTATATTGTAGGCTTTTATTTCATATTATTATTAATTTTAGGTAATTATAAGTAAATATCTGTAGTATTTTATCTAAATCTTTTATAAAATTAATATATTCAATGCTTATATTATAAACAAAAAAAAAACTAACAATTAAAAACAATAACTGACCAATATAACAAATCTACATGCGATCATAAATTGTATTGCTTATACTATAATCATGTTTGTGTAAATGGTTTATATATTGTAAAATCAAATTGTTATTTCTACGCATTGGAATGAAAATTTATGGTCCAAGAATGCATTCCTGAGTAAGACAGAAGACAAATGAATTTATAATTTATCGATGTCCTATTTTGATAAAATCTAATTAATTAGACTATAATTAAACTTATTCATTTTTTTTACTGATATGAAGTTACGTTAACGAATATAATCATCCAATTCTTGATATTTTGGATGGGTATTGTTCATACGTTATGTTAGTCTATATTTATATAATATGTATAAATACAATATAAATGAAAATGCGGTAAATGTCACCCAGACTGTGATATCAGTCTGGATATATGTATATGTTTATGTTTATAAACATAAATACATATTTATATACATAACAGACTGAATTTTATTCCCTTTCGATGACATAAAATTCAATTCATGTGAGGGTTGAACACAATTGTAGTACCATTTGTCACCAAAAATAATGGTTATTCTATACCGGATTCGCACACACAAAACTGATAATGAATTCATGAGCGCAATCGAGCTGCAATGTAATGGTACAAATATTGCAACAGAAATGACAAATTTTGTATAACATTTACATGGATAAACCTTTGACACATTTTATATATTGAATGAATATTATACAAAACTAATAATAAGTAATTTATATGACTCAATATATTTTGGTGGTGAAACTAAGATTATGTTCTCTCTTCAATTTAGTTGAAACTTGTGCTCGTATATTCATATCTAAAGTAATATCAAATACTATATCGAAAAATTTCGCGGTTTTCTCAAAATACATGATTTACTAAGCATTTATGAAATCCTATTAACATGCGATATTTTTGTAAAGTAAACAACAAGAATAGTAATGATATTAATTGTTTTTGTACATATACAAGAATCTATATACCATAGGTTTATATCAAAAAATCAATGATAAATTGTCTTTTTTGGAAGCCAGGTTTCAATACACATTTTGTAGTAAATTTAGGATATATTATGAAATTATTAGTTAAATATTAATAAAATGTTCTAATCATAATTTAAAAATATCATTCAAAATAACGTCAATCGAAATTCTGACCCTTTATAACACTCAATTGTTTAGTTATTGAATTAAAAAATTCATATAAAAAATCAATTTTCATCACACGTACAAAAATCAATCAGACTAACAAAAAAACAATAGCACAGCTCTAGTTTCACACCTAAAGAGGGGATTCTGTAGCATGGAAAAGTAGAAGATTTGAAGAAACAGAAAGCAGAATGTATATAGAAGAAAACTTTCGATATGTATAATGGAAACGAACAAAAATAACTGCAAAGAAACGAAGGGGGAAAAAAAATAATGGAACATGGTGCGACAGATGGGGAGCTCAGGTGTGTAAAAAGAATAATGGACGTGGCCTTTGCACGGGTAAAAACCAATTATTGTCGTGTGTACGTGAAAGTTATTTCCGACATTCCTACTTTGTGTGTGCTTTTTTTTGGTACAAAAGTTTCGAATATAAATTGTATCGTTTTGATTCTTTTATGTACTTTCATCGTTAATCACAAGCTCAAGCCTATATCCAAGTTTTGAAGGCTTTTAATGATACCCTTCTTCTATCTCACATACATACTATACGTCTGACATGTCATTTGTAATGTCTCTTGTTACACGATTCTCAACTCTATAGAATATTTGTAGCAATGTTATTTTTTTGCTGTTGGAATTTATGTGTCATCATAATAAGAATGTGTACATACAATTTTCTTCAGTTTATATATTTTGATCTTAATTAAACTAAAAATAAAACACAAAGAAAACAAAGGTGCGGTTCCATATGCTGTAAAGTAAAAACGAAATAGTTTATTTTTAAGCTGATGTGGGTGAAGGTCAGATAAAGATTCAATGACGTTGGCAATTACATTCAGTCAGTTTATTTTCAATGGAAATTATTACTACGATAAGTCATGATCATTGTGAAAAGTATTGACCATTACATTATATTGACGATGTCATTATTACCCTTAACAACATTTCCCTCCTCTATTTATAAACGTAACATTTTCACAATATAAACTCATAGTGGTTACAATAGACGAACGTTATTCTAAGCAATGGGTAATTTTGGAAATATAATCGAGGCGCATTAAAATGAATTATTATATTTTCCAGTCAAGTACATATAGTATCGTCAATAATCTTTATTTATTTCGTAATAAATTTTTTAAGAAATTTGTGATCTTTTATTTGCTACAAAAAATTTCTTAATGAAAATATATCGCTTTATTATTTGAACTTTTTATACTTCAATTTAGTTTATCAATTACGTAAGAATAGATGAATTTTAAAATTAAGATGAAAGATTCTAATAGATGAATCATATGTATCAGATAAATTATTTAATAGATGATATCAATTTAATCCAAATTCACCTTGCATTACGAATTGGAATATTTTTTGGTACAGTCACTATCATAAAGTGACTGATGTCAGAAATAAATTGTTTTTGCAACATCCCAGCATAATGTTTTGGTTTATACAACTGTTGAATGCGCAAAATCAATTCTTTAACATATGATTTTTTTGAGTCTCCAACAATGTATTTGAACAAAGATTTGCATAGGTATACCAATTGCCCTCCTTAACAAATTCTGGTTACCTTAGCTTTGTCTCTCATATCAATTTCATATTTATATTTATACAAAGATAAAATATTGTTATTTATTTAAAATTGCATTTCTTCTATTTTTTAGAAAATATGGCCACTGTACATAACTCAAACAATGTATTTGTCTATAGGTATACATTTTCAAATTATTTTATGTCTTACTACTATACATAGTCGTTAAATTTATTATTTATAGTCGTTCAATAAAATTTTTGACCTTTTCGAATATTTATCAGTTATGATATTTTTTGGAACTTTTTTTCAGATTTATGTTTGGGTTTGGCTACAGAATTATAACTTACTTCATGGAAAAAAAATCATTTTCATACAAAAAACCACTTTCCTTTGGTACTTATATATCTATATATATATATATATATATATATATATATATATATATATATATATATATATATATATATATATATATATAAAACTCACAAAAAGCTCATAATATTTTCTTTATGTATATATAGAGTTATATATTATATCGAATTCTTTCCTTTGAAATGACCGTCAATTGATTCTCTTTAAATATCAGGGCGTTAAAGATGCCAAATCAATCATAAAGTTTACAAGACAGGAAAAATCAACAACGATCGTCATTTGCATAAATAAATTTAAATTACAATACCTACAAACAACAAATACGAAAAATAAGAAATGTTGTGATTTAGCTTGAAGCACTTTTATATTTTATATGTTTATTAAAAAAAGGCAATTTTGTTCATTTTACCCTTATAGTTCTAATTCAAACAGAAGATATAATATCCGTTTCATGAAACAGCACTCTAGTTTTATGACTGCCAAGTGAATATTGCTAACTTTCAAACAATACTAAATTTTTTCAATTTTATTTGGATGGAAAAATATAAAATTTATTGTCTGTTCTCATTTATTTGTCTAGTTATGGTTATCTAGTTATCTAGATATCTAGTTATCTATTTAATTTAATATTTGAATAAATAAACATAATATTTTTTTATGTTGTATAAATTCTATCAACCATAATTATAATAATTTATATTTTTGAAATAAAAACCTTTGCATTTTGTTTAATTATTATCGTCTTTAATTCTGTTTAAATAATATCAATAGTATAACCATAGATAGAAAGATAGAAAAGCAAGAATAAATTGAATTAAAACAAATCAAGCAAATAAAATATTTCCAATCAACATTAACTGCGTGGATGTTTGCTTGGTATAATATTTTTGGCATTTAATTGAAATAGAATCGACATTAGGAATTTATTATATTTTTTTCTAACAAACAAAGTATAATAGAAAAACTATTTACCACCGAAATACGTGACCAACATGCCAGTAAACCTACAAAATGAAAGAAAGAAAGAATGAAAAGAACTAAGCCGAGCGAAAGTCGACATAGTCTAAACAGGACGATTCAACTGACCTAAGTCCACTCCCAAACAGAAAATAATTTTCTTTTAGTTTATCTGTATTTTTTTGTGGTCAAACCATTGTTTGCCTTTATATTATAGAAGATGAAATAAAATAGGATAATGAGTCTACATATATATTGTATATATCAGATCACGTGTCTGTCATATATTTTTTCGTATAAATAGAAAAAAAAAATTGTTTTTATATTATTATTGAAATTCAATAGAATTTTTTGGAAATATGTAATGGTTTTAATTTAATTTTCCTACTTAATTTTTATATTTATTTAACATTATAAGTACTCTTGAATTAAATTTTACTTAGCCTTTATTTTGGATCAATTTTGATGTAATTAACTGCTTATTGTTTTTTTTTTAATTTTTGAAATAAAGAGAATATATCTATATGTAAAGTTTTGTTTCTTTTAATGAAAACGAATAATTGAAATAAAAATTATGCTTTCAGTATTATGCGAAATGTTGTATTATTCTTATGAAAATAAAAACGTCATTTGCTGATTAAAAAAGCATGATAAAAAGTGCATCATGTTCACTTTTACTTTTATGTTTTAAAAGTAAGTAATCACTTAGGTAAAAATAGAAACAAAGACATAATGCTTTGATCTTACATTTTTATTATTCAGATGAATAACATTCACTCTGTAAATGAGCGTCTTTTTAAACAATTGAACTAAAGAAGTGGTGTAATTTTTTAATTACTTATTCAACTTTTAGATTAAGAATTTTTTTATGAAATATATAATATGCCTGTTTCAAAAATATAATGCATACATTTATATCTAGTCATGCCATTTGAAGATATTAAAATAAATATGGTCACGTAAAATTTAAAAAATATAAAACAAAAATAAAAATAGAAAAAATAATATTGCAAAAAAACTTTCGAATTATTGACTATCATTAACCATATTAACAGAGCTTGTCACGTTATTAAAATTAAAATTATTTGAAAATAGTTTTTGACAAATTGCATTGCATTTTAAGCAACAAATACAATGTTTGGCTTTGATTTATTTGCAATGAAAAAGTGTTTACAGTGAAAAATTATTACAAATTTTGTGTAAGAGTAAAGTGACAGTTGGTTTGCGTATTTTGTTTATGTATATATTTATCATGAACAGGAACTAAAAAGCTAGAATATTAGCAGTGATTTTTTATTTACCTGGTTTGAATTCTAGTTATCCAGTTTGTCAACGGGCAGCTGTTTCATATACAGTTTTGTTCTAATTTGCATGATCAGCTTATATCAGACACTTCCTAATCATAAAAGATATTAAAAATTATTAGATTTCCTATGAAAGCCATATAAATAAATTGAATAATATTGTGGTATTACATGTTTTTTTATAAATCTCTATTATTTTTGCTACATACCATTCCATTTTCTATAGTTTATGAGATTGTTACAATATCTTACGTCAATGTTAGTTTATTTCCTCCTTGTTCACCCAAAATCAATTACCATACCCACTGAAATAAGCATTGATTCTGGTATAAGAGAAAACGTAATAAACACATTCCATTTCACAATAACAAGAAAATAATTGCGGCTCATACAAATTAGTGTCTCATTAATTGACTATAATATTGTTTTAGATATATATATATAAATAGATTGATGTGTGTGCTGAGGGTAAAAGAAACCCTCCCTCTCCTTGAAATCGAATGATTTACCCTTGTACAGTTGGTAGTAACAATTTCAAACAAGCAACAAAATTACATTTTTGTCTTGATTAAAAAAAAAAGATCAATTGCAAAGAATAACTCACTAGTATTTTCATTAAGAATATATTAAACTATTGATAACTATTATGATTATTTGTTATTACATATTAATACACATAATGACAAATATAATTTTAATCAATATTTATAACCTATTTTCTAATAAGGTTGGTTATAATTAATGACTTAGAATTCTCTTTAACCTAATTCGCGTCAATAAAAAGCAAATAAAAACGCACATAATCTTAATCAATTATGTTGAAAAAAAACCACTTTTTTAACTTTAATTTAAGTTTAATAGTTTTATGGGATTAATCCCATGTGATTGTTAATTGAATATATGCAAACCTTGTCACTTCACATTGCTTGAATATTTAAATAAGTTTATGACTGTTTTGAAAATGTATGGAGAACATGAATATTTAATTAAATTGCCACTGTTTATGTACAACATCACTATCATCATCCTCGTATATAAAAAATTGGAGTTCGTCCAAGGAAATTTTTCTCCTGTTTACTAAAAACTCAATGGAATTTTAAATGTGACACAGGGGATAATTATTTCTGATATATAGGCACAGATCAATCTTAAAATCAAGTTTGACTCATCTATGTCTAAATAAGTACAAGAGGTATTAGCATATTATAACAAAGAAAACATTAATCAAAATTTGATAAATGAAAATCAGATCAATCTTCATAATTTTAAAGTGAAGAAGTTATTTTATCTTATATGTATATAGAAATCTAATTTTCTGAAAAATACTGAACTGAAGTTTTGTGGTATTGTCATTATTTAATTAATTTATTTTTTATTATTGTTTACTTTGTACAATCCATATATAAAAAATATTTCAACTTGATTCCGATTTATTCTAAATTGGCAAAAAAAATTTCACTATTTTTTTAAAAATTTTGACTAATGTAACATAATATTGTATTTAAATTTGGATAGATTACTCTCAATTCAATTATTAAATCTGTATAACAATCGAAGTACTATATATAATAATACTATAATATAGTTGTTTATCTTTATTTAAGAGGAAGCAATTAATTCGTTCCGATTGCCAACCGACGGTATCTCTTGATTAGGATTCTTATCAGGATATGATGGATGAACGATGACGTGTACGTTTCCTACATAATTTAATCAAATACTGAACCTGGAAAATCGTTCACGAAAATGATTGGATGATTTATTGGATTATAATTGCACGTTGAGTTTTATGATTAATTATTTTACTCACGATTTTACTCTTCTTCTTACTCCCATTTTTCTTATTATATTCAGCAAAATTAAAATCTTAAAATAAATGTAAAAACAAATACGATTTATTGCTTAATTAACTCTGAACTAGAAATGCACTCTAAAAACGTAAATTATAATTATACTAGTATACAACTTAAAATTTACTATAAATATAAAAACTTTTTCAACTAAATAAACATTTAGGTACAAAACCAGCCCCCCAAAAAAAGTTCAATTAAAGTTTTGCGTTTAAATATAGAAATATAACAATCGTATTTAAATTTGTGTAATAAAAGTAATAAATAATAGAATGTGTCTGCATACCTTTAAGTTACAAAATTATTTTGACGTTCACAGTTTTCGAACAAATTTTCATGTGATATTTAGTAAAAATGTCACAGCAGTTCAGGAGCAAACTTAAATTTAGTGATGTGCTGATGATGTGATAAATAATGTTTAAAATATATTCACCATATTGAAGCTCTTTTAATTTTTACTAAACATTTTTTTAGTATACATTTTTACTTACAAAACACATAAAAAAGTATAATATAATGTGTGAAGAAAAAGAATATCAAATTTAAATGAAATGAAGTTCATCTAATTTCCTTGATGTCCCGAGAAAACCTAACTTTTTTTCGGGATTTCGCTTAAAAAGATTATGCGGCGAGAGTACTACCAGTAAGATAAAAACAAATTTTTTTGCTGTTATCTTGGTTTTTTTTGTGTGATTGTTGATATTGCATTTGTTCGAAAACATATTGTTTTCAGGAAAATGCTTTCTTTTTGTAAGTGGTGCTTGTATAAACATTTTTTATATTATTTGTTTCATATAGAAATATGCGTAAATAATTCTTTGATCATTAGTCAATATATTGTATTGTATTACGTGAATGCTATATCGTATACAACATAAAGAACGATGTGGTAAAAAATATAGAAATGATAAATTTTTTATATTATATCATATTCTAGAGTTTTCTTGCGAATAAGTTAAATTGCATTTTTTGTATAATCCTAAATGATAATTTAATAAAAAATGTTTATAATTTATTGGATACATTGTAAAAAAAAGAATTATGTTGTTATATGTTTTATTAGTATTTTTGATTTTGCCTAAATAATTTTGGTTGGTTTTAAATTCGCATATGGAATTTTTTTACTTATATATATGATGAGTATATATATTAACAACCTTGTAATTTTAACTTTCCGTTCTATGTATGAAAGAAGACCTTATGAGCATTCAATCGTCTTTTTGTACCTGTACTTACTGAATGGGTATGAGATGTTTTCGTTAATAAAAATAAACCCACATTTTATAAGAACATACTGTTAGGATGTTTATAAGGGATGGGAGTGGTTGAGAATTGTTATCGATGTATATAAGGTGTTTACGAATAATGTTTGTTTTTTGTTCGTTCGATTGGCCATTAAATTGTGGTTTTATGTGAACGGAACTTAGATAACATAAGTTTCTGCTGTAACAGAAATAAATTTTGACTATACGGAACTAATGTATAAGGTTTGTTTTAGAGAGTTTTGTCCTTTCCATTCCAATATATCCTCTAAAAAATATATATAACAGAATAAAATCACGAGTTGCCTAATCGAATTTGAATCGTTTCACGTTTTTTTTCATTCAGATTGTGTATATAATACACTCAGTTCGAGTGTAAGATAAGATTATTTATTTACACATTTTTACTCAAGTATATATTTATAACGATTTATTGAAAACATATATAATTTTTTCTTTATTTTGATTCTATGTGTTTATATATTTTTTTTATTTTTCAAATCATACGTTGTGTATATATACTTTTATGTAATCATTTCATGTTATAGTTTTGTCGTACGTCAGTAATAACAATTTCGCACAAAAAATATTAAAATATGATTCAAAAAATAATTATTAATTGATCTTAAAATCAGATTAATAGACTGAGTTGAATGATGTAAATTCAAAATTATGATAAAATATTTGGTACGATATTTAATATTTGTTGTTTGATTGTTTTTGTATTTTACATTTAAAGCATTTATATGTTAATGTCGAATAATATCCGTCCTATAATTAACTTTTTTACACACAACGAAATTCATTCACAATGTATTAAAAAAACATTTGGTGTATCGCACCAAAAATATCAAATCATATTTCAGTTGAAAATCCGTCAACATTCATATTCCAAAAAAAAAAATTTTTCAATATGAGTAAGTATACACAACAAAGCCATTTCCTATTTTTCATGATGAAAATTGGGTAAATATGTTAAAGTATGAGTTTTATAGTGCGAGTTATATGCCAACGTTCTTTTATTTTTTATTAAATAAAACTGAAAATTAAAGTTTTTAATTTTTGGATAGTACGGTTAAATTTAATTTTATTCCCAATTAAGAAAATATAAAAATATCTAAATTTAGTAAATACTCGTGATTTTTGTTAGTTAGAATTGTTATTTCCCAACAGAAACTGGAAGCTTTTTATCCGTAATTTTTCTCACTTCAAACTTTTTAAATTTTTGAACTGGTTTTTGTAATGGTTTTTTAACAAAAACATTTTTCAGGTTTGGTTTTTTTAATTCAGGTAGCGGATTTTTAATTTTTATTTCAGAATTGATTTTCCAATTTTAACTTAAAATTATTTTGTTTTATAGTTGAAGTTGGTGGGTTCAAGGGACATTTTGTTTTTTTATCAAATACTTTGTTTTGATTTATATCTTGATTTCGTTTTTTTAAATACATTTGCTTATTTATTTTTGAATGAATCGTTGGTCTTACTTCTCTCGAATCACATTGTAATTTATTTTCATCAAATTTCTCTTTGTTCTCTTGAATAACAAATATGTTATTGTCCTTACTTGAGGTTCCGTTTTTATAGTCCATATTTTCCATAATTATATGAACATCGCTAATGATATTGTCAATTGAAAGTATTTGTTCTAAGTGTTTCTGTGCATTGTCTAAAAACCCTTGAAATCCCTTTGCTAATAGCACTATATAATAAAATTAGTTTAATGTGGTAGATAAGTGAGAAATTAAATTTTTTTTAAATATTTTACTCGAATCAATATCTTTTACAGCAACTGTATGTATCTGATTAATTGCTGATCTACTAATCAGAGCTTGTGATTGTAATTCGCATTTATCACTTTTTTTTAGTTGTTCTATGTACTTTATAATGAACTCAGGTTGACTTAAGAACCATTCTTTAGTTATAACCATTTTAATTAAAATTTTTAATATGTTAGTTATTCAGTTTGTTGAAAACTTAATTTAATATAATAATATATTGTTTTTAAAGAGATTACTACGATTCCATTGTATATAAAAAAAAAAAACTGACATTGCATGCTTACTAAAATATGAAAATGAAGATTGATTAAAAAATTTAGTTTGTATTGTAAAAAAGATTTCTTCCTTGTAATATTTTAAAACCTCTTCAATATATAGTTTTCACTTCAAAGTTTCACACCAAAAGTGCATTACAACACAAAATTAGTTCTATTAAAATCATAAAATCTTATTTCCGATTTTGTAAAGATTGTGTCAAGTATATGCAAACATAAATTAGACAAAATATTTCAATGTAGAAAACGTATTTGAAGCACTTCCTGATAGACTAAGAGTATACATGAAAATTATTTTAAATTTATAATTTATAATATATAAAGAAAAATGTTGTGTTTTCTTTCTTGCTTTTTTCTTTATTTTTATTTATGAAACACGACAAACATTTTAAAGTTAAAACAAATAATGTTTCTTTTCTAAAGAATAAAAGTTCTCTTTTATGTAGATAGAAATTTTTTTACCATACACAAAATATTGTTTTTTTATTTAGAAAAATAAAATTGTTTTAAATTCAACTCTATAAAAGTATAGACATTTAAATGAAAAAAAAATCCTTTAAAATCTAAATGTATATAATTCAAATTAGCTATATTTGTATTTAAACAATCCATCGGTATTATCAAAATAGAATCAATTAAAGGCATTGAAATTTATGTCCTCTTTTATTCTATATGAATAATAATATATTCTTTCGTCACAAAAACAGAATATTGTGCTTCCTTGAGCATGTTATTGGTGTGACATGAGAAGTTTAGTTAAACAGCATAAATAGCAACAAACTGAACGTTAAATGAATTTGTTAAAGGAGAACTTCAACCGAAATTATATGATTTAATAATCAGACACAAACATTCTTCTAGTAGAATTAAGTTGTCAGTCAACGTAGTTCTATAAAGTAATCAACACTTTCAACATTGTCTCTATATAATGTTACTGCAATATTTTTAACTTTTCGAAAATTCGAAGCAAAAATATCATACAAATCCTAAACTTTAAGTCGTTAATACTCTGTCAAAATCTACAATCCTTTTGTTGAATTTTGTAAATCATTGGAATGGTGAATTTATATTAAAGTTGTATATTGTAACTTTTTTTTTTGTAGAAAAAGGGTTGTGTAAATTAAAGTCTTCAGCTTAGGAAAAAGAAACTTTATCTGAACTTCAAATATTTATTGTTTTTAGGTGTTAGCATTCACAGTGCGAAACCGAAAAAGTTTTTTTTATTATTGTTGTTGTTTGCTGGGTTTGTTTTGGAATAATGAAGCGCGACAAATTGACTTTGAAGTTGAGAATATTTAATTTGTTGCTTTATCATTTTTAAATTTTCACTATTAATCATGATTTTTAATATTGTTATTACATACAAATATCCGTATATAAGTAAATTGTATCTGAGTTATATTTATTTTTTAGGCATATTTTCTTATAAAGAATTATATGATGGGAAAATCGTTAATCATTTATTTTTTAACACGGAAAAATCGTTTCATCAATCAAAATATTAAAATTGAATCTAAATTGAAATATAATTTTTAATTATTTTTGTTTTAACTTAACAAATTATATATTTTCACACAAATGTAAAATGTAACAAAAAGACACTCAATGACTTCTAATTCTTTCCATCTATATCTATATAGTAAATTCATTGGACAAAAACGTTGTATTTGCACTTAGCGAAGCATGAAATTATTTCTGTCTTTCGCATTTTGAAAAATATTGAACCAGCAATTGTGTCAATTGGTGTGAACAAATTTTGGAATATATCCAACTGGGTTATAGTAGGTTGAGTATGCTAATTATTTAATCTTTTAACTACAAATTATGTAATAGTAATATTATTTATTAAAATAATTTTTTCCGTTATCTCGTAAAAATAATGACTGAATTAAGCATAATTTATAAATCTTAAAGTTTACACATTTCTAAATATTTTCTTAAAAGATTATTATGCGTTTGCTGTAATTTTGTACTGTAAAAAGTATCTGACATTATTGCATATAAGGTAAATATATAAATAAATAAAAATTTATCTCATACCTAATTTTTTTTTATACAAAAAGTTCAAACAATTGTGAAGCAAATCTTTTAACATCAAAAGCTTTTGTGTTTCACCACAAGATTTGCGTGTCTTATTTAACACTGAAATAAATCTTTTTTACATTGCTGAATGTTAGTTCATAACGTGCATGATAATGGCCTGCTTAACGAGGGTAAAAAAATTGAATTATTGTGCGGAGGATGTATATTAAACGTCTAAATGGCATCCTTGCGTGATTCCAAATTGAGATTTAATTTTGTTTAGAAAAATAAAGAAGAATTCGTATTATATATTTGTATGGAAAAAAATTATAAATTTCTGGTCTTAAGATTGTCTGTCAGTTTGAAATTTATATAATTATTCGCACTTTTTATTTGATTGAAAAAATTCTTTCAACTTAAATTCAACTTAAAATTCAACTTAAATTCAACTTAAATTCAAATTCTTTCAACTTAAAAAAAATACATCAATATTTTGTTTCAATTTATTTTTGATATTTTATTCCTTGCTGTTAATTCTTAATTAATTTAATAACAATAATTCATTAAAGAGCTTTTATAAACTGAACAAATGCATATATATATAATAATTGTATATAATTTTTCTAAGATTTGTTTCAAATTTTATTACTCTTTTATTACAAAAAGAACAAAAATCCTAAGAAAATAGTTATTTTTGAATATAAAAAAATACTTAGATTTGAAGATTGAATACATTCCTCATACCACAATTCAAAGAAGTAACCATCTTACTGTCTTGAAATACTTATCCCAAATGCATTATGAAATTCAAGTGCAAAACAAACGGAACAATTTCCATCGTATTATCGATATTTAAATTGAATAATCTTCCCACAAAAATTTCAACGTTATAAAATCTTCAACCATTCGTTTTTTTTTCTTCTTGCCTTTTGTTCCCCGAAAGTCCTCGAAGACATTCAAAGTGAAATTGGTTGGCGTAACACAAAAAAGTTTTTCAATAAAGAAATCACTTGAGCTTCAAGTCGGATAAGATTTAATAAATATTAAACTTTTTTTTCTTTTTAATTATTAAATATTAACTGATTTATGGCAAGTTATACGGTTAAAATTTTTACAAGGATGGATAATTTTAAATATTTTAAAATTTTTAAATTTAAAACTCGCTGTTGAAGAAATGAGGTCTATCCATTTTTCCTATTTAAATAACAATTTGTTTTCCAATAAAAATAATTTAAACATTTTACAGAAAACAGAAATCGATTGCCACGTAATACTTAAAACATATTTGTAAAGTTAAAAATAAAAAATAAAGTATAAATATAAAAATCCCATGGGAAAAAGTCAATTTAAGTTTTCTATTTATATTTGTTTAACTTGTCTTGTCTTGTACAAAATAATATTAGAAATTGAAAGCAACAAAATCAATTTTCACACGTTTATAGTTGTTGTTCTGTTAAAAGATCGATGATGTTTGTGAGTTCATTGAATTTAAGACGTAAAAGAGGCGGCGGCGGTCAATATACTATATATATATATATATATATATATATATATATATATATATATATTTGACATATACGGTTCAATTCGTTTAGAATGATGGGGTTCAAAACTTTATCGTATTAAAGTGAGGATTGTATATTAGGGATGTGATGAAACGATATTTTCAATATCTATTGCGTTTTTTCTCTTCTCTTTTTTTCGGAAGTGAATTTCATTGATTTTGAAGTTGGATTCTGTTAAGGTGTCGTTGACCTTTGTAGTTATTTACTTGGTACGGTGTTATAAATATTGAGTAGTATGACCTGTTTGTCGAATAAGCAATGAACATTATATTCTGTTATTATACAACAGAAAAAAAATAATATACATCTTTTAAGTCAATCTATTCAATTTGTATTACTTTTTTTACTATGCACAAAAATGCAGTTGTTATAGTATTAAGTTTTTGAGTTTGGAAACTGAGATTTTAAGAAGATCTTTAATTGTGCATTATTATTTCTGTTTTTACGTCGAATTGTAATCGTATAATTTTTAAAAATGTTATAAAACTTTTGCACACCAAAAGATTATATATTTACTATTATTTTGTTTTAAATTTTCCTCAATTATTTATTTTATATTTTATTAATACAATATGCAATTTTGTTTTACTTTTTTCATAAATATATATATCAAATATCAAACAAAAAATTTTTATTTCTAAATTTAAAATTCAAGAAAAATAAAACATCAAATAGAGAAAGCTTTAACTTTAACAATTGATTGTGGAAATTGATATTTTTTGTAAAATGAGAATAATTTTGCTTAACAATCTTATATTTTGTTTCTGCGGGTTTAATGAGGCGCTATCATCTTCTGATTCCGTTTCAATAACACAAAAGATTTTTTTTTTCGAAATTGAATAAGAAAAAGGAGAATAAAAACGATTCCTTATGATGGGAAACACAATTTAATGAGCAGGATTCCGTGCTACAAATATATATACATATTCGAGTTTTTTTTCAGTTATTTAACAAACGAAAATATATTGTTCATGTTGTAAAGACGTAAAATAGGGACTTCATTTTTTATGTTTGTTTGATTGAAACGAATTCCCGTGAAGATGTTTTTCTTTAAAAGATATATAATAAAATATAATAAACATACATATAGTATATATATTCATAATATTACTAAAAATAAAAGAATAAAATTTTTCTTTGTTTTGAATATATTTTTCCCTCTGGTAAATTTTTATAAAAAAATCTCCCGTCACTATTTTGAAGCGAAAGAAAATGAAAAAAATGCGCTTTTTGCATGTAAATTTTAATTTTTTTTTATTCTTTCAGAGAAAATCTCATTTGCTTTGTAAAATTCGTCAGTGTTTGTATAAAATTAATTTTCTAGAGCTATGCACATTTTGATATGTTCAAAAGAAGTACCCATACTGTATGTGCATACCAATACATAATAATAATAATTATAACATGTTTAAGCAATAAAAAAATTATATAATCGATTGCTAAAATTGTAGAATTAGTAGACATTTTATTGGAATTAAAACTAACATATTTAATATTTTTATTCGTTGAAAAATTATGTTGGTCGAATTCTTTGCAGAGTATATAAACAATTTCTAAAAAATAAATCTTGATTATATTTAACTGTAATCTGCAAAAATATACTTCAATTACAGTATTAAAAATATAATGTACAATAAAATAAGAAAAACAATTAATCGGGTCATACGCGATTGTATCATAATTTTTATAAAAAAAAATACAACCGCGTTTTATTCCCTTTGCTATGGTGTTAACGATTATTTGATTGTCATTTATTAGAATATTAAAGCTCACGGTTCCCTCGTATTCATATAACAACATTCTAATTTATTGTGCTTAAAATAGTTAACATACACACACACACAAATTTGTAGGTAAGTTAGTAAGTGAGTAGAAACACGACAAAAGACATTAAAAACGAATAAACTGCAAAAATAAAAAAAAGGGAAAATAATGTATAACACCAATTATTAGCTGTTAGATCTAACGCAATATAAATTTGATAATAAATCAAAAATAGATAAAAAAACCAAAATTTAATAAATGAAAAATTATATATGCATATATATGTAGTAAATAAAGTATTACTATAATGTTTTAGACGTGATAGAATGTGACTTTGATTTTGTTTCTTTTCTATCATGATAAAAAAAATATATTACAGTTGCTGAAATTCTTTTAAAATATTATTTAAAGAAACATGAAAATTATACAAAGTTTTAGAAAATTTGAGATTCCTATATGTAATCAAACAATGCGAGAAAAAATGTGTAGAAAACATTAATTCAACTGACGCAAAAAAATTTGTCGTAATTACTGCTTGAGGAACTTTCTATCTCTTCCTGTATATATAATAATTTTCGTATGGAAAATTATCAATTATAATTGTATCATCTTGTAATAAGAATCTCCAAGATATAAAAATTTAACATTTACGAAATTTCTTTTAATTCTGTTTATGTTGTAAACTGTACAATTCTACAAAATATTAAAAAAAGGTTAATGTCGGATTTTATAAGTGACACTTAAATTATAGTTGCTTTCTTTATATAAAAATCCTGTTATATTGTTGTCTTTTTCGTTCTTAAGAATGAAACCTATTATAAATGTTTTAAATTAAAACATAAACAAATTTGTTAAAATTATGAAATTTCTGTTAATATGCAAATAAATACAAAAACAAAATTTTTTCTTAAACCTTGAAATCTTTAAAGGTGTTTTGTTTATAAAATGACTTGACATCTAATACCATCCATCATACTCTTTACGGGTCGAAACAAACAATGTTTAAAGTGTTCTTGTAAACTACTTAAATTCCTCTTACATAATCTAACAGTTTTGTGTCGTAAACAATAAATGCGAAGTATTAGATCTTTGGTATTTAATGTCTATTATTAATGATTATAATAACCAATGACTTGTCAAATGCACACGTTTACATTTTCTAAATGACATATTAGACATGTTTATTGTGTTGTATTAGTTAAAATAATCTAGAGTTAGAGATATCGATATAGACAATTTTTTTTTATTTAGTTTGATTATTAGTTTCTTCAATATTGTGTCGATTGAGGGTAATAAAGTTTGCGTCGATAAATAACGTCCAAATATTTATGTTTTTTTTTTTGTTTTCACTATTATATAGATAAACACACCAATAATACCAATAATATTGAAATTCAACATTCCGATAAAACAAAAGTTTTTTTTAGGTTTAAATTTACCCAAAAATTTTAATATTTCCAATCAAACTTGATATCGATTATATGGAATAAAATAGAAATTTTAGTTTTTTATATGAATGCTTGAAATAAAACAATTGGGGTCAATCGAAAATGCTACAACTGTCATATTTTGTTATGGTCGAGGCCGGATAATGTCAAAACCCTTATTTTAGTTAGATAAATGCTTCAGCTTTATAGAATTATATAATAACCAAATCCATCGTACGCTCATTCAGCTCTTATTCAATCCTATTAAATAATTATTCCTTGAGTTCACTGAGTTTTTTCATAAGTCTGAATTTCACATCTTTTATATTGTTGTTGGTTTGTTGTTTATGTTTGCCCCTTTTAGCCCTAAATTATTCTTCCTTTTTTCGTTTTTTTTATCTTCTTACCGACGATGATTAATTTTTTACAACTTTTCTTTTATTGCGAAACAGCAGAGAGAAACATAACAAATTGGTTTGTTTGGTTCTTTTTTTTATTTATTTTTTTTCAGTATAATTTTAATCTAAAACTCAAAACGATAAAGATTTAAGGATTTTAGGATGGAATGTTTTAAGAGTTATTACTGACCGGGCAGGTGTTTGAAAGAATTTGTTGAATTTTAATCGAAGTTAAATTCAAGCAAGTGGAGACGCCAAAATGTCGAAACAATTTATTGTTACTTTTTTCTTTTTGTTTTTCTTTATAATTTATTGAGAAAAAAGGGGTTCGAGTATATTTTATATGACTGTCCAATATTTAAATATTATGGTTGAACGAAACTGCTTTAATTACATTTTAGCGGTCATATCATTTACTGAAAGCCTAAGAGTTAGATTTTTTATTTAAGGTAAATATTATGATGAATTTGGTTATTTACACGGAAACACTTTTAATTGAATATTTTTCAAAATAATGATTATAATTTGATTTTGTGACAAAAATTACAAAAATTTTATTTTATCAAATTAAACAACTACATATTAATAAATTTTTTCGACAGTATATATTTTCAGATGTGGATTATTTATTTGGTGATGTCAATCATTTTTTCGGAAGAGTGTTATATCAAAGTCCTTTTAATAAATAAATTAATCTGCATCTTATAATAAAATCTTTAGACTGATAACGGATATTTGCTTTTCTCTTACATATTATTTTTTATTGTATCTAAAAATTTAGGGATAGAAAATATTGAAAATTATTATTATAGGTCTATCACATCTTAAGCTAATTATCATATAATATGGAAAATAATGGTTTAACCATTATTTCTGGTGGATCTTTGTACAATTTTAAATGTTCTCAGCACCTGAATAAAATACTTGGAATTTTTATTTGTATAATGCATATCGGCTCATCAAAATGAATTCGTTCTATATTGTGTCTCAAGATATATTATTCAAAAAAATAAAAATAAAATAGGTTAAACAAGAGACAGACAATCTACTTTTATTTTGACATCAAAAGAAAAATTTTTGTTTGTTCAAAAGAAAGAAAAAAGAAAATGAAAGAAAAATAAAAAGGTGAAGAGAAGAATTTCAGCATAAATAAACAAGAAAATATGCAGCACATTATTAATTTACATATTTTTTTATTGTTTTGATACAAAAACATTCTTCTCTTGAATATATATTATCTATATAACATTATAGAGGAAAGGATCACAATTGAACTTTATTATATGTACATTTTTCATACTTTTATTTGCCTGTCACCTTTGTTATTATTTTAAAACTTTCTGGAAAAACAAATGTTTTATTATTTAATAATTTTTGTTATTTATTTTACCATCGACGAATTTAAAATATTTTACTTAAAATTTTGAGATAAAATTCATATACATTTGACAAATATAAAAGAATTCATAAATTTAAGAAAAAAAAACATGATTCAGATCGACAAAAAAAATATAATCTTTTCAGTGACGAAAATAAGAACTGTATAAAATGGTATTTTTATTTAAAAACTTGATTCAATTTTAAATTACTTACAAATTATTTTATTTTCATATATTTTTTTATTATACAAGCTCATTTATAATGACATAACCCTTGGGAAATATATAAAAAATCAAAAAAAAAATCCTTTCCATCCATAAATGAAAAGATTTTTATAATTTAGTTTTAAAAATTAAGCGTTTCTTACTGTTGCTAATGTTTTTTTGCTAATTTAATAAGAGGAAAAATATTTATTATTATATGTAAATAAAGTAAAAAAAACATTTAATGTCTGTAAAAAAGAAAACAGTGAAAACATATAAAAGATGGACATTAATATAATAATTTTAATCAATAAATTAGTTTAAATCGTTTTTTACATTTTCTGTGTTCTAATTTATAATTATTATATGTTTTATAATAATATTCGCGATACGAGGAGACGGTATATATACATAGCAATACACAGAAGCCGTTTATTAAACATACAATATTCGTGATAATCCTTTGCACAATTACACAATAATTATCGAGTCATTATCTGAATATTTATAATAATGTGCTGTATAAATGTTTTAATTATACATTTAACTAATTGGAGTAGATTTAATATTATATTACAAACATACATGCACATACAATGATACACATATACCAGGTAGTATTTATACCTATCTTCTAATAAATACATGCATTTGGTTTAATTAACCCTATGGTATATTATTTTTACAAATATTACAATATTCTAAAGCTGTTTCAAATTTAATTTAATTTTTCTTTTCTATTTCATTTCAGACTCATGTACACATTTTTATCTTATTTAAAAGCATCAATGAATGAATTAATATTAAAATTTTCAAAATATTTTCAAAAATAAAAAGTTTTTAATTAAAAACTATATGAACTGAAATTGAATGGTCTGCTGACTCTAAATGTAATATTAAATTTTTAATGATTCACACTTGCGACGGTACGTTTATTTCAAATGTTTTCTATTCAAAGAACTTTGTTTAAAAAGGAATGAGAAAAAATATTAATCGTTTATGAATATGTAACTATTCGGTGTTAAAACTCAAAATAACCGTTTATATTAAAAAAAATTGGAGAATATTTTAAACAAATCATAATTATAAAAATAGTGTGAACAATATTTTTTTCAATTCTACTATAAAGGGTTAAAGAATATATTAATGGTCATAACATTGTAATTAATCATGACAAATTATCTATTTTTATTATGTGAATATATGGATTGAGGGTTCGATTATATATTGTATCAGCAATTATAATTGACTATATATAGTTCGGATTATATATTCATATACATAAATACATAATATTGTGGTTTGGGATATTTGCACTAAAGATGATTATGTCCTCCGAATTGACGAATGAGGTATGCGGTGTTGTGTAATGCCAATGTCGATTAATCTAAATATATTTTGAGACAATGAGGATGAAAATGCTTGTTTAAAGTCAGTAGATGATTAATTTTATTATCTTAAATTGATTTTTTGTGCTAAGATTATTTTTAATTAATTTTGATTGCATCAAATCAAGAAGTATTTAAAATATTGACCAATGAAACAAATGAGATTCTCACCTAGAGCTCTCATATTTTACTTTATATTTTTTTTATTTACTTTTCATTATACTATTATTATTCTATTAAATTTAAATGATTGGTTTGTGTGCTTTTTTATAGTTAGTTGAAGAAAACTTAAATAGTTTATGAAAGTGCAATAACATTTACTTGATATTTTAGTGCCGTTTTTTCTATAATTTGAGTAGAACTATCCAGATCAAGAAAAATCTTGGTCAATATAATATAGGCAAACAAAATTTTTTAAATAAAATTTATTTATTTAATAGAAAACATTAATTTTCTCAAGCAAGTTCATGATTGTTGAGTACCATCCCCTTATTCTTATCACGTACAACAAGTGAAATAAAAAAAATGAAAGGAAGAACAAAATAACAACAATGTTTACACCAACAACAAAAATAAGAAGAAAAAATACATGAAATTTTATTTTCGTTTGAAAAAAAAACGAAAAATTTTCATTTATATTTTCTTGTATTGAGAAAAGAAAAAAACCTTTTAATTTTAATTTTCAAAAGGGAATTAAATTATTTACAATTGACAGGGCTTTGCAAATATGATAAATGACATTCAATAAAGTAATGAAAATCTGTTACAATCATTCATTGAATGTGTCAATACAGTTTTTCCTTCTTTTTTTTTATTGGTACAAATTTCAGCCAAATTGATCGATGATGGATTTTTAAGATGTCTTTTGAAAAATTTTCTTAGAAGACAAATTATTTAGACGGAAATATTGTATATGAAACAGAGTATAGGTTATGGTAGAGAGAGAGAGAGAGAATATAGATATATAAAGAGTATAGAAAAAATTGTTTTTCTTTATTTATGTAAAGATTTAGAATAAGATTCTTTTTTTCTACTTATATTTTTTATACAATGGATTTTTTCTTTTTATTTTTATCTGTTTTTTATTTTAGATTTTTTGGCTTACACAGACTGAATATGAAAAACTCTGTCGTAGTATTAAATATGAAACAGAATAAATAAGGAAATATTTTAAAATCATGGATCAATTGTTTAAAATTGCTTTAAATATGAGTTTTAATCAGTATTAAATTATTTTAGAAATCAACGACACTGTTCAGAAATTTTAAAATTACAAATGCATAAATTTAATAAAAAAAATATATAGTTGGATTTCGGATGTTATTTAAAAAAAAAGAATATTATAAGAATTTTCTTTTTATATTAATTGTTATTCCTGGTTTCATAACCTATTTAAGTGACTGTTAATTAAGAAAGTATAGAGAAAAATGCGCGAGAATCTAAGGCATAAGTGCGAGTAAAAATAATTTTAGTTTAATTTTAAATTGTTGTGAAATCCGACATAAAAAGTTTAAACATAAAATAAACAGAGAAAAAGGGAATGAGAATAAGAGAAATCACAAGAATGTGGGTAAAAATATTTAAAGTAGTTACACATGAGATGTCACTTCTACAAACTTAGACTATAAAAAGTATTTGCATTATATTTTTGTATTATAAAAGAAGCTTCACATTATAGGAATAGACAAATTAACTAGCAATAGAAAAAAATAATTAGAAATTATAATAAGATTAAAGAAAAAAAAAATTTAAAACAATTGAATATAATGGAAAAATAGCGGAAATGGAAAAAGAATTGCACTAAGAACTAAAATTTTTGAAGGTAAAAAAATCAAAAAGTGATGGCAAATGAAGGAAAAGTTCATAGATCGACTTATATAAAATATTAAAATAAAACAATAAAGGAATTATTTTACCAAACTTTTTGACACAAGAAAAACCCTTTTCTGTTCATTTTTAGTATTTTTTGTATTTATCACATCTTTTGTTTAATTTCTAGCATTGTGATACGATAATAATATTTTTTTGTAATCTTCGTTCTGTTTGTTCTTCTTTGTAATTCTTTCTTCTTCTCAGTTTTCATATATAGGATTATGATTTTAATTCAAAAGAATGTTTTTCTTTTTCATTCTCGTTTTTTTATGTATAATAATGGCTCACAACGACTATGAGTACTTATTAATTATTTTTCTTCAGAGCATTGCAAAAAAAGCAACACCAACAATATAACAACAACCGAAAAAGGTAATCACAACAAAATTGTGTTTTTTGTTGTTGAATTGAATGCAAGAGTTCTTATTATTGTTAGATTATTTATTGTTATTATTATTATTATTATTATTATTACGTTTTTGAAAAAAATATAGAAAAGGATTTGAATGTCCTCCTATATTTATTTAATTATTTAATTTTTAGTTTTCATTATGCACATAAACTTTAAGTACAAATATTTAAATAATTCTAAATGTGTTGATTATTGAAAACTTTGTGAAGTAAATTATAGTATTTTTTAAATATTTTAAGTTGAAACATTTTTATATTATCGTTACATATTTATACTCCGAAGTGATAAAACTTTTCATACCAAATCAGCCTTATATCAATTTAACATTTTCATATATGTATCTATCCGTTTCACTCTCTCTGTCTACAGATATTTTTTTCTGACGACATACATGAATATTTCAATTTTCCGCCTGTTACATCGATTGAATCTGTTTACTTACTTACAATTGGACTATAAGGTTTTTTTATAAGAAAAACAACAACGAAAAAGAATGAAGAAAAAAGGGCAAAAAAGCAAATATTGTGGAGTAGGTAACCTAAAATGTCCAGTAGTATAAAAATAAGGATATCTATGTACCGAGGATGAATTTGTGAAAGATTTTTTCATATTATATTTGTATTTTGATACAAAAAACAACACTGTGAAAAAATCCAAACACCATTTGGTGGGTATTTTAATAGAGGTTTCAGCTTTTATTATCAATTTTATTTAAATATATTTTGAAATGTTAATGTAAAACTCTTAAATGCTTATAGTCGCAATATAAGTTTTTCATAAGAAAATGCTAAATAAATAAATAAATATCCTAAATTTAAATAAAAAAAAATTTAGGATCATTCTCCAAATTTTCTGACTTTTTTTTAATAACAATTATCTGCATCATTTTTATTTGTTCGATTGTGTGGAGGCGCCATAATAAATATTTAACAAATAATAATTATTTATCTCTGTTAAACAAAGATTACACCCACATATCCTCCCTCACACCCAACCATTGAATACAAACACGCAATACTCATAATACTCTCATACACATGCACATACAAATAATCGTTTATATTAATTTAGGATAGATACATCCTTCTACACTGATATAGAAGAGAAGTTGTTGGTAAATTTGGAGTGAACATATTTTTGAGGTGGGAAGCCCAATTAATTTATTTTAATGAGCAACAAAATAATATCACAGAATTAATCCTTTCAGCAATATTTTATATATTTAAGAATAAGAAATAAAAAAAAATACTTCAGTTATAAAAGCTTCAAATTTTTAATTTACTTTCTTTTCGACATTTTAAATTTTCAGACAACAGAAGAAACTATTTATAGAAGTTGCTCTATATTATTATTATCTATAATGATAAGTTAACAATAAAAAAATAGAAATTTGACAATGAAATACACCAATACACACATAAACAAACAATCAATTACTAGAAGCAACAACACACGATTAATGATTTAAAGATTCGTATATTATTATTATTATTATTACACCAATCAAGAAAAAGTAATCCAAACTCGAGGACACAAAACATGTTTCTGACTATGCTTGTATTAAGAAGAAAATAAAAAACCCCGTATTGTTAAGGATATTTTTCACAAATACACATTTCATTTAAGGGGAAATTGGTTGGAAAATTGAAATTCTCATTTTGAAATTTTCTCTTAATTTCTCTGCTTTACTCTCTCACTTCATACATTGAAATATTATTGCTAAAACAATCCCTTCTATGGACCAAAATACGAATAGAAAATATTTTGAAAGTTCATAAGCGCATTTAACTGCGCATTCTCTCGTGAAAAAAAGAAGAAGAAATTACAATAAAATACGAAGAACGGAAAATAATACTGGTCTGTTAAGTTAAAAAAATTTTTACTCTAGTTTTCTTAGAGACTTACAAGAGGAAAGTTTGGAAATAAAAGAATTTTTTTTCATTTATTTTACAAAAAAATTCTGTTTTACCTTGTGTTTACTATGTGCTGTGTACTTGTGTATTCATTTTCTCCACTCAAATTAAAAAAAAAATATTGAAAAAAAATGTAATTGTTTAATTGGGTTATTTTACTTTTAATATTAGAAGTGTTTTTTACTCTTTTTTTTTTGCTTTTCTTGTATATTTTTGTTTTTGTTTATATATCCATTTTTTGTTTTGTTAAAATGTTTGTTGTTGTTGGTTATTGTGAAGAAATCTGAATAAAAAACCATATATCGAAAAAAAAATCAAAGGAATAATTCATCAATTAGATTGACATAATATGATAAAGAAATAATATATGTTAGTACTTCATTTAAGAAGTTATTATTAAATTAAATGCTTAGACCAATTTATACAATAATTATGTTTTATGTGTTCAGTATAGGGATATGTAGGAAATTTCCTTTCAAAATTATGTACAGTATTATTATTTATTAAAGGTAAAATATTTAAAATTATTTTTGCTTTATTTTCGTTTTCCAAATTAAATTCAATCAGACAATTATATATTAGACTTTGAAATTATTTTCTTAATGTAAAATTCAATTTGTTTATATACATAGATTTTTTTGTGTCCATAATGAAATTCCTTTAATTTATTATGTCTTTTGTTTATGCTTTCCTATCTTCAACATTGTTAGTAATAGTAATCATTTTTTAATTAAAATAAATAATAATGCAGTATTTTATAATAATTATATTCTTTACATACGCAAAATAACAAAGAATTTTTCTATTAAATTTTTTACATCTTTACATGTTTTATTATATATTGCCTCAAAATTTGATAGTCCGTTGTATGTACATCAATTCGCAAAATAATTGGATATTATTTTCTTATACAACTTATATTCTTGTATTATCAAAAATTATTCTATCTAAGTAGAATTAATATTTTATATTTGACATTAAACAATTATTTAAATATCATTAAAACTCTTCTTTCTTACAACCGAGATAAATAATAAGGTATACATTGTTTCTGAAAAAATATCAAGTAAACACTAAAATAAAAATTGAATACTCTATAAAAAAATTTCTATAAAATAGGTAACAAAAATGTCGTCACATTAATCACCTGTTCAAGAAAATTTCTAAACATAAAACATGCGATTTTAATTTAACCTTTTTTAAATAATATAACTTTCTTAGTAAAATATATTTTCTAGGTACGTTTTCAATCAGAAACGACAAAATCGCGTGACATTTAATTCAACACTATAAGAATAAAAAATAAGAAAAGTATTTCAAGTGCAACGATTTAAATATAAAAAAAACGTAAATAATTTAGGCAAATTAATTCTAAAAAATGAGATTGTGTTAACAAACCCAAAAAAAAAAAAATAATCAGAAAACAGAAAACGAAGATAGAAAATTTAATTAAATAAATCAATGAAAGGAAAATGTAATTGTTTTATTGTTTGTGTACCGTTTCTCCTTCTACCCTTAAATATCTACTTACATTCATTGATTAGTATGTGCTTTCTTTAGTTTTTGTTGGTGTTGTTGACAAAAATAAGAAGAAGGGAGAAAAAACAAAGAATTAAAAAAAATATTATAGAAAACACAATTTTCTTATTATGTCTGAATGAAAAGAGAAGAAAAAAAGAATTTCTCAAACATCTTTTGTTATTTGCATAATAAACAAGTCAATTTTCGATTGAATTTTTCCTTCTTCTCTTTTCCTTTTTTTCAGTCGTTCTGTTTGCTCTCTGTTGTTTTTGTTGTTGTTGGCATAAGAGAATAAAAATATCTCTAGAAAGAGTTTCTAGTGTAAGTTAAATTTTGTTGAATACCAAACATAGAGATGAGAATATTTTTAAGGTTGACACATTTTTTCTGTAAAAATGTGACAACTGCAAGAAAATGCATTTACCATTTTTGACATTTGGTTGTCGCACAAAAAAAACTGTAAACTGAAAAAGATTGAGTTCGAATAAATTGGAAGTGTGGAAGTTTCAACTATCCATTTGGAAGACAAAAAAGAAAGAAAAGAAAAAATTTGAAAATCTTAAAAGTCCACGAACCGAAGAAACAAATACGATTACGAATGTCCCTGATATTTTTGTAGAACGAGTATGAAATGAACCGTAATATATAGGATCAAAATAATTGTTAACTGAACTTGAACAAATTTAGACTTAAACAAAAAATAAAATAAAATAAAAAAAACTTCAGCATTTTGATATTTGACTCTCCTTCGATTTTTATATGTCCTCCTTCTCCTTTGTAGATAGATAGAAAGATATAATAAAACAAAAAAGGAAAACAAAATAAAAAATGACCGGTCATTGCAAGAAAAGCACAAAAAAAACTTTTAAATTAATACACTTAATTATTTTCAAGTTCAAAACTGGCTATCATTCTATCTCTTTCTGTCTCTTCACTTAGTCACCCTCTCAGCATGAAACATATTTTTTTTGTCTTTTCTCATTATTTTATTATATTTTTTCGGATGTTAAACATTTAGTTCAACTTCAAGTATACTTTCTGTTGTGAAAGTATATGCATGTATATGGAGAATAATTAAGTACGATAGAGACGACAGACCGTTGTCGGTAAAAACATTTCGCTGTCTGTTTAATATAACCGAATAAGATCAAGAAATTGAAGGAAAAATAGAAAACGATAAAAAATATCACTTTAAAAGATTTTATAAATTTTTTATTTAATACAACAGTACTAAGTAATCACTAATTTATTTTGAGTGTATATATAATATTCCACTCATCATTTCTTCAACTCTTTGAACCCTTTTAATTGTACCTATAAAAAAATAACCATAGAAACTAATTAAAAATTTCTCTAATTATAATGCGTATAATAAAATTTTACGTAGTCAGTCAAACACAACAAAAATTTTAAAATCCAGATCAGATTCAATTTAGTTAAATCGTATAACAAGCCGCAATGTAATTTTTTATTTTAGTTTGAATTCTTTTTTTTTTTGGTTTTAAAAGAAATTAATAATGAAAGGATTATTTGAAATTTAAATCAATTGTGTAATTACATGCGGTTAAACTAATTTGTATTTTGTATAGAAAAACGAAAATAGGAATAGAAAAACATAATAAATTTTTTATGTTGTTTAGTGACTTATTAAACAAATACAACTCAAGACACACATAAATTCATTTCAATTTAAATATTTAGCTCCATCAATATAAAAATATAAATAAAATATTATAATAAAAATAACTGAAGTAAACATAAAATTCAATTATTAAAAAATTTAAAAAAAAACACAATATTTTTGTTATTTTTAATTTTAGATTAAAATCATTATACAATTAAAAAACATGTAAACATAAATGAGTTTTAATTAGAGGCAAAACGAACGAACAAAAAAAATAACAACAACAACAAAAAATGTATATTTTTAAATAAAAAAAAAAAATAAAGAAAAATTGAAAGTTATAAAAAACGGAAACATGAAAATAATCGCGAGTTCCACGTGTAAAATGAACGCGAGTATAATAAAAATAAACAATGTGTTATTAGTTGAACGGTGCGATAAATTTTTAACTCAAATAATATTGAGATAAAGTATTTTTGCTTTTATTTATTTTTTTTTTCTGTTTTTTTTTCTGTTTTTGTTAATTTTAATTTTTGAAAATATTTAAATTTTCAAATAAAAATAGTGAAATTTAAAGTGGTGATAATTAGTGAAAGCATATACATAGATAAAAAAAAAGTCATGGATGAAGGAATAATAATGAGTGGAAAAATGTCGACATTGTTCATTTTAACGTTAATGTTTTTCGCATTTCCAGGCAATTCATTACAAACATCATCGCAAACATTACAAGGTTTTGTATATCATTTTTATTTTAAATTTATCTTATTCTAGAATATTTATTCTATTAAAAATTTTATAGTTGCATCTAAATATTAAATTAATAATTTGATAACTTTTCAAAATTAAAATATTTTTAATGAAATTAATATTATTGCAAAAATACTCAACAGCATGAACAAGACTAAATTAATTATTTAGAGTAAAATTAATAATTGTTTTTTTTAATAAATTTAATATATTGAATATGTTGTTGTTTAATTAATTATCATTTAATTAAATTAGTTCTTATAATTCAGATGAATATTGTAAGGAAATGAATATATGTAAAAAAGGAAAGAATTTTCTAAGTATAGAAATCAATTAAGAAGATTAATTGCTGTCCACCCACGTCAATTTTTGTACTTTTGATTATTGTGTAAAACATACTGGTTATCACAAGTATCATAATAATACACTAAGTAAAATAATAATGCTGGTATCTAAATTTCAGCGTTTAAGTTTCGAAATGTCAATTAGAGATTTTTTCTTTTTAATCGTATCCTGATATTTTGATAATGATAATATTATCTATTGTTTAGATTTTTGATACATTTTCCATTCTTCCATATATATGTTACTTTTTATTCTTGTACTGATAAAAATGCCATTTATTCTTAACTTATTTAGAAAAAAAAAACGAATAAAAACTTGAAACATGATTTTAAGGAATGATTTAGTTCTACGAAAACTAACAGTTTCCATCAGTTTGAAAGTTTTCTTATATCGTTGTTAAAATTTTTTTGCATCAAAATTTTTCTTTCAGTAAACGACATACAAACATATACATACCTTTACATAAGTAAAGTATATAGAGAGACAACATTCAGTTTGCATGAATGATGAAAAACAATCTCAGACATTTTTTGTGTCTGGATGTCTTCTTTATATAAACTTGAAACTTTCTTTTTTACGGCACAAAAAATAAACGGAAAGAAACCACAAAAACGCGTCGCCTAAAGATCCCTAACAGTAATAATTTATAATATTAATGTGCCATGGCCAGGTCTGAAACCCCATTGACCCTATTGAGACTGCGAATTTACCATTAATATAAAATGAAATAACGTCTTGAAGAAAAAAAAAATTCTATCAATAAGTCACATTCAGTCCAGTTCTTATAGCGAATATGCCGAATTTCTACTCTCTCATAATTTATATTATATAGTATTATATATAGTCCATTCCATATATGTATAAAAACTTGAATCTCAACTAACCACGAATGTGCTACCAATAAATTTAGATATTTTTGCACAAAATGAAAAAAAAAAACATATAGAAAATGCGCCAAATAATAATTTATGGTGATAACGTTATTTTGATTGCTTTCTTAACAAATTTTATATTTGAAATCTATAATGAAAACTATACCATATGGTTGCATTAAAAAACTTACATATTTATGCAAATATCCTTGTACAATTGTCATATATTTAAAAAAATTATCATATGGATAATCATTACACAACATCACTATTTTTATGTGCAATATTTATTCCGTTAAGACCTAAAATTTATTCAAAAATAATCATTCCCGAATATAATTCAAACTTAGTCAAATATTTATTGAAAATAATTTTTCAATTTCTTCGTGCTGGTTGCATGATTTATAAGTATTTTTTTGAACAGCTAACAATACTACTTTAAGTATAAGAATAAAAAATATCTTGTCAAAAGAAGAAACAAAATATAGATTATCGTTCAAATAACAATAATTTCTCTTTACAATAAAGAAAGTCTAAATTCTCATCAAAATAATTAACTTTTCTTATCAAATAATTGAATTTAAAATAATTCCTAAGTTAAATTAAATTTTAAAAGGTTTTGCAAAAAATTTCACAAGAGGTAAATAAAATTATTTATATATTTTTTTTTATTTACTTAATAAATCTGTATTATATTCACATGATTTCCAAATTCACTTTAAAATATTAAATCTTAAAAAAAGTGTTTCGTCATAATCTTAAAGTTTTCAATTATTTTATTTTAATATAGATATATATTAGTAATTCTTTTTTATTATTAATTCTTTTTTTTTTGCTTCAAAAAGCTGTCCTAAAAATTTATATTTGTATAGTTTTTGTATATGATTTTTCATTCGGTTTTTATTAAAATATATAATGGATGATCGGCTTTTTATAGATAAAGGTCTATTCCAAAAAAAAAAACTTGATGATAATTCAAATTGAAAGTCCCCGTTTTTCACCCCTTTTCTTTTTTTTTTGCTCTTAAGAAAATCATTTTCTCATTACTACTGATTTGCACGTTTCAACTTTCATCTTTATCACACACTAAACTTCTAACTCTTCCATACAACACATTCCAAAAAGCTATATGCTACACTTATGCATATACAAACAAACACATATATACATATTATAGGAAATTCTATATATATATATATATATATAGAATATAATCTAACATACGTATATAAATAGTTAAATATGTAGATAAAAAACAGATTGATCCATCACAATCAGTATTACTTGGTGAGTAGCACATATACGTAAATTGATTTGTGTTTGAGTTTGACCTGCAGATAATTAGAAATGAAACAAACTGATTTACTACAAATGAAAAATAAATTAAAATTTATGCGGGTTTTCATAAAATCAAAGTATAAAAGGTAAAACGAATAAACGCTAACAAGTTTGTATCCGATTCAGACAGGATGATAATTAGGGGGTACGGTATATAAGGATATATAATTAGTTAACCATATTAGTGTTACTATAAGGTTTAGTCAGTGTATGTGTATTACAAAGGTGATTAAAATGTTATATTAGAGATCTAATCAACAATATGGGAGAAGGAAAAGTTGGTAAGAGTTATAAAAAAATGAGTAAAAAACAAATCTTGATTTATTTATATTTCTAATTCCTTCTTCATTTTAATGCCTAAACTCAGTAGATTTTATGAAAATATATAAGTTAATATGAAAAGTTTTAGAAAGTGATAGAAACCTTGAAATTTCTTACATTTCCTGAACTAATAATCAACCCATCATATATTGATTAAGATTTTTGAAATGAAATTTCCAGATACATAGATATGATCTTCAGGCACAAAAAATAAAGTGTAATATTGACCTCGACTATTTTAAGTGTATATATATGTGCTCAAATTTTCTATTATTAAGAAAAGGCAATCCTATTAAGAGGAATCACGCATGGAAACACAGCAATGAAGGAACGGATAGGAGCATGACATGGATACAGATAAAGTAAATTGTAGTTACCTACAGGAATTGTAATATTAGTCGAATTGATGAGTTAGATTGTTCTTATATATAGAAACCTTTTTTTTATTCTTTCTAATGAGTTAGATTGTTCTTATATTGAAACCTTTTTTTATTCATTCTAATGATCTTTATTCGCAATGGTAATATTCAACTAAATTTATCCTCAATATTCCAATAAAAAAATCAGTGATGTAATATTTGGGACTTCTTAAGTTTTTTTTTACCTTTTTACTGATTAACAAATTTTCATTGTGTTAAATAAATCAACAAATTTGATATAAAATTTTGTTTCTTTGTTGAATTCTTCACTTTAGTGCATACATATTTTTTTTATATAAAGTTGATGTATAAATAAATCAATAAACTAGAAGAAATGAAAAAAAAAGCTTAGATTGAACATTTAAATCAAATTTTAATTTTCTAGAGTGCACAATGCCAAATTCCTTCACAAAATGTGTTACGTATATGTCAAACACGTAATCCAGACACCGCAAGCGACAAAACACATATTAAAAATGTAGTTGGATTTTATTGGATTTCAAACCATGTCTTTTTTATACATATTATATATATATATATATGCCTTTTTATATTTATTATATAAATTTAGCATTTGAAGTAGGTTGGATGCATTGTACAATTGTATGTTATATAGCGCTATATAGACAGAAGAACTGAAATGTGTTCCTATTTTATCCTAAAAAAATGTTCGTTTAAATATAAAAATTTTCAGTCTATTTTCTTTCTGAAAATGAACGACAAATAATTCTTGACATTTTTTAGTGCCATAATTAGGAATTTTAAATCAATTGATAAATACCTTTTTGCACTTAATAAAATAACAAAATCCTCAAACAAATCAGACCAAATATAATGAGTACTCTCTTGCCATTATTTTATTATACTACAAAATACAAAAAAAAGTTGTTCCATTTGAAATTCGTTAAACTTTTTACAATTTTCAATTTAATTAGAGACAATGAAAAAAAAAACGTTATTTAAAAATAATCACTATTGAAATGATGTCAAAGGATGCAATATTTCGAGTTTTAATAATGGAAAATCTATACAATCAAAACGTTTAAATGAAAACACTGAGCAAGAGAATATTTATGTTTTATATAACATTTCTGTCCCCATTTCCTCATTAACAAGGATTCTATTAATATCATAATACACCCTTAACACCAACATTTTGATTGATTATTTTTTTTTGGCTCAAAACGTTTAAACATCAAAAATAAATAAGTTTTAATACACATACGCATACACACATATAAAGTCATGTGCATAGGAAAATACAATTTTGACTGCAATTGCCTATTCGCTTGATCACTTGTGTTTTCTAAAATGTTTTTGAACAAATGTTTTCTCTGTGTGACGCCCGATAAACTTAGGTTGGTATGATTAGTAAAGTTAGTGTAATGACCTTAAGAAGGATAAAATATAGAAATCTAAGTACATACAACACAAATGCAATATTTGTTTTTATTGTCAATCGGAAACGTAATCCATATTTTGTAATAAAAAAAATCAAAATTAAAAGTTTTTCGTTTGTAATAAATTGCATACAAACATTTTATAGCCAAAAAAATAAAAACATAAAAAAATGGACGAAATGTGTATTTTTATGTGATACAAAGTAATGTAAAGTAAAAAATACAGAAAATTTATAGGCCAAAAGAAAAAAAAAATAAAAAATATGTATGTGCGTATATATGTATATACTATGCATGGGTGTATAACTTTGATTTTTTTATTTTATTTTCATATATAAATATATTTTCAATCAGTTTAGTCTTATTCGTTTTCGCTCATGTTCACCCAATTTATTTTTAGGGTAAAGTTTTTTTGTATTTTGTATTTTGATATACGAAAAATAAATACATATGCATATATACACGCACACTAATACAGATGTTCTCAAAAAAGGAAAGGCAGATTATATATATATATATATATATATATATACCACCGCACATTGAATCGCTTAAAAATGGATCAAGAGAAGGAAAAAGCAACCTCCAAAATTCATACATAGTATCTCTAAATATCACACACACACGCACACACACACATACATATATATATATATATATATATATATATATATACGCAACACACAGTGAAACATGATTGTAGATTTATATGTTAAAGAAGTTTTCAAGGGTTGATATTGTTTTGTAATAGAAATGTTAGAGATACGAAAATGTTTTAATAATTATGTATTAAAATATGCAATACCTTATTGATTGATCGATTGGAAAAATGTTTGTTGGATTTTATTATATATTTTATATTTTCTTGAAAGAAATTTATTATATACATGCATAGTCAAATATTTTCCTATATCATTCACACTGAATATTTTCAGTACAAATAATAGTATTGTAATAATTATCGACAAAATATAAGAATCATTCTACTTTCAAAATTTGAATGTTGGAATCAGTTGAGTTGTTTTCAATAAATATTTTTTCAGTTAAATGTCAATTTTCATTGTTATATAATAGATAAATATGCATATGTTTCTAATCATCACATCACACTGAACTCACAATGTCGATATAGATAATTTAAAACACTTAATCTCTGTGAACATTCTTTTTTTGGTTTTATATATAAAAAACATTTTCACACACCCACTTATTTACATACACACAGTTGATAATGTCTTCCTCAATATCTTGAAAATATTTGATTTGTGCAGAATATAGGATTTCTAATAATATTGTAATACATGTGTTTTATTTTAGTTTAAAACTTTCTATTTAGCTTATTTATTTAACGAACATATAATCTTTTTTTATTATTAATTATGTTATTGTTTAATTTGCTTAAAACATCATTCTAGAAGAAAAGTGATGGAGTGTAGCACACCTTTCCCTTACGTAAATAAGGCAGGATCTGCGACTCAATTAGACCAAAACGTCTGTAAAATCCCATCAAAATTGTCTTTTGTCGCGGAATATATACGCAAAAAAATTGTTTCGTATAATTAAAAAACTTTTTCTTTTTTTTTTTGGTATTTTTTTGTGTCCCAGACAAGAAGACACCCTAAGTAAATACATCTTTTTACCCTATTTCATCGTCTTTTCCCTTTTTATAAAACCATTTATCAACTAACTGGCTGAAGTAGATTTAAAAAAAAGAAGAAAAACCGCAGACCTGATTTAATACAGCTTTGTTCTACTTCCTTTTTTTATATTTTCTATACTTTGTGTAGGGTACATCTATCTATATATACTCAATCCTCATTTATATGTACATTTTTACTTAAAATCACAATGTAACAGAAAATGTTATTAGAAAATTTTATTTTATTTCTTTTCTAGTTATTTTATTTGGGGAAAATTGAAAACATACAATAATATTGGTCATACCTATACCTCTGTATTATATGTAGAATAACGAATTTAAGCTGATGTAAAACGGCCATATAGATTTTGGTTATGTATTGTGGTATTTTACTCTATTTCATTGGTATTTATATACTATATATTTTATTTGTATTATATGCAAAATGCATTCTATTTTCTAAATGAAATGATTTAATAATAGATTTTGAGGGTTCTGAAATCAAAATCTATTCAATTAATTTAAATATTTTCATTACATATAATATTATATATTTATTGAAGAACATTTCAATATTAACAATAATTTATTTGGGTGTAAATTTTTTCTAATTAATATTATTGATTTGATGATATAATCTTGATATAATTGTAGAAATAAAGTAAAAAGAACTATTATGTTAATTTTACGTTATTCACTTGTTTTAACTCAGATCTCAAAAAAATATTTATATAATAATATTGAATCAATATTGCTTTTGATTCTCTTCTATTTTATATAATATAAATTTTATTCTATAATAAATAAATAATGCTTCCAGGCATTTAACCTTTTTTGAAATTTTTGATTTTTTTGTGTTTAACTTTCAGAACAACAAAACACCCTAGACATATTATTGTCAGTAACAGTGATATATACATAATTGACATAATTGCTTTAGCAAAACATATTTTGTGGTTTATTTTATACAGAGTATATTTTAACCATATTTTGGTCAGTTTTAATGGTTTTGTAGAATATTAGTTGAAAAGATTATAAAATATCCTTTTGCTTTCTCTTCATGTAAAACGAAATTATCTATATAATTTTCTATTTATACTCTTGATGTTAATAATAAGATATTTAAAACTAATATTTTCTTTGTTATTTAGTTGAGAATATAAAATAAAGATAATCCTTTCGCCTATATAGAGAATATATATACTTATTATAAATTATGAGATAAATTCTACTTAAAATTTTAAAATAACTAAATAATCCTTTTCTTTTCTTGAGTCGTCACTTATTTTAGTTTCATTTCGAATCTGTAAATGTTTGAGTAATTTAATATCTTTTTATGCTCTAGACAGACAATTAACAAAAAATTTTAACTCTTATTTAATTCCACCCTTACAGACAATTGTATGATTTTTTAATTCTTTGTTAATTAACACAAAATCACAAATTAAAATAAATATCATAGTGAAAAATTAATAGATATTTTAGGGTATTTTAGTTAAATAAATAGGATCATAAAACTCAGATATTGCAATAATTATGCATTAGGTCGTCATAATTTGGGAGAAAAAAAAGTATTTCCGTTGTAAAAAAATTCTTGTTATTATCAGGTTCGTCGCCAATATAAAAGAAATACTATAGGTTCATTAATAGTAACTCTGACACCATTCTGATTTAATGTTATTATTCCCTTTTTTATATAAACTTTTTTGCAAACGATAAACTCCACACACACAATGTGAGAAAAGTCTCATGTTTTCATTTTCATTTTGTGTCGTCTGGAACTTATGTTCTTATTAATTATTCCACATAATGATTTTTGTTATCATCCTTTCTTAATGTATGTAGAACCTTAAATACAGATACGCTCACATATTGTCATAATAATAATAATTGTAGTAGTTTAGTTCAAATTGCATATAGTTCAAAATGAACAAACATGCATCTATAAATTTTATGAAATTAATTTGCATAGCAGCAGTGCAGTGACTGTCATTTGATCTAAATTGATCATTTAATAGTTTGCTTTCTTTTTGTATATTTTTCAATTAATTTATATTATATACAACCGTCTGTCTTTCTGGATATAATTTTTAACATTTTTAAATAACATTATAAATATGCTCTAGAAACGTTCAGGGTTCAGCATTAATTTACATTTTTTGTTTGTTTTAATTTTAATCAAAATTCTAATTAATTTTTCTTGAAAAAAAAAATCCAGAATTTTATTTAGATAAACAAATATGGGAAATAAAAATAAAAATAACATATCATTGGATGGGCAAACGATTGAATCCATTAAAGTGGTGATGCTCAAAAATTTCAGTCTTTACTTAAATTTTTGTTCGAAAATTAAAGGCACGAGTGTTGCCTTGGTTTTTTTTTTGAATTTCTTTATTTGTTCAGTTGTTGTTGTACTCATCATCCATTGGAAGGATTTACATAGAATATTTTGGTTTTATTCCTTTGTTGCTCAGGATTTTATTTTCCAAGAATGAAGTTTATATTTTTATAAAGGCCTAAAGGCTAACTAACATTATAGTGGAAAATAAAATGTACATATATAGAAAAAGACAAAAAAAAAAGGATTTTACATAATTTTCTCATCTTATATTTTTTCACTATTATTGTTTTCATAAATTAATATATTTTAATGTGAAATAAAATAGAATTTTTATAAATATAATTAACAAATTGAAAATGCTGCCATTGTGTAAATTTTATTAGTAGGTGATACGCTACTGTGCATCGCATTGCATACAAATAATAATAATAATAATAATATTTAAAGACAAATATAAAAAAGACCATGAACCAGCAACGGATGCTGTACCTAATCTGTGTATGTCTTTTACTTTAAACAAACAAACTTTGAAATTTACTTGTTCATTATTATAGGGGAAATAATGTTCAAAGATATCTTGTTAAATTTATGTTTCTTGCATGTTGTAAAGCGACGGTAAAGAGGCGGCGGCAGTAACAAAGTTATTTTTTTTACTTGTTTTATATATATGTTTTATATATATATATATATATAAAATGGAGTGTACGATGTTGTTTACGGGCAATGCTGTACTTTTCTTCTTTTTTTTTAGCAGAATGAGTGGTGAGAAAAGGTAAGGAGGTAGATATAATAAAAGCAAGAGACAGAAAGTGACAAGGAACAAGAAAAATGTTAAAGAAAAATGAAGTGACACAATGGACCCAGTGTTTGAATTTGTTTTTCACTGATTTTATGTTTGGTTTATTTTTTATTATTTTTTTGAAAAGGAAATTCCGTTTTAAAATATAAGAAGATTGCCTAACATTGATTAGGTGAAATTATTTTCTGATTTAATGCTGTTGAAAAGCGACCTTATTATATTGTTAAACCATAGTATTATAAATATATTTTAGATTATGATAACAAAAAGAAAATAAAAGATGTATAAATCTCTCTTTTCGTTGATGTAGATTTTCTTTTTTTTTTAAAGAAAGAAAAATTTTGTTATAAAGAGGATTTTTTTTCCGCTGCTATAATTATATACAAAATAAATCTTCTTTAATTCAGCGAATATGTTATTAAATAGATTATTTGTTTTATAAATATATCTCGCTTTGTAGAAATATTTTTAAATGTAATTTGATATGTATTTTTAAGACATCTTTTTTTTTTTTTCTTATACTCTCTGAAAGGATTTCAATGAAAACGTCCAATAGTTTGATTGATTGATTTTTGAAGTAATGAATCAAAAATAATTATTATTTATCCAAAAATAGAACTTACAAAAAAACTTTTCTTAATTATAAGAAAATCTAAAAATAAATTTTAAATGAAGAAATTTAGGTCAAAATCATATCATTTATCCAATAATTGTATTACCCGAATGAAAATTATTTTTTCTATAAAACAATAGAAGAAAAAAATTAGAACAAAATAGGTAAAAAAAAAATAGTCATTTAATTTGTTGTTCAATTAACAGACAACATTTATGTATAATCTACATAATATATAATTTGTACATAAAATCTAATCAACATCTATTATATTAATTACTTTATATATATCATATAAATTCATATTTTTAAGTCACGTAATGGTTTAGAATGTATTAATCAACAGATAAATTTATATACCGTCGCCGCACAAAGAAAACTTAATCACTTTTGATTGTACCTTCGTGTCCCTAGTACACATTCATTCAACAAAAAAAACCAAACTAATTTCCTTTTTCACAAAAAAGAAAAAAACTTTTCTTTTTTCAACCAATATTACACGCATGCTATAGTTTTTCGGATTATGAATTGATCATTTTCTTAAATTTTTGACATATATTTTTTATTGTTTAAGTTAATCGTTTTCCATTTCTATATTCATGTGTGTATATAAATTATGTTAACGTAGACTTTAGATAAATGTATGAGTTTATATATGTCCTTCTAGTATATATTTATTTATCCAAAAAACACTTATGTATACGCATTCCAAATAATAACACAATTTTCAATTCCAACATAATGACGTCAGATAGGAATTATAATAACATTCGCAATAATGACAAATCAATAAAAGATAAACGATAATCGGTTTTCCAGAAAAAAACGGTTATACATACACACAAAAATACACACAAATTTTTTTTTGTGACAAATGACCGAACACACCTTATTTTTTTGTATCCTAAAGAAAATTCTATAGGAAATATATATTGGACGAATTATATTTATTGGATATAACCCGTACAATATTGTATAACTATTAATTATGATATAAAAGACGAACTGAAGATTTGAGAGATGTGAGGAGAGAATGAGGATAAATGATTAACATTTAGATAAATTGGTAAAAAGCTAGAAATTTTTAGTGATATAATATTGTATGCTTGAATAACATCACAATCTAAAGCTTTAAATCTGTTATATTTAATTATACTTTCGTTTGTATTACACTTTACTATACCAGGTGAAACATGTATACAAGTAAATATAAAAGTAAATAGAAAAAAATAGTTTTCTATTTGTTGTAATTTTTAAAGTAAGCATTCAACTTATGGATATAAATTAAATATACATATAAATTGTATATATTGAAGTAATCAATATTATGGGGACATGTAGAAGTTCTACAATAATAACATTCTCTTCATAACAATTGTCCGCAGAATCCGACATCCGATCGTTTAAAAAAAATCAAAGTAGGTAATTCATAAAATACCAGTATACATAAATTATATGGAACATCTTCTGTAATTTAATACCACACACAAACACATTCATCGTTTTTTTTTTAAATATCCAATTTTTTTGTTTAAAATATTTTGTTTGTATTTCCATAAAATTTACTAAATTCAAATTTTTTCTTGTGTCTTTTAATAAATAATAAAAACTGAATACACAAAACATAAAACCCGCCCAAACAAACATACCTACAGTATTTAGTATTAAATGAACATTTTGTGGTCTTTCTAATTCTTTCTTAAAAAACAGAATGCAAATTTTTGGTTAAATAAAATTAAGGTGACTCAGGAAAAACTTAATATTTATTTTTCTTTATTCTTTTACGATTTTTGAAAATAAGAAAAAACTGATAAATCTTCTGAAGATGGATTTATTTTATGTAATTTAAGCAAAAAATAAAAAATACGAATGAAAATAATATTTTTATATTTATATTTTTAGCATAAAAAATTCATTAATAAGACAATATTTGTAACAATTCAATTATTCTAATACAATTATTCTAATTTTATTAATTTTTTATCGTAGAAAAAAGAAAACCCAAAATACAATTTTTTTTCTAAAAACGACAAACGTTTGGATAACACTCGTTTTTTCACAATAATAATAATAAAAAAAATGGAAAAAGTGAAAAATCCTTCCTTAGTTTATTTTTTTTTATTTTTTCGGTAATGATAATACTTACATTAAAAAAAGGTTGTCGTAACAGAGAGAAAAGAAGTCGATCTATTTTTTACTTTCCTTTCTTTTCCTTCAGAGCAATAATATTAAAAAACAGTTTCCAGACACCATACTACCCTATATAAATATATTATACATACACACCGTCTAGTGTTACTGGTTACCCCAATATGCAAGCTTTCTCAAATATCGATTTAAATTAGATTAGAAAAGGAAACGAATAAGAAGAAGAAAAAAAAAGGAAAATAAAAAGAAGAAGAAAATGTATTAAAAAAACAGCGAAGTAAGCCAAACAATTTTTATTTATATATATGATTTTATTTTTTGAAGATATTCCCCACTTAAGAGCTAAAGATGTGTTACAGAATTAATTAATTCACTTGACGAAACGAAGGAGAACTCCTTATAAAATGTAATTAATATTCAAATCATTTTCATATTTAAAGTTTTAATGACACTCGACCTTTTATAATTACATACACAAGGGATATTTTTTTTTGTTTTTTCTTCTTTTCCCCGAAGAAAGATTATAATCTATACACTATGTGAATTTTTTGGTACAGGTGGAATTCGCATTCTTGTATATTTCGTGTTCTACGGACACAGGGTTGAACCTATGAAAATAATAATGTTCCTTTTATTTATTTTTGACAATCTACTATATCAAGAACTTCTGTCAAAACAGTTCTTTTGGAACATTTAGGTCTTATGAATTAAATTTATAGAAGAACTTTCCTAATAAAATAAAACAAAGAAAAGTTGCCATAATTGAAATAATATTAAATGATTTGTCATATTTTATTAGAGGGAAAAAAATGTAAAATTTAATAAAAAGCTTTTGGAACAAACTTAAATATAAAATAAAGTTACATCGGTAAATATTTAGATTTTAGAAGGTTTTAAGTTTCAATTTTTGCAGAATTTTATTTAAATCGCTTCTCTTTTGTTTAACTACATAAATTTCCATAAGAACGAAAAAAAACATAGGTAAATTAGGTTAGGTAATATAATTCAACAAATATATAAATTAATATACAAAACTTTACTGCATCTGAGTAAATTTTAATTAGAAATTCTTGTTTCTTTTCTCTTCACTCTAAAAATATTTTATATATGAATAAAAAACACAAAAAAAATATCATTAGTAAACTATTTTTTTCTGTTTTCATTTTTTTTGCTTGCTTATGTTTGTGTTGTTATTTCTTATTTCACTACAGTATATATATATATATATAAATATAAACACTGATGTGAAGCATAAGGCAATTACAAGTTTCTTGTAATTATCTCTGTTTATGGCTAAGTACGACCTTTATTGCGTCCCATGTTTGGTTATTTTGTTGTTGTTCTCTCCCTTTTTCTTTTTATTTTTTTGGACATTTTTTTTGTTTTTTTGTTATCCCAGACATTTGTTATGTTTTGGGTTTGGTTTTTATCCTATTCTATCCTATTTTATATTTATATTATATTTTGTATAGAACTGAAAAAATGTATAATATTACATTCTATATTTTCTTAGTGTTTTAAAGCCCTTTAGTGAAAACACTTATATAAAAATTTTTATAGTTTTTCCCATAACATATTTTTTTTAAAGCTTTCTTATAATATTTTTGTATCAGAATTAGACTATAGGTAATTGAGATTAAAAATGAAATCTTAATTTTTCTGAAGTTTTCATTAATTTATTTTAAAACTGATAAGACAGAGGTATTCAAATTAATGTAAAACATATAAGAATCATTTCCATCACATTCCAAAGATTTTATAATTTTAAGGTAGATATATATATACCAATTTTTAAAAATTGTTTTAGAATAAAAAGCTTTTTCTATATAATTTTTGTTCTTTTATAAAATATAATTTTATTTTTTTTGTCAGATATTCAAAAATAAAAACTGACCATGTATTATACGTCTTCTTATTATAAACTTATGAGATCATTGATCTACTTCTTGAATATTGTTTTGTTTACAAGTGATTGCTACACATATGAGAAATCAATTTGGCATATGATAACAATATATACGAATGTTAAATGTAATTTTACGTAAATTCTTATTGCTCAAAATTTATTTCAAAATTTAAAATATGTATATAGACATAGGCAGATACACAAATATAATACTAAATGAAAATATTTTGATGTGTTTATCAGACGTATAAATAAATATTATATAAAATATAATGTATGTAGGGGGATATATAGGATGTGTATCAGATATCCTATTATAGGTAGACATTGAAGTTGATCTTTTGTAGAATTCTTGGTTACCAAACCTTTTGTACAAAAAAATTTTTATCGGGTAATATTTGTTTATATAATATTTGACTTCTTCTCAATAGAAACAAATATATTGTTATTTATGACATCGAATTTTTTTTTTGATTTAACATTCGATATATTTGATTGTTTGCAATTTTCTATTTTATATATTGTCATCGAACTCGTGAAAAATATACTCATATCAATTTTAAATTTTAATATTATTAGCTTTCATATTTTTATGTATTTTTAGAATATTATTACTCACACCTTTTTTTTAGCCTTTTCTGTCCTTCTACACCTTTGCTTTTGTCTCTCTGTTCAAAGTAAAGTGAAGAAAATTTTTTTAACGTAAAAACAACACAATATTCATAGCTTCTAAAAAGAATTTTCATTTTATTTCAACGATGTAAATGGCTTGAAAAACATTTATGGTACATTCATCGTATATAATATAATATACACAATATATAAACACACACACATACATGCACATCAAACTCAAACACAGATCAAAAACGTTTACAACATCCTACTCATATTTGATATGCTCACAAAATATAATTTTTTTCTATGGAAGAAGAAAATAAAAAGGAAATAAAAAAACAGAAAGAAAAATAAAGAAGAATAAACGCAGAATAAAATTTGCTGGCCCCAACAAACACCACCAACCAACCAAATATATACAGAGAATAATATTTATGAACGGGATGGAGTAGGGTATATAATTGCATGTGTGTGTATGTGTTTGGTGAGAGCAGAAAGTTAGGTGGAAGAAATGAAAAAAGTAAAGCAAAAAAAACTCTGTATTAACTTATATGGGTAAATGGCTAGACTTTATACTTCCATATTGTTCCTCTATAATACTGTGTTTTGTTGTTTTTGTCATTTATGAGCAATTTTGATGTAGTAAATTTGATATAATAAAATAATATCAAAAAATTAATTTCCTTAAATTCAGTAAATTTATAGATGTAGGAGCGGAGGCAGAATGAAAAACCCTGTCTTTCATAATATTTTTTTTGTAGCTTCTTATAAGAGAAAAGAAAAAATATTACTGTTTTTTTTATATAAAAGCCCGGTCCGTAAAATATATGTCCAAATTTTTTTAAAAAAAGGAGGTGTGTGTAGGAAGAGATGAAAAGTATACTCCCTAAAGCAAAAAAAAATCCAAGGTCAAAATTATTCATTAATGTATATATATATATATATATATATACAAGATATCACTACCCTCAGAAAATTTATATGTATATATCAGTATAACATGTTAGGTGGAAAGCCTATGTTATTTTTTTGCTTTCTTTCTTTTTTTATATAAAAATATCCGATTTTTTATCATCATAAAAAATTGGATATCTCATGCTGGGACTATAATTATATGAACATATTTTCATATAGTCTTCATCTGATTTAAAACAAACAACAACAACATAAATAATAATAATAGCAACAACAACAACAAATATGTCTCGTTAATCCTATATAATCTACTCTTTTTTCGTCTTTTTTTCTTTATATTTTTCTCTTATAATAATAATAATAATAATAATATATAATATAGAACTGAATCTACAAGGAGCAGAACCTGAACCGGAATTTGAAGGAACAATAGCGAATGTCACATTTCCTGCAGGTAGAGAAGCAATATTAACGTGTTCAGTACGAAATCTAGGAAGGTATAAGGTAAGAGAGACGATTTAATTCTTTTAATACAATGGATTTAGGTTGTATATATGTGTCAAAATGTATATAGATATATTTTATTTATATATTTATATATTTATATATTATATATATATGTATATATAATATAAAAATTTTAAAGAAATGTCGTGATGTAAGACAATTTAACAGTATAAAATGTTCACACTTTATTATATATAGGTTATGTAGAAAACGGATACATATGATTTTAGTGAAAAGGATTAATTTCTTTCAGTGATGAATGACATGTAATTTGAATTATTATTATACATTTATAAATTTGTTGTGTTTAAATATAACAACTACAATACATAAGTTATTGTTTTATTTTAATTTTGAGAAGGTACAGCTCAGTTAATGAATTAATTGTTTAATTTCTATATTTACCTTTTTTTAAGAATCTAAAATAATTATTTTTTACTTTGGATAATAAGGGGAAATAATAATATTAACTTTTAAAGATTTTTACTTTTTTGTGGAAATTAATATTACTTAATTATATGTATTGTATAGTATATAGTCTTAGGTTTATCGAAATTATTTTAGAAAGATTCTTGGCATTATTACAAAATAATATCCATGGAGAAATAATTCTAATTTATATATAATATATATGTATATGCTATAAGAATATTTGTTAGTCTCTCCTTCACACCTCCCTTACCATCCTGTGATCAAGCAAATAATCTCTCAATTAATTTTCGAAATATCAAAATATTCATGTTTTACATGTTCAAATTGATCTATATGTATAAAATCTCTATACATACAACGATATCTGGAGAGAAACTACAAGGTTTTAATCACGTATGACTGTTTTTTAATCGTTTATGAGTTCAATTTCAAAGATTCAATTTCCCATTCCCAAATATGTACTATATATACATTTTATGTATACTTTGATACTAAAGTATATCGTTAACCGTGAACGTTAGAACAATAATAATCAATCAATCTAAGATTACTGGGGGGGTACATACACCCACGTGTTAATGTTGGTATGTAGTTTATAAAGTGATTTAGTGAACAGAAAATAATAATAAAAAAACGAAGAAAGAAAGAAAAAGTGCTTATAAGAAGAAAAAAGGAAACAATGAACGAAAAAAGAAAGAAAAGATCTATTTATACCTACAGAACGTGTAGTTTTTTAACGTTTGTTATGTGAGAGATTATGTTTTCTAAATCTTCTTTTAGTAATTAGTGTATTTTGTAGTGTGCAATAATACATGTTCTTTTGAAATAAAAAAAACAAATACAAAGCTCCTATTTCCTAAATGTTTCACTATTAATGTTTTCTAAAATCTTTTTTCATCATATTCTTGCAAATATTCTCACAATAAACCATTAAAAAATTATAACTACTAATTCATTTTATTTTCCTGTTTTCTACATAATTATTTAGTCAAAAGTTATAAGAGTCAAAAAAAATTAATTTCAAAAGTTAAAAGTCTTAATTATTTCCGTATCTCATCCATAAATGTGTTTAAGCTCGTATTAACGTATATACAAAAAGATTTACGTTCCCATAATGAATTTTGTCTTGATTTGTCTGAATTTATAACGAATGTACAAGGTACTAATATGATTTATTCTTTCATAGAATTTGATTTAATTTCTTGTTTTTTTTTCATTTTTATTTTTTTCTACACGAATTTAAAAAAACAAACAAGATTTTTGGCTGTCGTTTTATATATATTTATAAAGAGAGAGAGATTTGTCTATATACAATAAAAATATATATGAAGAAGAAGAAGAAAAAAGGGACAAAAGCGAAATAGAATGGGAATGGATATAAAAGTCCTTTTTACAATTAAAGTTATTTAATTAAAAATAATTTTTTTTCTGTTGAATAGAAAGAGAAAGAGACTTTTTTAAGACACAAAGGAATCATTCACGTTCACTGTAAATTTAATACAAATATTAGAAAAATTGTGCCTAGCCCCAAGTAAAATTATCCGGACTGTATAGACATTTAGGGTTGGAGTTATTGCCCCCGGTTGTGACAATCAATATGCATGTCCAAAGTTATATATTATTTTTTGTTTTGTTTCTTTACATTGTAAAATTTGAAATTAATTTTCTTTTTTCTTTTTTTTTTTTAGTATTCAACAAAAGATGAATAAGAAATGTATTTCAAATGAAAATAAAACGCCTAAACATATTTCACTGTAATTTTTATATTGTAAAGTTTATAATAGAATATTTCAGAGGTGTTGAGCTGAAAGTGGATCAAATAAAGAGAAAACTACAGAAGGTTGAAAATTTTCTTCGAAATGAAAAAAATACGAAATGATTTCTGTGTATATTGCCTGTTGAAAAAACTTTGTTTTAAATTTATAATTAGACAACCTTTAAAAATTAATTTTTAATAAATGTTTATACATTGAATATTTTTATTTGTGCTTTTCATATATAAAAATAATTAACAACGCAGAAAGAATTTCTTTTGAAGAATCCTGTGAAATTTGTCCTCTGTTGAAAATTCTTTAAAATCCATTGATCGATTAATATACTAATACTGACGATTGATGGTTACTTTTTTTTCATTTGAAAACTAAAATCCCTATTAGATTGATTGTTGTGTCTTAACCATAGTCCTCTATTTCTGTCCATGAGAAATATTTTTTTCATGTAGAAGAAAATGTAATTCTTCTTTTTTTTATTGTTTTTATCGTTACAATGAGTTGTATATAGTATGTATGTTAAGAAACTACTTTAAAATTTAATATATATCAACAAACTGCTTTAGAAAAAGTTTTTCCATTCTTCCCTACACTTTTATTCCATTCTTCTTCTCATTTTATATTTTATTCATAAAAATTATTGGAATCTCAAAAAGTTTAGGAATATATATATATATAGAACTTTATAAATAAACTTCGGGGTCTTCTACATAAAATATCAAATGGTGAGCATTACTTAAGATTGAATGTCTCAATCAAGTTTGTGCGTTTTTCCTTTCTTTCTTCTTTTTATTAAAAAATGTTTTCGAATCACATTCTTTGTTTATTTTGCTTTAGTTAATTTATCTAATTAACTAGAATGTTCGTATTTAGTTTATTTAGTAAAGTCATTTAATTAGTAATTAATCAAATATATAAATTATGTACTAGAAAGTAATTAATTTCTTTTAAATATATTTTATTTGTAATATTTTTTTTTATTAAAATAACCGGAATTTAAAAAACATGGCCTTTATATTTGGAATTTCAATTATGAATAAAAGAATAAACTTTTTTTTATATTAGAAATTTATTAATTTTTATTCGTTAATTAAAAAAGAATATTCTTTTAGTTTAGGATAAAAAATATACCTGTTAACAGTACAATAGATAATATAAAATTGTCTTGTTAAAATAAAAATGAATATGTAATGTAATTTTTTCTATATATTGTAGGTTGGTTGGTTGCGTGCATCTGATCAAACAGTTTTAGCATTACAAGGACGTGTTGTTACACATAATGCACGTATTAGCGTTGTACATGAGGATATGCGCACATGGCGTTTGCGCATCAAACAATTACGTGAATCAGATCGTGGTTGTTACATGTGTCAAATAAATTTTAGCCCTATGAAAAAACAAATTGGCTGTATTGATGTACAAGGTAAGAGTCAACATTAATTCCTAAATCCAATATCATATATAATATTACATACCTAAAACATGTGTACATGTGTATTTGTATTTAGAGTTGTTTTATAAAGCTACTTGAAAAATAAAAACATTTCCCAAAGAACAAAATAAATATTTACTTCGTTTGGTATGACATATACAAGCACTTGCCATCCACCACATACCACATCATTTGCCTACATTTATATTCACACACACACACATACACACACACACACACACACACACACACACACACACACACACACACACACACACACACACACACACATTTACCTACCGTAACAACTTCTTAAAAATATATGCCTTCTATATTTGTATATGGATGTAAAAAGATAAAGTAACATTTGATCATCAAATACATAATACTAAAATAGGGTATACTCGCGATTAACATCTTGTCATAACTTTGTTATATGTAAATGGTTCACCATCGATTTTATTAAAGATTAACCGATCATATAAATATAAACTTCATATTAAACGTACCTACTCGTTTATAAAACTCGTTAAATAAACATAAAAAAAATTAAGTAAATATACAAAACTAAATCAACATTTCTTAAAAAATGCAAAAAAGAAAAAAAAAATTATAACAAGGTAAAAGAAACAGTATAAAAATGATTAACTCAAATATCACTGTGAACAGTTTATACACTTTTTTTTAATTTAAAAACACACAAAAAACCTATAAAAATATTCTTGTTCATTTGAACACAAAAAAAATAAAAATAAAAAGGAATATATAAAAACAAAAAAGTTCCTTACACAAAAAATAAAAATTGTAAATTTTCCACGCACTTTTGTTGAAAACAAAATATGTTTTATATATTTACCTGCCTATCGTGTACATAGTACAATATTTCTACGTTTATACATTATATATTTTATTTTTATAATAGAATATATCTAGTAAACGTCAGAGAGTGAAAGAATGAGTTGTGTTGTTGTGTACAGTACACATTTTTATACATAAAAAACATAACAATAGAAATTATGTTTTGTTATCATTTTCTACTTGATTAAATTCTAAAAAATAATGTTGAATATTTTTTTTCAACATAGCGTAATAATAAAACAAAAGTTATTTCTAGGAAAATAATTTTTTGAATAAAAATTAAATTTATATAAATAATTAGTACTTTGTATTATGCATAATTATTTTGAATTTTATTTATTTGGCCACGTAATAAGTTGTATGATTAACCGATTACATATACATATATAAAAAAATTATGAACGAGGTCAATAGTTTATATTTTTCTAAAGATTATTAACTTTTGTTCCAGTCTAAAGAAATATTTTTTTAATAATCTCCTACTTTTAATACCATTGCTCATATTTATAATACCAGCTGTTTCCAAACCAACATTTTACGGACAACCTACCCAATTTTAATAAAATATTAGAATTAGAAACAAACGTGAACTTGTTACCACTAGCATCCAATAATATCTGGAGGCTACTGAAAATGTCTCTTTACTAAAGGATGGTAGAGTAATGTACCAATTTATATGTAGACATTTTACGTAAGAAAGAAATTTATGTATTTTTTTTATTGATCGAAATAAACTGACAAACGAAGGTATCTACCTACAGATAAATAACGAATTGGTTTTTTGTTTTTGTCTTTATATATTTTATTATTATTATTATATTTCTGTTTTTTTTTGTCCCGTTTCTCTGTGTCTAAAAAACATTTTTTCCAATCATTCATATTGAAATAAGCGAAAACATGTAAATAAGTATACTTATATAGTAAATATCTACTATATATAGATATTTATGTATATAAACATATTGGAATTCATAAATAAAAAATACATAATATACAAAAATACACGGATAACATCTGAATTCAAATTGCGAATAAAGATACGCGATATTAAATTGCAGTCAATCATTCGTCATATTTTTTTTTATCTAAATACAACAAATATTTACAAAAGATAAAGTAGAAAATATTTGACAAGAAAAGATAAATAATAATCTTACATGAAGATGTCAAAAAAAAAAAACACTGTGCCATTACCATGTTCTGAATACATAAAAAAAACAAAAATAAAAAGTGAAAAAGAAAATTATTTTTCATCTGGAAAATTTTGAGGAGTTTAAAAATATAATAGAACAAGATAAAAAGAGGGAAGAAGTGTGAGAGAGAGGGAGAGATTGAATAGAACGACACAATTAAGATTGACATTTAACAGACAAAAGAAACCAAGTTCAAATAAACGACGAAAGGATTTATTTTTTAAATTTTTAATGCATGTATAATCAAAAAATTCATAATAATAAAGTCATCATTAGGATGAATTATACGAGATTTATCGCAGATTTACACACCTTGTTAGAGAAAAAAATATGAATAGCTTTACAAAAGAACGGTTATAACTTTAAATTTGAATAAAACATTGATTATTATAATAACACTTGGTTGCTGGTTAATTATTCAAATTCTATTTTCTGAGATCTAAATAACATATATTTATTATTAAGAGTATGTACACATATGTACTACAAAATCGAATGATTTTATTCTGTTATTTATTTTTACAAAAAATTAAAGAAAAAAAACATACATTTTATTGTTAGACAATTTATTAATGTTATAATGTGATAACGTAAGATTAATACAATAAATTTTTAACACACTTCATTTAGGCTATAAGGTTAAACAATATCTAAGTACATATATATATATTTTCTAGTCCATTCTTGATACTATACGCTATATAAAAACCTATATAAATGTAAATTGTAATTAAAATTTTAAACACGTTCAAACACACACTATATATGTTGTTAAAAAATGGTTCCTTTAATATTAAAATAAGATATGATGTAATGCACATTTTAATAATATTATCGTTTCTCTAATTTAATTCAAACATAATCGTATTTTTTTTTCTTAAAAATAAAATAATAAATTCTCAAATTATAATTCTTTTTTGACAAACAAACAAATAAACCAACATTATATATTAAACAATGTAACATTATATTTATATAGAATTTCATAAAAAAAATATACAAGGGGCACTAATGTATATATACACATGCAAGATTATACTTACAGACACTTGTTAAAATTATTACCCTTTTCTGTCAAACTGCCTCTTAATAGACCAATTTATTTTATTTATTTCAAAAAAAAAAAAACAGAAAAATAACAAATCAGACACAAACAACGAATTGGGATTTGTAATTCCATAAAAAAATATAAACTCGCGTAATAACGATCAATACACATATGTTAGAAAATCGTATAGTCATAGCATAGCGTGGATATATATATAGGATATATATCCGTATATACCTACCTCGTATCTACACAACAGACGGATATAGGGTCCTTTTCCTATACTATCCTTATATGTGTGTTTTCGAGAAGAGGAGAAGAAAAAAAAAAAAAGAAAAGGTGGAAAAATATAACATTTCTATAAAATAAAACGATGTTGGAGACAATTGGAAAATACAATTTTTCACTTTTATGCCTCTCGGTTTATTGGCTAGAATGTTTTAGGTTTATGGTGTTTTTAGAATAATGTCCCTTTTTTCTTTTCTTTTCTTTTCATTTTTTTTTTCTTTTTCTTTTCTTTCTATCTTTATTCTTTTTTTGTATGATTCTTCTTCTTCTTTTCTTTTTGTTACAACAGTCGAGTTTATACATTATATTGTTTTATAACGAAAAGGTTTACGTATGAAAGAAGGTAGAAAAGAAGTTAGCTTAGAAAATGTTTTGGAGATTTTTCTCTTATATTTTCTTCTTTTTTTGTGTTTTTTTTTGTTTTTTTCGCAATGACCATGGATTATTACATCATAGCGGTAGCAATGGTCCAAAATCAGTGGACCGGATGTTTTACATTTATTTTATTTCTTTTGGGGATTTAAGTGGAAAAATAAAAATTTTTGCGTCAATACGTTTATAGGAGATTGTATTTTTTTTACTTTTTCAAATAGAAAAGAGAATTGGAAAATATTATATTTTGACAATATTACTGTTATATAATATTAGCTATTATCTGAAATGCTTTTTTCATAAAAAAAAGGAAAAATAGAAGATTTGTAACTTTTAGAACAATTTTCACAGTTAAGTAATATCAAAAAGCAGTATATTACATTTTATCCCTGTAAGATTATAAAAAAAAAATAACTTTTCTTCAAAATACAAGAAATTCAAGTTAATGTTTGAAAGAAAAAATCGATGACAATTTGTTATATAGCTAAAAATTCAAACCGACATATTGCATTTCGATTGTGAATTTTTTAAACGAAAAAAAATAATTTTTTTAGAAATTATAAAAAAAATGACTATCAAAAATAGTGACACGACAAAAATGTCTAAATATTGAGAATGATAAAGGATGTTGAATGAAAAGAAACGAAGAAAAGAATCGCTATTCTCAGCAATTATATTTATATATTTTTTTATAAAATAAATGTTCATACTTTCGAATAAAATATAGTACTTTTGGAATGATGGTTCTTAATTTATCTTTAACTGTATATAAATAAGATGAGATAAATCGGTTCGAAGCGGTTAAATAAAGAGAAAGTAGTTTCTTTTCTGCAACGTTTTGACAATTTTTAATTGTCTTTTTCAAGGCTTCTAAAAAACAAGCACTCATTTATTTAATGCCTTTTGATCGATTAGTTCCATTATATTTTAATTATAACTTTAATTATCATACGATCATTAAATTAATATATTTCTAACCAACTAACATCATGATTTATTCCTTTTAATTTAAATATGTATTAGATATGGTGAAATGCAATTTTCTCTAATAAATTCTCTATAAATTTAACTATTTTTAGTATATCCGTGGTAAAGTTAAATGAAAATTTATTTTAAGAAATTTGTGTTATTATTTTAAATATTAAACTAAATTTTATTTACCAGATATTTGAAAAAAAGATTCTCACCACCATTATGTCAATTAGAATTTCGTCATTTAACAACAATTTATTGCTAGATAAAATGTTTTAATAACATACATTTTGATAAACATTTAAATACTTTGAGTTATATAGACCCATTAATTTTTTCTTATTTTTGTCCAAAAAATAAAGTCTTAATAAATTTTATATCATGGTCATATATATGAAACATTCAATCCAAAGTAATTATTTTTCTATCGATGTCAATTTCTTTAACCTAATTAAAAAATAATGACACATTTTTTTTCGATATTTTTATATAAATAAATGGAAACTTTCTGATTTTTATTTTAAATTAAATAAACTTGTCAGCACACAAATTATTGTTAAAGTTTTTTTTTCCGAACTAAATCTTATAATTAAACGAAAAAATAAAGTAGAAAAAAAATATGAAAAATTTCTTTTTGTTTATTAAATTTTTATTAAATATTTCCGACAAAACTTTCAAATAGTTAGCAGAGTAGAAAAGTTTTTAGATTTGATTTTTTCCCCCATTTTTCTATTTTCTTTTGTTTTCTTTTCATTTTAATTTTTAGCTCGTTATTAGAACACATAATAAACTGGAAAATGGATTTTTTACCACGATGAAAATGAATGAGAGGACATAAATATAAAAAAAAACCTTTAGCTAAACTTTCTTAGTTTCTTCTTTTTTTTCATTGTTTACAAAACAAGTTAATATATAATTTTATGATTATAAAAGTAAATAATATATAAAGTAAGTGTTATAACTTCTTACAGCAAATAAAATAGCCTTAAGCAATATAAATGCGGTGAAATTTCACATGTTTTTTTTTTTATTAAACACAAGTAATTTCATTCCTCTTATAATTTTTCATCTTCCAAATTGATTTTATTTTTTTTTCTTATGATAAATAATAATTACCATCCCCTTAAGGATGGAAAAAATATTCAATCAAAAATTAATAATTTTTTTTATAAAAATGTCACGTTCAATACAGTGCCTTGATTAAACAATAATACACAGGAAATCGACCTTTCAACATCCTTTCTTTTTTTTAAATTGGAAATAGGAATCCAACCCAACTTAAAATAAAATAAAAACGTGAAAAATATACAAAAATGAGATTTTCTTCTTCTTTTCCTATATATATATTTACTTTATTTTGCGCAAACAATTTTTAACTTTAATAAAATATCAAAATAAGGAAAAAAAAACTGTTTGTATTGCATTTCAGTCCCACCGGATATTATCAACGAGGAATCATCAGCCGATATAGCTGTGCAAGAAGGAGAAGATGCAACACTAACATGTCGTGCTACAGGAAATCCAATTCCCAGAGTAACATGGAAACGTGAAGATGGTGATGCTATTTTGTTAAGAAAACAAGGAAATCGTGAGATTTTAAAAGGTATAACTTCGTTTTTTCTATTATTTATTATTCTAATTTGTTTTGATTATTCGTTGTGAGTTTTATATTTAATAATATATAAATTAAATTTAAACAATTACATTGCAAAGAAATAAAATACATTCGTAAAAGCTTATTATATGAAAGAACAAACAAATGCAGTTGTAGATTTTCTTTTAGATAATTGTCATAGTAATTTCAGAAAAAAAAATATATACAAACATATAATATACACAAACATTTATTTTCATTCAATGTTATTTACCAAATTGTCATATTAAAAACTCAAATCCCTGTGCGGCTTATACATATATATGTATGTATGTATATATATATATATATATGTAGAATTTATTCCCGCAAGAGATTCTAACGTCAACTTACATTACACCGCATATTACTCCACGTGTCATGGAACCACAGCATTCAACTTTCTCTTCCTTGTCTCTGGATATATGGCTAAATTTTAATTAAGCGAAAAATCTGAAGGGAAAATTGAAGAAATTATACCCACACAGGCTCATACTTATACAAATACATATAATACCCACACATTTATGACACAATATAAATGTCTGAGTGTTCCACCTTCAAGTACAAGTAATCTCAGTCAAATATTTTAGAGTTGAAAATCGTGTAACGAGAGACATTACAAATGACATGTCAGAATTATGTGTGTGAGGAAGGAGGAGAGTGTATCATTAGAAGCCTTCGAAAGTTGGATATGGGCTTGAGCTTGTGATTAACGACGAAAGTACATAAAAGAATCAAAACGATACAATTTTATACTGAAAACTTTTGTACCAAAAAAATAAAAAGAAACACAAAGTTGGAATGTTGGAAATAACTTTCACGTACACACGACAATAATTGGTTTTAACGAAAGTAAAGGCTATATGTCTATTATTCTCTATTCACCCTCATACACCTGGGGCTTTCATCTGACGATTCAAAATTTACCCTCCTCTTTCTTTTCACAGTTTCTCATGCTTCGATGTATATCTACCCATTTGGTCCATACTTTTCTAACAGATTAAATTGTGATCTTTGTTTTCTATTTCTTTAAACATTCTCAAAAAACATTGGTAAAAAAGATATTTTTTTCATTTTAAAAATTATAATAAAAAGTGTTTGGTGAAATAGAAACTGTTTATTTGTCAGATTGAGAACAATTGATTTTGGTACGTGATAAAAATTGAAAAAAATGTTTTATCTCTTGCTGCTTGTTTTTACTTTAAAAAATCTCTCACGGTTGTTTTTATATACAGTCAAAATAAAGTCAATTATATCCATAATTTTCCAATATTTGTTGCATTCATTTTATTTTCTTATAAAATATAATTAAAAACTAAACAATTTTAAAATGACTTGAATTTTAGCGTATGCAGAATTAGGTTGTTTTCATTTTAGAATTATTTGCGAAACATAACGTATTTCGTGTTCCATTTAGTACTTAACGTCAATTAGACTCTGCACCATAAGGTAAACTAACAATGGAGTTTTCTAATTTGGCTTTCCGCTATTCATTTTCTTTTATATTTTTATTATAAATGGAAATAAGGCTGAAATTGTATTTAAGTTTTTCTTAACACGTTAAGCAATAACGAAAAGCTTACGTTTTAAATTTTTTTAACAGGATGCACTACTCTATCCATTGAAAATATTAAAAATTACCATATATATGAAATACCATTAAAGATAAATAATTATAACTAATTTCGAACGATTTCTCATTTTTTTATTCCCCTAAGTTACTTTGCATTCAATCCTTGTTTAATTATGTCTAAGTTGAAAACGAATTTCAATTCGACGTCACCAATGGGAAATCAGAATAAACCGTAAATTACCAATTTCGTATACTTTTGAATTTATATTATATATTAATATATATATATATATATTATATATATATTCGACGAAACTAAAGAAACTCACCCCTAATACAAAAAAGAAATATAGAATTGTATTGTGACTCACCCATTTCGATATACAATTCCAAAGGCATTTTTAAGTCTACAGTTGCTGTTCTGTTAACATGATTACAAGATTAGAACGTGCCAGGAATTCAACTTAGAAGGTTTTTTTTTCAACTCACCTTCAATATTTTTTAGGCTATTTTTTCATACTCATATTTTGTTATTGTGCTCATGGCCCTACATTTACCCTCTTCGCATGATGAATTATGCTTCCAGGGGGACACAAAAAAAATGGATAAAAGCAACATATATATTATATATATTTGTATATAATATATATATAGAACAGACGCCTTTGTTAATTGAAACAATTGCACAAGTCGAATAATTAATCGAAATAAAAAATTTAAATTGTATATTTTCAAATGGGGTAAGTGAATAAGTTTTGATTATTTAACGATGAAAAAACGTTAAAGAATATCGAAATGTTGGGATGAAAAATTGATGGAGCTTATTCTTTCCTACCCCAAACATATTCACATTGAGTGAATATAAATTTCTGAGAATTTTTACATTTAAGTTTTATACTTTCATTTATAGTTGAAGCATACAATGGGACATTGCTTCATTTAACAAGACTCGAGAGACGTCAAATGGGAAAATATTTTTGCATTGCATCAAATGATGTACCACCAGCTGTAAGCAAGAGAGTTTCGTTAAGTGTCCACTGTAAGTATTTAAATGTATATATATTTATGTAATTGAGTTTACAGGTTTTGAGATGTCTGTTACAAAATTTAATGCATCAATTTTTAAATATGTCAAGTTTCCCCATCCGTACGTGCCCCAAGTCAATTATTGGGTGCTCCTTTGGGATCAGACGTTCAGTTAGAATGTCAAGTAGAAGCGTCTCCTGCTCCTGTCTCATATTGGTTAAAAGGGGGTAGAATGCCACCTAATGGATTTGCTGGTAGTGGAACTTTGGAATCAGGTCAACCAAGGCCTGAAATGCTTTTGGATGGGTAAGTCGAAAAGGAATTTTTATTATGTCAGTCAAATTTGTTAGATATTTTCTAATACACTTATGCGGTCTTTTATTACTGTTATTTTAAATTGTACGCTTTAATGTTGTTTTTGCTTTTCACCCCAAATAGAACATGAAAATGAAATATTTTTACCCATACTAAATTTTCTCTAGCCATTCAATATTGCTTAGTCCAAAATGGCCAACTTTATTTTAAATAAAAGCAACTTAATAATATTTTTCAATATACATAATTAGAAATTCAAAAATTTATTCTTAATTAAAATTTTCCAATCAACTTTCACTATCAGATGTACCTCGATATATAATATCCTGCAGTGCTAGTGACATTTTTAATGATCAAAGTGGAACACATTTTGTAGTAAATAACGTTTGCAAATGGCTCTACCATCATGTGTCGTTGAGTTTTAGTGTACTATTATTACAATATACATAGAACTTAATAGTAGTTTAACGATTATATAGGTCGTTGTCTTAACTATAAGTTTTTGCCTTTTCTTGTGTATTCATATAGTAAATGCAAATACATACATACATACAGACCAGATCAAATAAAAAAATAAATAGACGAATTCTACTATTGTTACTATTTTAGAGAAATACCTCAACTATTTGAAGAAAACTTTTTTATAAGCAAAAGAATCACTATGTAGGCATGGAGTTTGAGTTAGTAATATCGTCGTAAAAAATACTTCAAAAATTTTTTTTACAAATTCCAAAATGTTGTGGCGAGCTCTTTTGTGGCATGATGAGTTATGTTATTATCATCGACCTAAGCCAACCTCCCCACAAAAAAGAATATAAAGGAAAAAAGTTTTTTTTTGTAAAAGAAAAATTTACCGTTTTATTTTTTTAGCGAATTTGTTTGAAAATTATAAAAAAAAATTATTTCTTTCATCATGAAAAATTAAACTGAGCTTAATTAAATAATTTGTTTCACACAATTGTTATTAAAACGGCGCATTTTAACATTAATTCAACAACATTAATTCAATTGAGTTCATTGGTTTTAGTTTTATTGCAAAACTACATATGCTCGGTATCTTGTTAGCCACTGGATGTAGTTTATGGCCAAAATTAAATTAATAGTGCTTGTTTTAATTTCAAATACATAAATCCAAGAATTAAAATCAAGGGAAATATTTAAGCTTTGTAGCTTTTATGGAAAGTTGATTTCTAAAAATATTCAAAATTCATAATTGTTATTTAGAACCTCAAATATTAGATGTTATAAATAACACGCACAAAGAATTTGAAATTTGTTTCAACATGAAACGATTGAAAGATATAAAAAATATTTTAAGCTTTTTAAAAAATATCAACCACAGAAAAAAATCTACGCACTGAATAAATCATAAATATTAAACCACATATTGCATTTAATTTCTTTTGAAACTTTTAATTATATACAGCATAATTTTTTTTTTGATGAATTAATTAAATCATAAACCCCACTTAAATTGGACGAATATTCATACATAATACATCAAATAATATTTTATTTGATCAAAAAAATTATATTCATATTTTTGAAATAACATACCTAAATATATGTATTTTTAGTAACTTATAATGTTATATGTTTTCAACCATAAGAATGTACAAAATAAATTTAAATTATAAAATATCGAATAAAATTGTAGTGGTGAGTAAATGTAGATATTATAATATGCAGCCAAAATTTATATTTTCCAAGCAATTGACAAAAAAGACTAACATTTTTAACTCTATTTTTTTTCTTTTATACGATTTGGAGAAATTCAACGTTGACGACAATAACAATAATATGAGGGAAAAAAGTTTGAAAACCTCTTAAAAAAGTTTTTTTTTGTACAGCTTCTTTTGTACATAAGAGTTACAGAAACTTAAAGTTCTATGGATTTTATTCTTAAAATAAAACCAAGAAAAGAGAAAGAAATGAAAAGGGAAACAATTTCAACTCATTTGAAAGACGGTGAAATTTTATATAACATTTTTTTGTTCATTTATTTTTATGGAAATTGCAATTATGATTGCGACAAATTGCATTTTTCATATTATTTTAAATACAAAAAATGGTTAAATTCACTGCTTAAGTTCTATGAGTATGAATTGACCTTTATAAAACTCAAGAGTTAATATTAATTTGACCGCATTGATAAATTAAATTGTAATTTTTATATGCTCAAAAAGCATTTTTTCTGCTGTCTATTTTTATTATTTAATCAAAAATTCAACACAAAATTTCTGTAAAAGTTCATGGGTGTCTATATCTATACATGTATGTATGAATGTTATGTTGAAATAAATCAAATCCACAGTAATTAAGGATTTATCAGTGCAAAAAAATTTAAATTCATTCGTTATTATTTATCCAAAAAAGGTCCATGAATTTTAATTTCATCCAAGTGCGGTAAATGTGGGAGCTAGTTGGGTCATGCGTATACACATTTATATGTCTATATATATAAAGATATATATATGTATATATGTATATCTATATATTAGATATGTGGTATATATAGGTATGTGAAATTGTTACCCCTATTCTTTGTTGTAAAATTTTAATATGCGACTGAAAAAAAAATAATATAAAAATGCAGACTAAATGGATAATTCTTTTGTCTCTTTATTTCTGTTTTCCTTTTTTTTTTGTTACAGTCCTAAATATGGGATCACAGAACAACGTTCAGGATACCGTGGCATCATGCGGTTAATTGTTCGATCATTTGCACCGTCGGACGTTGGTACTTATCACTGTGTGAGCACAAATTCATTGGGACGTGCTGAAGGGACACTGAGATTATACGGTAAGAGTTTATTTCTATTATTATTATATAAATGCAAACGTACACATAAACAAACTGTAATATAACAGATACAGAATATTTTTGGCTTTTGTAGATTAAATCGTTAAGTTTAATTGTGAGAACGAGAATCACATTCTAGAAATATTAAATATATTTCATTGCATAAAATTCGAAATAATAATTATATTATTTAAAATAAAATATATATACGAGCTTTTTTAAGCTTTTCAAAATAATTTAACATCAACTGAAGAAAGGTTTTACGTGTAATGAGAAAACTGAATCACTATAGAATATTGAACGAGATAAATGGAAAATATAATTACAGTACATGACATATATTAAACACAAACAAACATTCTAATTTATCAGGAATAAAAAAGAGGGACTTTACACTGAGATTAATGGAAGAAACGTAATTCAATTTTGACTTTATCTTTTAACTTTTAGTCTCTACGTTGGTTTGGTACTTTGGTACTTTGGCATAACAAAAAAATTATATAAAACGAAAACGAGAAGAAAATCATCTTTTGGACCGACATGAAATTTAATTAATAACATTCTCTACTTGTGTATTTGTTCTGACAAAAAGTAAAAAATAATAAAAAAATAAGAAAGAAAGAAAAAAGAAAGAAAGGAAAAAAGAAACAAAGAAAAATAAATATCCTCTTTGAAAACAGGATAAAAATTATAAGATAATTTCCTTGCCATAAAAACGCCTCCAAGGTACAATCATGCGTCCATCAAAAACATTTAATACCAAACCAACTAACCTTTTGTGAAAAAAAAAGTAAAAATTATGCTTCTTTTTTACTCTATTAAGATGAAGGTTTTTGTGTTTTTTCTTCAAAAAGATTTAAAAAATTAAATTAAATTAAACATCAGGAACTTAATTAGCTTTAATTTGTTGAATATAATACCTATGTTAACTCTCTTTGATTGACTCAAGTTCTCACAATACCATAATTTATATTTAATTACAAAACTTCCTGTCACTAATTTATATTGTGTGAATTAATATGAAATAATTGCTGTTGAATGTATTATAATAACTGTCAAATTAATTGCCTACATTTTTTCTTTTAAACCCAATCATCATAATAATAAAATTCAGGCATATGTAGGCATATAATATTAATATGTATATTCACCAGATTATTATATTTTATTTGATTTAAAATTGAGATTTTACTGTTCTCTGAACTCGAAATGAATATCTACAAACCAAGAAGCTCATAGTTAGGTGAAAAGAAAAATATTTACAACAATTGCTGTAAAATTATTATATTGTAATAAAAACTCAGTATTTATCAAAAACAGAATTATGAATGTGATAGGAACAAATATTCTTCAGGTTAAAAAGAAAATATTGAAAATATCAATTATTTATTAAATTCATACATAGAAAAATCAAGTATATATTTAATTTTTTTTTTGATTGAGATTTAGTTTTCTTCAAATAAAATGATTGCATAAAAGATTCTTTTTATAATATCATAAAGTTGTTGGTATTATTATTTTATAGAAAATTTTCAATACTTAATATAGGTATTATTTATTTATTTATTTATTATATTATAAAAGAAAATTATTATTTCCTGTTGAAAATCTTCTTATGTAGTTATAACTATATACTTAGTTACATCCTTATAAAAATATTGTATTTTATTTATATATATATATATATATATATATATAAGTAATATAAGTAGTAGATAGTTATTCAATGTAATAAAATTTATATGCATAATATTATGATAAAAAAAATAAGAAAATATAAATAAAAAGGAATAAAAAAGAAAGAATATAAGTAGGTATATACAAAATTCTTTTCTTAAATTCAGCTCAAGTTTCATTGAATATGCAATCATAAATACAAATACAAATATTCAAATACACATAAAGATGCACATATAGGAATACATATTTTCAAATAATTCAAATATATCCACCCGAAAGTTTTTTTTTGTGTCATAATGATACTTTGTAAATTCAAAACACGTTTAAAATGTATCGAGGTGCAATGAGAGTATAAAGACTCTTCTCATTCCAGAAAAAAAAAATCCCAAGGAAACAGTATAAAGCTGAACTATTTTTATGCCATGTTCATTCATTTTAAGATGGATATCTGTTTACAGTAGCGTTACAATATATATTTTCTATTTTCCAGATTCAATTAGCAGTTGTAATATTTTTAAAATTATATTTTACAAATCAATGTTCATAATGTTGACGCAATTTTGATCATTTGTTTTTTGATTAAATACTTACTATCAGTAATGGTATCTAAATGCTGCAACATTGCAAAAATTCCAAATTCTATATTTTATGTGACTGAAGATTGAATTTAGTTTGTGTTTTTTTAAAGATTGATAATTTAAGATTTTTCTGACTACATTTAAAAAGCAGTATCGAATTACTTTATGTGAAATAATTGTGATATAAAATAATTTATTAATGTGGAGTAAAGAAGAATTGCTAAAAATTCTATAAAACCTTAACTAATAAATGTGGAAAATATGTATTTTAATATTTAAATTTAGTTCTATAACAGAATATTTCTCAGGCCACCACTGATAAGCTTCATTTATATATATGTTGCGCCACTGATCGTATCCTATCTTCATCGTCGATGTTGTCGTCGTCGTTGATATAGATGGCTGCAGAGTTTTCATTTAAGTAGATTTTTCTTAAAATACAAACATTAGATATAATGACATACATTAGATATAAAATTGTTTGTGCCTGTATTTAAATTTACAAATGAAGCACTAACGCAAATATAGCTTATAATTGAATAAAGCTTATAAAACTGCTTCAATTTTAAGATGATTGCACTTATCTGACCTCATCTATACTATAAAATTAATTATGATTTAAAATAATCTAACATATTCTCTCTGATTTATGTCATTTTTTAAGTGCCTTTTTTATGTATAATACTAATTTAGGTTGTAGTTAATTCAGCGATATATGATTCAATCCGTATAAAATATATATTTATTACTTTTAAAATTGAATTTTATTTAAGTATAAATTAACATTGTAACTTACTTGATTTATTCCTTAAAATATTAACCTATCATAAATTAAATTCTTTAAAGATTTATAAGTTCAATTATTAAATATACAATACCATTGATTCCTGTTTTTCGCAGAGAATTTTAAAGAAATAAAATGTTAATTAAAGTGGGTAAATATATAATAAAGGTTTTACTCAAAAATTGTAATAAATTGAGACCCAAAAAAAATTTACAATTTAGAATGCTGTAATTTAATTCTATAATGATAAATAGGCGATAAAGATGTAATTTAGATATAATGTTAAATCAGTACGATTTTCAAAATAAAATTAGTATTAATTTGTTGGCCGTTGTGATTTATAATAAACCATAAATAAGAATAGGTAATCTTTTGAGGCTTGTTCAAATTTTAAATTTTATTATGAAAATTCGGATAATTTTTCTAATATGCCAGTTTAAAACGACATTATAAATTTTGTAATTTTCCATTCCTATTGTTATTCAGTAAATGGTTAAACGTACGTTATTCCATTCCACACAAACAACTTTTACATTTCCATTTGTGTTTTCCTTATATGAGCAACACAAAAACAAATAAGCTATAAAAATCACAAACTATAATAAAATGTCTCTTGAAAAAATACTTTAAATGTGCGTGTGGTTCGTAGACCATATGAATACTTTATATTACGTATGCACAACTCATAACAATAATATTATATATAAATGCACTTTTCGTATATATAGGAATAATGTGACAAGAAAATGGATAATTTATTTGTTTTTTTGTTGACTCAATTAAATGAAAATACACATAAGAAACAAATAAAGAAGGTTGACGGAGTAACTCTATAAAAAAAAAACTATAAACAAAACATGCCTACATTTACAAAAGAAAACACCATTTATACAAAAAGTCTATAAAATGTAATAAATTTATTATGCTTCGTAGAGTACAAACAGTCGGATATAGAGATAAATAAAGATTCAATTTGATATGCATAAATACATCAAAAACCTCTACTGTAACATAAATCACAGAGAAAAAATTTGAATTTCCCTTCACGTTACATATCGCTGAGTTTATTGTATTCACCACACCACATCACACACACAAATACACAAACAAATGTATATAATGTTGTACATACTTTTACACACTTTACTCGACATACTACTCATCCCGAAATCATCATCAGGTGGAAAACATTATCTATGATGATGAGACAGGGAAGACATGTTTCTTGGATACCTATACCAACCGACCGTTTTTTTTTTTTTTTTGTGGTGGCTCAATGGATATGATTTGCGAGGGAAACCAAGATTTGTTTTCATATGTTATATTGTCCTAAAGCATATATAAAAGAAGAAAATAAGGAAAAGGATGACATATGATTATATAAATCAGAGAAATAATATTGAATTCGTATATTTTTTTGAAAAACAATCATCATCATCTTCTGATTTGAATACATGTACTTTATTTCTTTCTTCTTATTTTTCTCTTATTTGTGATGAAATGTATATTATTTGTATATACATAGAAAATGGTACTCGTCAGTAACGTTTACTTAGGATTAAATTGAATACAATTTTATGTTGATTTTACGATAACAAAAAAATGTCGGTGTATCAGATAACAGTGGGATTTTTTTAAAACATTTGAACATCAGAATTCAAGTTCTGTTAAAATATATTATTAATTAATATTTTATTCATTTACAATCCTTTATTTGTAATGTTGATTAATATCTATTTGCACAATAATTTTTGTATTGCAAAATCATTGAGTGAATTTTACAGATTAATTATTATATTATTTACATAAAAAAACCTCACAAAACTGGGCATCTATTACTTTGCTTATGAATAACAATAAGGGTACATGTCTTTTAATATATAATGATCAATTTACAAAAAGAATGTTTTATTCTTTTTTCTCTTATATGTTTTCCATATACTGTGTTTTTTTTAATACAAAAAAGATTCTTCTATAAAACGTGCACTCTCATCGATTAATCAATCAATCTGATTTCCGCTGTAGGCGATTTGCTGTCAAATTATTATTTTTATTAGTTCCTTCAAACAAAAATAAAATTAAATAAAATAAAATAAAAACATGATGCACGTTTGTTTTATAACACTGGTAAAACGCTATATTCATTCTTTGTATATACAGGGGTGTATACAAGAAGCAGGTTTAAGGAGTTTTTGAAAGAAATATGAATATATGGTGCCATTAAAAGAGCATTAATAAGTATAAGAATTTTAAATAACTGACGCTTCCGATTGAATTTTAAACAATAAATATTCCTTTATTATATTAACCTCATCACGCGTCAAACAAAAAAAAAATCTGCATACAGCTCTGTATGTTTATTAGGTATATAATATACTTTATACATATAATGTTTAAAAGTTTATTTTGATATATACTTATAAATATATAATTTACTTGTTCCATATACTATATACATATTAATTTGTAAGGAACATCATGCGAAAAAAACCGACATGCAATAAAACTCAATATTTAAAAAATAAATTAAAAAACTTTCTTATATATAAATATATACATATCTAAGAGCATATATACTCGCGTGTGTGTATGTGTAAGTGTGTGTGTGTAATTTGTGGTACATTGAAGCTTCAAGTTTTATATATCAGACGAGTAAGTTTGTTGGATAAAAATAAACAAGACTAATCAGAATAAAAATAAACAAATAATTATAAATTTTATGTACAGAAATTTATATAAATTTACGTCATGGTCGTTATATACAAATTAAATTGTTAATCAGTATTAAGAAGTTTGAAGAAAATTAACTGTATTATGAAGTAAAATAAAAGAAAACAAAATGAAATTATTAATCAAAAATTTTAAATTATCGCGAAACACTAAAAAAAATTGTCGCCTAAATTTTCATGTTAATTGTTTCCTGATTAAATTTTTTTAATGTTTTTTTTTCTTCTTATTATTAATTAATAACGTTTAGGAATTAAGACGTTAAATTTTATATTGTATTTATATTTATAGAAGTATCCAGAAGGAAAATATATATACACAACAACTATATGCATACACACACACAAAATAGTTTTGTAAAAAAGGTTAAATGTTGATTGACACGAAAAACAAAAAGTTCACTTTTATACAAATTTCGTTTCAACAGGGGATGACAATTCAAAATCGATTTGTGAGTTGTTAAGATTATAAAGATTATATTACCTAATATAACAATGACATTTATTTTCAATAATAGTTTACTTCAAATTTGATTATAACTAATAAGAACTCTATAGTTAGTAATTACTCAATTTAATAATTTTATTAGAATAGAAAATTGAAGGAAAATAATCATTGATAATTTCTAATAACAAATTTTCTATATATGATTCACAAAGAGTTTATATCGATATATTTTACAAATCGATTTTTATGTTTGAGCTTTACTATAACTAATTTATTAAAATATGTATATATATAGTAGATACTAGATACGTTTACTATATCCCAGAGCTTTTATCCCGTATGATTATTATTTATTTATTTATTTATATAATTTGCATGTTTTTATATTTACAGAAATAAAATTACATCCAGGAGGTATCCCATCCGATGATGATCAATTGAATATTATTGGAGGTTAGTATTATAACTTTGTTATTGAATACTTTTACACGTTTAAATAAATGTTTTCATTATATTTTGCAACAAGAGAAAAAATATAGTAAAATTATGTTTTATATCTAACTTATAACATAACATAATTTAACATAGCATAACATAACATAACATAACATAACATAACATAACATAACATAACATAACATAACATAACATAACATAACATAACATAACATAACATAACATAACATAACATAACATAACATAACATAACATAACATAACATAACATAACATAACATAACATAACATAACATAACATAACATAACATAACATAACATAACATAACATAACATAACATAACATAACATAACATAACATAACATAACATAACATAACATAACATAACATAACATAACATAACATAACATAACATAACATAACATAACATAACATAACATAACATAACATAACATAACATAACATAACATAACATAACATAACATAACATAACATAACATAACATAACATAACATAACATAACATAACATAACATAACATAACATAACATAACATAACATAACATAACATAACATAACATAACATAACATAACATAACATAACATAACATAACATAACATAATATGTATAAACGTGAATTAACCACGTTAAGCTCGTTCATATAAATTTTACTTGAAATTATCGCTCGGTCGAAGATAAAATATACGAATCCTTTTTGGTTAATTAAGTTTTCCTCGAAATTGCCGTTTGAGTTAATTAACTGTGTGTTTAACATAACATAACATAACATAACATAACATAACATAATATGTATAAACGTGAATTAACCACGTTAAGCTCGTTCATATAAATTTTACTTGAAATTATCGCTCGGTCGAAGATAAAATATACGAATCCTTTTGGGTTAATTAAGTTTTCCTCGAAATTGCCGTTTCAGTTAATTAACTGTGTGTTTTACATAATAAGATATTTGAGAAGTTTTTGATCCTTGACTTCCTATCTTAATTTTTTCTCTTTTTTCCATCATTCATTACAATATCGTGATGGAACCAATTTGAAGTTTCTTTTTTTTTCCTTTAACTGTTATGTAAAGTTAAAGGAAACTTAACCTAACAATTGGAAAATTAGAATTATCTAAGTTTTATTTGCAAGAAAAAATATTTTAATCGATAAAATTCCATTTTCAAAAAAAAAATATTAATTTGAAAAGTTTATATTAATTTACTGTCGGAAGGCATTAAGGTATTTGACGGCAATTGATTATATATAAAAAAAAATAATCTTTTAGGAAAATTTATATAATTTTATATTATTCAAGTCTTAGAAAAATAGTAATAATAATAGAAATAATAATAATAATAAGAAGAACAACAACAAACCTATATTAAACCAATCAGCTTACCAACAAACCAACCAAACCACCCATCGAACAAAAAATATTTAATGATTTATAAAGTTTTTCTTCCTCTTCATTTTCTTCTTTTATTTTATTTTACTTTATTTTTTTTTTTTTTTGTAATTGCGTTAAACATTAATTAGTATTTTTCCAGACCATAGGATGAGAGGGGAAAGTCTAAAATGAAATAAAGAAAGAAAAAATATAAAGAAAATATAGATAAAAATATAACAAGTCCTTCTAGATATATGAATGTATTGCATACCATTATCCTATTTTATAATTTCAATTCAATTTAAATTATTAATTGTACATTATAAGCTTAAAAGCTCATTCTAAATAATACATTAATTCATCCGTCTTAAATTAAGTAGAGAATTACCAAAAACATAATTTACATATTTTCAATTTAAAATTTTCCAATTTCATTAAATATTATGTATAGAAAAAGGTTATACAGGTTATACAAAATTCAAAATAAATATAAAAAGCGTTTTCACTGTTTGTACTTGACTTGCATCAAGAATTGTTTTATTTAACGTCCACTCTTTCACACCAGGCAACCAGACTACCTCGAACACCCTTATTAAGTCAAATTGGGACGAGACCTACTATTTTTAAGGTGGGCTCTGAACCACCTATCATCTGCACATGCATTTTTAATCATGATTCGGCACATTGCCAGCTCTTTAGGAAACATGCAGATTTCCTAAGAAGAATCGTTCGGTTTTAAACCCGAATCCTGCACACCGGCCAGAGGGTCATAGAAAAGCGTTTTTATTCTAAAATAATTTAATACTAGAATATACAAAACAAAAAAGTTAAATTATAGTTTTCTCTGCTATCGTGCTTTTTATTTTTTTTTTCCTAATAATTTATACATAAAGAATGATAAGTGTTCTGAAAATGTTTTAATTATTTTTACCCAATTTTTGGTAAAACCCTAAGTTTCGGTGGCAGTTTATTTATATATTCTTAGAAACAAAATTTGTATTTGCTATTATGCTGTACAGTCGAATTTTTACAAATAAATTTCACAATCCTTTATTTGAAACAGTTTTAGATCTTTAATTTACCTAATTCAATTTAACCAACAACTGTTATTAAAATGATTTAATTAAATATTGATAGATTCAAATCATTAAATATATTATTATAATTATATTGCTTCAATAATTTCATTTTAATTTGTTATTGAATTAACCCTATGTCTTAGATTGAATATTTGTTAAAAATATCAGCATAGAAATATTTTTCATGAAGTCATGTCATAGGTGCTATATATTTAATATTTTCGAACAATTGTAACCGCATAAGATTCTATTTAGGAGAAAACTACTAAAAGAAAAAATGGAAAAATTTATATGAATTTGATCATTTGATTTCTTTTCGTATTTTCATAAAGTGAAAATAAGAATTGGTTTTGTCTTCAATTACATTATTATTGATTTGTGATTTTATTAAGTCTTACTAATAATTTCGTCATTTAATCATATGTTTTATATGTGGACCATTCAGTATTATTATAATTCATTATGTAAAATTTTGGTTTGATATTTAAGAAAATATATTTTAGCGCATTTAAGCTGTTACTTTCTTTACCATATATTAATTTTTTTTTTGAAAGATTTATTACTTTCTAAGAATTAAATATTTTTATATTTATTTTCCACAAATTGTTTACATTGTTTGTTGTAACATAATTTCAAAGCTTTCGTTTATTTTAGAGCTTAACGTATTTGTCTACATAAAAATATCTTTTCTTAAAAGCCTCTGTCATTATTAATATCCTACTTTATAATATTCTTGTTTTTTTGTAGTTGTTGTTTGATTTTTTGCCTTTTATGATTTTTTTATTTAAAAAAAATTCTTAAAATTAATTTCTTTACATTTCCTTATAAATAAATGAAAAAATATGAAAAATATGAATACGAAAAAATATCACAGAGACGAAAACGAAAATAAAGGAAAACATTTAACAAAGCATAAAATCAAAATCAATTATTTTGTCATCTATGACCATCCCATACATTATAAGAGTAAGATGAAACCAGCAAAAAGATACATAAAAAGGAAATTTATTCATTTTTAATAATAAATGTATGCTATAGAATTCTATTTAAAAGCTACCCAAAGTCAAAGAGGAGTTAAATTGATTCCATTGTCTAACTTTTCTTTCTTCTTTTGTTCCAAAGACTTTATTTAAATGGACAATCATCAACCAAAATCCACAATAAAAGATTTAAAATTGTGTTAAAACAAAAAAAAAAGTTTTTTATTGCATTTTTTAAAAACAATTCGATTTAATCTATATACTTATTTTTAAAATAAAAGTTGTACCTAATTCGTTTTTTCCTCTTCATTAAGTTGAACTTTTAGAACATTCACAATTGGGGGAGTAGAATACAGCAAGAAAGAATTATCTAAATATGGATATTTTTACAAGAAAATTAATTAGTTTTTAAATCTTTAAATTTTTCGATAAACTGCTGAAAAAAAATTCAAACAGTCAGAGTTTTAGTCTTAGTATCATAATTGAAAAATGAAAAAACACCAAAAGATTTTACTTCTAAAGAATATAAATTAATTATGATTTGCCAAAATTCATACACATACACAGCCACTCGTAAGAACACATATAATATACGACATATTTACCTACTTAAATCAAAAGATAATAATAAAATGAAAAGATATATATAATATTGATGATGATGTTGATGATTTACCTTATAAAATATATATCTAATATTACTGCTTTTTTCAGGTTTAGCTGAAGCAGCTAGAGGTCGAGGTAATTCCAGTGCCAATTTACCACAAACGACAAAAATAAAAACAACTGTATTGCTAGTGACATCCCTAGGGACATATGTCACATATTTATTTGTTAGATGACATCTTTAGGACGTCAAATCTGACACAAATTTTTTGTTGTAAAGATAAAAGAAAAACAGTGGTTTTCTGTTTTCTTTTTCTTTCTATATTTTTCCGGCCTTTTCCGATTTTCTTTTTGTTACTTTTACGCTTTTATTTTCTCTTTCTCTTTTGTGTCAGTTGTACACAAAAATGTCGACATTATTAATTAGCAAGTAATAGATAATCAGTGTAAAAAAAGATGAAGAAAAATCTTTTTTTTTTATTATTTGCTGTTATTTTTTTAAACTTAACAAGAAAAACAATTTTGTTGGTGGAGTGTAATCTATCAAAGATCTCTTAAAAGTTTAAAGAAATTTTATTACTTGTGCCGTGTTCCATCGTATTTTGTTACAAATATTGAAAAATTTTATGATTTTTTTTGTTTTATGAAAATAATAAAACAATTAAAAGTAAAGTGAACTCTATTTTTATTGACCGTTTAAAAAAGTAATGGCGCCTCCATCATTTGCACAATTATAAATCCATTATAAATTTGGTGTCAATTTATAATGGATTAGAAGATCAGACTTTGGACATAAATGAGATTATAAAAGAAAAAATGAAATCTAATTTAAAATGTGAATAAGAAAAAAATGACGAAACTTCGAAACTGAAATTAACAATTTTTTTTTCGTGTAAATATTAAATAAAAATAATTAATAAATAAATAATTGAATCCTTTTAAATGAAAAATGAAAAAAAAATAATAAATAATAAATAATTTTAGAAGTGAAATCTTTGATAATAAAATTAAATTAAATTAAATTAATCAAATTTTATTTCTTTATTAAAAAACGAAAAAAAAAAAGTGCTCAAAATGTAAGTGAAAGTTTTGCTCTTTAAATTTTAACTCATACACAGAAGAAGAAAAAATGGAGAAAAAAATATAAATTATATGAAACTAAATAACGGAAAAAATGAAAAAAGGAAAAAGGGAAAAACGATGACGAAACGTAATTTTCAAACAATCTCTCTGGATTCTTCTGTTCTTTTTTTGTATTTTTTTTTATATTTTTTACCATTTTTATGTTTTTGTTATTTGGGTTATATATTATATATATTTAGGTATATATGTATGTATATGCGAGTGTGTGTGTGTGTGTGTTCGAAGAAATGTTTGTAAGTGTGAATGTGTAATATTTGACATTTTGATAAATTATCTCCTGTTCATTTTCATACACAAAATACAATGGACATGAGTGTGAATTTAATGAACATACAAGAGTGAATAAATGTGATTCTAGGCTCTTGTTGTTGTTGCTCCTTTTTTTTTTGTTAAATCCCATGAAATACTTAGTTTTATTATATGTTTAAATTTTTTTTTCTTCGTTTCGTATTCCACTAAGAGTATAATAGAAAATAAACCACTTTACTCATTCCATATAGTTTACAAACACTCTTAATTTCTTCCTAATAAAAAACTGACAGTATAATTTTAATTGATTTTTCATTTTTGTCAAGCAAAAAAAAATTATAAATCTAATTTGTCTTTTCTACTCTTTTTCCCACACACATTTAGATGCATTAATATAAAATATAACAACTACCACCCAATAACTCATACCATTTTTTTTTGTATTAATATGGACATATCGAACTATATACTCATATCAAATCAAAATATATCAATTTTTAATCAAGGGTCGAACCCTTTTTTTTTACTTTTTAGAAAATCTTACCTAGACAAAACTTTTCCACTTCAAAATTTAAAATTAGTTTAAAAGAGGATAACAGGTATATAACAAGTAAATCGTATATCAGAGAGTTTATTGATCCGGATTCTTACATTTTTTTTCTTCTCATTTTCTTTCTTCTTTTTATGTATACATACAATCTTAGTTTTATATTATGCGGTTTTCAAAAATCCTTTTTTTTTCTTATGTAATTTTCTTAAATCAATCAAATTAGGTAAACTTTTATATTTTTTTTATTTTTCTTCTTTTTTTTTCTTGGAATCAAGAAGAATATTATATTGTATTTTATATATATGGATTTACATGCGTCCTTTTATAGTATATGAATAAAGGATCAACAAAAAAATGTTGTTGTTCTTTTCTCTTTTTTTTTAACAAGATTTTGTATATTGAAAGCGTAAATCATAATAACATTTCATTGGATTTATATAAAGTCTATTATTTAGAATTTTCAAATTTTTTTATAAAAAGATCAACACGTGGTTCTTTCGATAATGGATTCTTATAACGAATATTTTTTTTTTCTAATTTCAATATTATTTGGAATATTTTGCTTCAAAGTTAAAGTGTGAATATATTTTCTGTTGAAACTTAACATTCGCACAGTTAGCCTCGGACTAACAATCATTGTTATTTGCATGTAAATCTCTAAACGGGTGGAGTGATATTTTTATAAAATATTTTTAAACTTAGGCAAATGTTTCATTTAACATAATTTTATTTAATGTTATATAATATCAACGGATTAAAAAATTGTATAACAGTGTACATAGTATCTGAAATTGTTACTAATAATACAAAGTGAACTATTATTTAAATAAATAATTTACTTTAATAACGAATTATTCTTATATTTATTACAGTGTATGAGGCGAAACCCGTAATTAAACATTAAAAAAAAAATAAGAAAAAGAAAAAATTAAGGTGGAGAATAAAGAAAGAAATAAAAAAGAAAAGGAAAGTTCTTAACAAAACTTTACCCTAAAACTTTATTTTTCTTTTATAAATAATTTAGAATAAGAAAAAAAAATTCATTTATAAATAAATCATAATAAATAGAGAATAGAAAAGACGAACAATTTTCAAATGAATGTTTTAATATTTAATTGTCACAATTTAAGTTTAATTCTAGAGAAAACATAATAATAATAATAATAATCATAATAATAATATAATTTCAATGATAAATTTATTCGACACACACAAACATAACTTATAATAATACAACTAACAAAGTTTATATATTCAACAAATAAAAAACAGAATATAAGAGAGCATAAAGCAATAATAACAACAAAATATATAGGTAAAGAAAGAATAAAGAAAAGACAACGACATAAAATAACAACGACAAAACATTAAAATGTTAATTAATTGATTTATTTCGAAAATGACATGTGAAAAACTTTACAGTAAAGAAAATAAAATGAAACACCTCCTGGTGGAATTAACATTTACTTTTCTTTATAATTTTTGACGTGTTTTATAAAATGAATTTAAAAAAAAAAAGAAAACACGTGAAAACAGAAAATTTTTGTGATAAAAATAAACAACAACAAAAAAAATGTAAATTTAATTATATGTTAAGGAAAAGTCTGATGAAAAGAAAAAAAAATTTAGAAAAAAAAAATAATTAAAAGAAAAGTAAAGTCAAGTCAAGTCGTTTCGTTTCCTTCATCATCTTCTTCTTCTCTACTGTGAACCATGCATGACTCTCATTTAAAATTCTGGCTAGAATGTGTAAAAAGTAAAGAAGGCAAATCAAAATATAATCCCCGGTTTTAACTTTTGTCATGTCCCAATTGAATGTACCAAATGTGACAGAATTTATAAAATATTTACCAAGAAAAAAAAATTCTCCTTTTTTTTTTAATTTTTTTTTTTGCGTAACAAAATCACTAATATTAAATAAAAATAAGTTAAAAGCTTTTGAATTTTAATTATGAATAATTGTATAGTTTATGGATTTATATAATATAAAATAAGACTGACTACTGAGTAATCAAATATACAATAGATCCCGATTATAACGAAACCTATATTTAATAACACTGATATATTTATTAAATTGAAGAAATTTTTATTGAACCTTAATCAGCCTATAGGTGTTTCCAAATGTTAATAACGAGCGTTCTGATTTTTTTTTTGGTATCTGTGATTGTTCGGAGTATAAATACAAATTTAACATATTAATTGAATTAATATTATTTTATAGAATTTTAATAAAAAAATGTAAAAATCTGGGTTGTTTTTAATAAAGAAAATGGTAAATATTTTAAAATTACACAAAAATTGTGTAATGTTTTTTTTTTCGTTTAATTCTACGAAAACAAATATAAGTCCAAATCCATCTTTCAACCGTTTTACTTATTTTATTATTTTTCCAAAATCACGAGACAATAAAGAGATGAAGAAACATACACACACTCCATGCACACGCCCATATACACAGACTCACAATTTAACACCCGAGAAGAATTTTTAGTTTTGTGTGCTGTGTGAGGTTTGAAAAAGAACAAAAAAAAATAATAAAAACAAATAAAATAAACAAAAAAATATAATTATGGAATGAAATTTAATATTTTCTTTCGTTCTTTTTTCCTTTTTTTTTTTTTTACTAAAATTAGGTCACGAAAATTTCGTTTTGTTTTATTTTTTTTTCTCTATTTTCCTCAATCCTAAAAGTTATAATTTTTTCTTCGGTTGGGTATTTTTTTCTTTTCTTTTTTTTTGTGTGATCAATTAATTTAGAAAAAGAAAGAAAGAAAAAAAATATCTGGGTTTGTGTTGAATTTTAATGAAAGTAATTAAGTTAAGATAATTCGTGTGTTTGATGGATGTATGTGCATGTATGTGTGCACATATTGTACTTTCATGACTTCATGGCAAAAAAAAAATATAATAATTTATTCAGAATTTGAAAAAAAAAAATTGAATATTAAATTCAAAGGGAGAGAAAAAAAAGGAGTGGAATTTTGAGTACATATATGAGATTACAAAAATTATTGGAAAATTTTATTTGTACAAATTCAGAACGTATAGACAAAAGCATACGTATATTTTATTTGTATATGGAATTTTTTTTTTCGGTATACGTGAAACGGAAGTTTGAAAACGAGGTAAAAATTTTTATAAGCTTAAAATAATTTTTTTTTTATATTCTATTATTTTTTAAATTTAAATATTTGTTGTTTTATATAAATTTTATCTACTATATATTATTATGATACTGATACTGATGCACGTGTCAAATTTTTATCCTCAATTTTCAATTTCAGTTAAAATGATATTCAAAAATTGGTAAATGATATTTTTTTATAAAAATGTCATCAAAAAGTGCAAATAGTAAAGAGCATAATTTTTTTTATATGATTTATTTTTGAAAATAAAATAATCTATTTAAAAAAAATGTAAATTTATTTGAATATTTTAAAATAATCAACTTTTATATTTTCATTTGTAAGGAGATTAAATAATCTAATTAGAGAGAATATTCAACAAAAACTTTATAAAGGGAAAAAAATAGAGGAATAAATGAAAATCAGGAAAATAATTTTTTTTTTCATAAAATAAAAAATTGTAATTGAAAATGTAATAAAAGGTGCAGGTACCATACCCCTTGGTGTTTTTTTTTTGCTTTAAAAACTTTTACTCTCTATCCGTTTAATCTATAATTAAGTTTGAAAAAATATAAAAAATTAAGTCAGAACGCGTTATTAAAAATCTGTCAAATTACAGGCAGTGTAATTTAGAATGTTTGTAATTTTTTTTTTCTGATTCTCCTCTTCATATAAATAAATATTATATTTTTATTACTTAATGTAAAATTGTGAATAAGAAATTAAAATTTGTGTTCGTAATAATACAGCATAATTTCAGAACAAAAAAAACTCCATTATGCAACTCCTTTTATTTTTTGTTTTTACATTTGAATTATTATGTGAAATTTAAGCAGTCCACTTCCACTTTTTCATAAAAATTAATATTTCTCTCATAATCTTTTTCTGTAATTCTTTTCTTGTTCTTTACTTCTACCTTTTTAACTTCATTAAAAAAATTGCAATTAAAATTTTTTTAAATAATCGGAATTTTACGAATAAGTACTACACAACAGTACCTATACAAAAAACAACATAAATGGTGAAATACTCAAAATACTATTCATAAATTTCCCTATATATAAATATTCCTAATAATAATAATAAAAATCTGTATATCTCTTTACATAACTGCATCTGTATCTGCATCGTATAACCAATTTAAAACTAAATAAACCTCCTTTATTTTTTTTTTTTTATTTTTATCGAAAAATTCAATTGAAAAATACAATTTGAAATGACGTTCGTATCTGTGTATTCTTGTAAAAAAAAAAAAAAGAAGAAACATTGGTACGAGTGGGTTGGAAGAAGTGGGTAGAAGTCTACATAAACCTTATAGTAAAGATTCTTATCATGTACAAATTATATATTGTGTTTGTTGCACACAAAATACGATTGAATTTCCTGGGTTAGTAATTTTTTATTTTTTTTCTTTTTATTCTTCGTAAGCAACAAAATCATTTATATATTACTGTGAATTTATAAAGATAGGAGGGAACTATGTTCTTTTCTCAAATTGAACATGATGCAATCGTAGCCAAATCATTTTTCATGAAATTTAAAAATAAATGATTTAATTTTTATATAAATTTTACAATATAATACAGTATTTAAATATCCAATAATACCAATATAAATACTTCTAAATTTTTTATGTGGAATGAAAGTAAAACAAGCTATAATTTTTATCTATGATAAAAAAATTTCCAAATAAAAAATTCACAAGAATGTTTTGAAAAAGCAAATCCAATTTTTAGGATTATTTTGCGTTAAATTTAACACTATTAAAACTCTTAACTTAATATAATAACATTATCTAAATACAACATCTATTATAAATCTTTGATTTCATCATTAATTTAATAAATAAAGAAAGAAAGAAAGCATAAAGAAAGAGAAAAAATCTCTATAGACGTCATTTCTCTGTTACGACCGCTGTCTGGAAAAGAACTCTTCTTTTCTTTATATATGGAAAATGATCAAAAGCTCATATTCATTTATAATTCAAAAGGTGAAAGGTGAAATAGTCATAAATCAAAGATGGTCAATAATATTTATTTATTAAGTACTAATAATTTATGTTTCTATTTTATACATTTTGAATATAATTTTTCAATCAAAGGCAATTTATATCAATTAACAACGATTCCAATTCATACAGTTGAAGTGTGTATTTAATTCATACTTAGAATTAGTTCAGTGACAAAAATGACATTTCAAAGATGCATCAAAGTTTTTTATATTTTATGCGTTTGTAAAACAGATAACAGTCAAGCATAATCAACATAAAAGACAAAATACCACTACATTCTACGTCAGTTAATTTATTAAACTTAGTAGATACTGTAATATAGAAAAATTAAAAGACGATATAAAAATAGATACAAAAGAATGTTCTATAAATGGAAAACACTGTTTATATTTTTCATTGTTTCATTCTAAACTTGTCATAAAGAAATTCTCATTTCATTAGAGAGAACTAATTTCTTAATTAATGTTTCTATTTTTTTTGCAAAAATATTTGTTTTCAATTTAAAAAATTTCTCAATATGTATTTGATAACAACTGATTAATTTTGTTAAGGAAAGATAAAAAAAATGAGAAGAGATAGTGGAGAATACAAAAATAATAATCGAATTGAATTTCAATTCAACTTAAATATATTTATTTTATTTTCAAGAATTCAAAAAAAAAAGAATTTAGTTTTTTTTATGTTTTTTTTATTTCATTTCAACTTTATCAAAATTATATTAATAGTCCTCTCGTACGTTTATCTTCTTTTTTAAGTTTCTCTTCTTTTCCTTATTTTTTTTTGTTTCAAGTACCAGCAGTTGCTTCTTGAGATTTTCAATAAAGTTACTTCATTCAATTTAATATTATAAGAAAGCAAGTGACACTCTATTATGTTTGATAGAAAGAATTTTTATTATATTCGTTCGTTGTACTTTTTTTGCTTTTTTACTTCTTCTTCTTCTTCTTCTTCTTCTTCTTCTTCTTCTTCTTCTTCTTCTTCTTCTTCTTCTTCTTCTTCTTCTTCTTCTTCTTCTTCTTCTTCTTCTTCTTCTTCTTCTTCTTCTTCTTCTTCTTCTTCTTCTTCTTCTTCTTCTTCTTCTTCTTCTTCTTCTTCTTCTTCTTCTTCTTCTTCTTCTTCTTCTTCTTCTTCTTCTTCTTCTTCTTCTTCTTCTTCTTCTTCTTCTTCTTCTTCTTCTTCTTCTTCTTCTTCTTCTTCTTCTTCTTCTTCTTCTTCTTCTTCTTCTTCTTCTTCTTCTTCTTCTTCTTCTTCTTCTTCTTCTTCTTCTTCTTCTTCTTCTTCTTCTTCTTCTTCTTCTTCTTCTTCTTCTTCTTCTTCTTCTTCTTCTTCTTCTTCTTCTTCTTCTTCTTCTTCTTCTTCTTCTTCTTCTTCTTCTTCTTCTTCTTCTTCTTCTTCTTCTTCTTCTTCTTCTTCTTCTTCTTCTTCTTCTTCTTCTTCTTCTTCTTCTTCTTCTTCTTCTTCTTCTTCTTCTTCTTCTTCTTCTTCTTCTTCTTCTTCTTCTTCTTCTTCTTCTTCTTCTTCTTCTTCTTCTTCTTCTTCTTCTTCTTCTTCTTTCTTCTTCTTCTTCTTCTTCTTCTTCTTCTTCTTCTTCTTCTTCTTCTTCTTCTTCTTCTTCTTCTTCTTCTTCTTCTTCTTCTTCTTCTTCTTCTTCTTCTTCTTCTTCTTCTTCTTCTTCTTCTTCTTCTTCTTCTTCTTCTTCTTCTTCTTCTTCTTCTTCTTCTTCTTCTTCTTCTTCTTCTTCTTCTTCTTCTTCTTCTTCTTCTTCTTCTTCTTCTTCTTCTTCTTCTTCTTCTTCTTCTTCTTCTTCTTCACACACACACACACATACCCATTTAAAAACAATTTAAATAATGGTCTGATGTGATTTGAGTTTTCAAGGAAAATGATTAATATTGAAAAGAATCTTATAATCATATATATTTCATTCTCTCCGTTTCCCCACTTGATAAAGTGATCTTATGAACTAAGTTATTTAATAAAACAGTGTGGGGTTAGCTGTGGGAGGCCTAATTGAACAAGACGTAATTCAATGTGATTACAAAAAGATTCTAAATTACATTTTCTTAATACTAAAAAAAAAATTTTTTATTGGATTTCATTTTAGAAATAACAACAATACCTTTTGTTTTTGACTCCTACACATTTGATCCCCCTCTACCCATACAATATAAAGTCAATACAACCTTACGTTTACTTTGTACAATGTTTATGAATATGTGAACTTTTGATTTTGATTATGATTTTTTTTTATTTAAAAATATGAAAAAAATATTTTCCATGATTTTTGTTTTTTTTTTCTTTTTGTGTGATTGTTTGTTTATTTGTTTACTTTTGAATGATTGATTAAAACAACAAATTTCTCATGGTTGTGTTAAAACAAAAAAAAAACCTTGATCGAACTTTTTTTTATTTAAAATTAAACAATAAAATAAAAATTTTAAATAAATAAAATAAGAATAAAATTAAATTAAATTAAACAAGAGGGATAAAAACAATTTTTGGTGCCAAAATGAAATAAAAAAAATAAAATAAAAACATGAGAGAAAAATAAATAAAATAATCTAAAAAAAAAAATACTCATTTAAAATTTAATAATCATAAAAAACCAAATAAAAAAACATAAAATAAAAATTAAACTTATTAAAGATAAATAAAACATAAGAGTAAAACATAAATATTTAATTAGAAATAATAATGAAAAAATAATGAAAATATGAATTAATAAAATTAAAGAAATAAACAAAAAAAAATATCAAGGATGGCTGAACTGATTTCTGTATTTATAAAATAAATATTATAAATTTTTATTGTAAATAAATCGATCTTATTATTAATTAATTAAATTATATAATTAAATAATATTGTTATAATCAAAAAAAGAAAACTATTTAGAAATTATCTTAGAATTAAAAACAAAATTTAAAGAATGCATTATGGATAAAATTTCAACTTTTGAAATCATAAATTAAAAGAACATGGCAATAAAATAACAAAAAACTCATTATTGTTCCAATGATATGAACAAAATATATTAAATTTCTAACAAAACAAACAAGAACATTTTTAAAAAAGAAACAAACAATTTTCTATTTTTTTCTGCTAAAAATTGAGAAACATGAAATATTTTTCTTTTATTTTCTCAAAAAAAAAGCTAAAAACAAGCCAGCAATAATACAAACTGTTATTCTAAAATTGATTAAAAATGAGTAAACTGACGTCAAACTAAAAAAATTTCCCACCAGCAATACATCTCACAGAAAAATCGTGTTTAATTATAGTTCGGGTTTTTAAATTCTCATAATTAAGTTATTATTAATTAATTTTATTGCCAAAAAATTCTCATTTTAATATTTTAACAAACGATTTTTAAATTGTCCACACACAAAGTAAAAACGATAAAATATTAAATTACCAACCAATATATAAACTATGATTATATTTATTTTGTGTACAATATTTTTTTGATTTGTATATACAAATATTATAATATTAAAATATGAAAATAATATGAGTATAAAATCAGTGATTCTCAAACAATAGTCGACACGACTTAAAAGTTGTATGCAATCATTTAATTTTGTGTCATTTGATTTGAGTTTTAAATTTACGAAATATGTCCAAAATGCCAAAATATTTGGGACTTCATTTTGAGAATCACTGATTAATAATAATGATAAAATTCCAGGTTCCCAAAAAAAATAAAAAATAAATTATACAGAACTGAGGAATTGGAGAAAAGAAGGTATAAACGAAAATGAGGAAAACTCTAAACAAAAACAGAAAAAAAAAGAAACTAAAAACGTAACGTAACGTCCATTAAAATATATATAAAAATTCAACAAACAAACGAAAATATATATTTTGTGTTTCGTTTTCGTTTTCATATTTTCTTCTTTTTTTTCATGTTATTTTATTGCTGTGCTGCATGTAACGATAAGAAAAATATTATATATATATATCAATGTACATACAAATGAGTAATAAGAATACAAGTTATTGCCACATAACGCATAATAATATATTGTACAAATTGGTTCCAATAAATTATTAATCATAAAAAAAAACTAAAGAAGAAGAATTTTTTTTTTGTTATTTATTTTGAATTCTCATCACTTCTAACTCGTTTGTATTCTTTATAAGTATAGCTGTGCGTGCGTGCGTGTGTGCATATTCTTACAGACATTTATATATAAAGCGCAGTGGTAAATCCATGGTAAGTAACACTCTACAGGAGTATAGCAACATTACACCAAGAATGAATGATTACGATTGGGGTGAAACATCAATATTTTATGTCGACCAAAAGAAAAAAGAAAAGAAAATTCCACCGTGTACATACAAAATCAATTTTGGTCCCCACTCAGTTTGAATGTCTCAATCTTAATCAAGTCGCATCGGTCTCTCCTTTTTTTGATATCCTACCTCAATTTAATATTGCTTACCGTTACACCCTTATCTCAACCACCTCAACTCACCTCTTCTATGCAAACATATATATACATGCCATCGCACACAATTCTATCTTAGATTTTGAAATTAAATATTTATTATGGAAATCACAAAAAAAAAAGGAGAAAAAACCCCTATAGTACCAGAACATTATAAAAAGAGTGTGTATCTTTTTTGCTTCTTTTGTGGTACTGGTTTGGCGTTTGGCTGTATATTATAAATTATAAAAAGATCGTAAAGGCAGACGTTTTTGTGTGCTTAAGTAAGAAAACATTAATAGAAAGTTACCGAAAAATATTTATGCGAAGTTACTTCAGTTAAAAGCTTCTTCTGGATTATACACACATCTAGACATAGAATAATGCGAAGGATGTGGTTTTGAAGGTGTATATATATATATATATGTATAAGTTATGTATATGTTTGGAAAAAAAACCAAAACTTTTTATATGCGAAAACAATGGGTTAATATATAAAATGAAATTGGAAAAGAGTGACAAAACCAATTATTGGTTGTTATTGTTACTACTTACTATAAATTTATATAAGTATATATGTAAATGTATATGGATATGTTCATATAAGCAATTATATATATTTTAGAGGATTTCTGGATCGTTTTCAATTAGTTATAATGTTATACACAAATATAGAAAAACAAACAAATATACCTACATTGAAACACAAATAACAAAAGAGAACAAGAAAGAAATAAAACCCTATCTATTGTTTTTGCTTTCGTTTTTAAAAAAACAAAACATTGCTAAGAGCTTTTGAAACATAATAAAATAATATGTATAGGAAAGTGTACATAATATTGAAACTATAAAGATTCTCAAGAATATTTTTTTTTACATTTGATTCCATTTATATGAAAGTATATGAGATGAAGGATAATGGAAAAATAATAAACACTAATTATGTATTAGTTTTAATATTTTAGGCCATAATAAATTCAAGGACATTTTTATATTTCTATTTGACAGTTAATAAATTATTTAATTTTGAGGTTTGTAACGAAAAACACCAATTTAAAGTGAAAAATACTATGCGCCTCCACATGATAATTCAAAATAATTTCTACAAAAAATTTCATATTGTAAAACCGAAATCACCAAATATTGGTTGTGAACATCTCGATCATTTAAAATTATTTCAACACTCCTATAATTCTAAATAACCAATTGCAATGATCGTAAATTTATAAAGTAAAATTAAAACAATCAGAATTATTTAAGAACTAAAATTTTATAAATAACATCAGTGTCTTATAGAACTGGCAAATTCAATGAAAATATAGAAAACTTTAACCACAAACTGAACATAAATAAGTAAAAACAAACAATTTCTATTCCAGTTCTTTTGCTTTTTTTCCTTTAAACTATACAACGTATTTTATCAATATAAAATACTAAGAAAACAATGTTGTGTAAATTACCTCCAGTTCTATTATTATTTTTCTTATATGCTTTTGTGGTCTTCTATTATATATTTTCCGTTCCCATTCTTATTGTTGTCGTCGTTGTCGTCGTTCACAACGTTGTTGTTCATCGTCATCAACGTCTTATTTTTTGTAAAAGAAAGTATAAAATTGGTCGACAACAAGAAAATTGTTTCGAATTGTATTAAATTTCTACTAAAAATAAGTTGAATAAGTATAAATTTCTACTTTTTTTTTTTTCTTTATACAATAAAAACTAATAAGCTTCTGAAAAGAAAATAGAATAATCAAAAGATATATATGTATACCAAAATAATGGGTTACATGTCAACGTTAACGTAAAAAACAACTCATCAAATTCTCGCCTCATCTATTTCCTTATTGTCATTAGATGTCTAAACATAACTTTTTTTTATATTTTCTTTTTCTCAATTGATTTTTTTTTTATTCTTTTCTTCTTTTTTTTTATTATCTTCACTTCTTCTTCTATTTTTCATTCTATTTTCTTTTCCTTTGTTTGTGTTGTGTTTTTTACCCTTTCTGTTTTGTTCAACAAAATCATGTTTTATATAAAAAAAAAGAAAAAAAAATACAATGAAAAAGTGCGTACGATATGTGTAACTGGAACCGAAATTCGTATTCAACAATAATCAATAAATTTTTAGATCGAATTGAAATGGATTATCTGCAAATAAAAATTAAAGTTATGTATATACAATTGCCATTAATACATTTTCTAAATTGAAAAGAAAATTTTGAAATAAAAAAATTATGCAAATTTTAATCTTTATTTTTGTTATTTTTCAAATAAAATTGGTATACCTTTTGTATATGTTATATGTTACGTATTTAGATATTTAATTATTTAAAGATGAATCTAATTATTTTGATTTATTTAAACTTATTTTCTGAATTAATTTACAAATTTAATTTTGTAAATATTGTCAAGGAATCTATGAATGTCTTTTAGTTAATAAAATAATTAATATACCAATCATTAACGTAACCGTACACAAATATTCATAATAATTAACTAGAGACATTATAATGGGCCTAATCAATCTTAGATCAAAGTGAAAACATTTACATCCGTGTTATTATTATTAGCAAAAAAACACAAAGTAATTTCCTTATATCCGGATTAATTGCTTGGATTTAATTTAACAAACGACCATAGGAAATGTATCGTATATTTTATTTTTATTAATAACAATTATTTTGTTATAATAATAAATGATAAATAATAAATATATAAGTAAAATGTTTCTACTTTTTATTAATATATAATACGAAATTATAATATTATACAAGGGGTTATTTTATATTATAATAATAATACAGTAAAAATGTTATTACATTCGTCTCAGTACAAAGAATATTTAAATTTACATTACATCTTGAATGTTTCTTGTATTTATATATATTATATATTTTGTATTTCTATATATAATATAGAAATATATATATATATATATATATATATATATATATATATATATATATATATATATATATATATATTCCTTGACTTTAGTAAGATTGATGATTTGAGAAAGCAATAAATTTTCTTGAAAATTTTCTGCATTGACAATATGAATAATGTAAATCGAAATTTTAAGAGCAGAGAAAATGCAAGAAATATTTCTTATATATTTATAGATATATCTATGTAGATATACAAATGTATAGATTTGTACATACTATATATACTATGAACATAAATATATAAGTTTAGGTTCACATGCCCTCTAGAGAAAATGAAATGCCATGTTCTGTAAATCAGAGGGTAAAATGTTTAACTCTTTACAAAACACCTCTGACAATGGTAACTGTATTTTTTTGTTTTGGTTTTAGTTTTTTATTTTCTTTTTAATTGAGAAAATGTCATCACAATATTTGTCATATAAGTTATATCTTTTTGTAATTGTCACTTTTAAATTTATGTAAAAAAAAATTATATATAGAAGAGAAAATCGAAAAGTTTGGTGCAATGATGTAAATGGTAGAAATCTATCAGATTTTTCTTACTATAACAGTTTTAAGAATATAAAAGCGTTATGATTTATTGATATGCTTACACTTTCTCAATTTTACACGCGTCATTGACGTGTTCCTTTTCTATATATTACTTATATATAGAAAAAACGTTTTAACTAAAAAGTAAGAAACTTTTTCTTGGTCTTGTCAAATTTTTATTCAAATATATAATTTATACATTTTTTGTTTCCATTAAATAATATCTTTACAAAGAAACAAACAAACAAACAAACAAACAAACAAACAAACAAACAAAAAAACTGAAACATGATAAATGAAATATATAAGAATTTCCCTTAAATATAATAACAAATAATAAATTATCAAACATGAATAAAATTATCAATATCTATCAGGGAAAATAATTAATTTTTTCGATTTGAAATTTATTTTCTAAAATAGAAATGACGACTGAGAAATTAATACTTATTAGTGATTTACGAAAGTTGGAGTTAATTTAAATTGGTTATTTTACCACACATTTTACCACATAGTTTTATGTGTATACCCAAATATCTTAATTTTTAAAGTTTATAGTATATAATTATTATATTATTTTTTTTACTGATACAATTATGTTTAAATTAATTTACAAAAGAAATGCAGTAGAATGACAACAACAAAATTATTTACTTAAATTAATTATTAAAATATAATTAAAGTATTTATATTAAATTTAGTTTGGACAATATTAATTTGTTAGTGGAGAAATAAATGATATTACGTAAATTGTAAAACTGAAATATTCAAATGAACCGACATTTTGCCCAATAATGTACCCTATATAACCTTTCTGTCATCTTAGAAAATTTCAGTTGAAATAATGTTGAAGCTGTTGAATGCGAACTGATTCCTGTAGACATATAGTTAAGACTTATTGTACAATGCCTTATTGTACGAATAATGATTTACGTATTCTTTCATGATAAATTTGAAAATAAGATTGAAAATCTAAACATGGGTATTGACCGATTACAATTAGTCATGGTCATTAAATTTATTTGAAATTTTCAAAAGGTTCTCGTTGAAAATTATATACGTAGGTAGAATTCAGAGAATTAAATCAATGAGGTTATGGTTTTAAAAAGGTGGAAAATTTTTGAAATAAAGTGGAGTAGGCAATGTAAAACCATTTAAATGTTGTACATTGAAATTGAGAAGAGAAAAATAAAGGAAAAAAAAGGTGGAAAACCACAAACAAAGAAAAATATATTTCGGAAAAATATTACACGGTTTTTATAAAAAAAAAATATTCTTTTTGTAAATATGTAATATTATTACAAATTTTCAAGCTTTATAAAAGCTTTAGTAATTTTTATAATATATCATTAATAAACTTTAATTTTAGTTAATTATTAATAATTCTTTGATATCAAAGCAAAGTCTAATATACTCTTTTTATGATATTTATTTCTTTCATAACAATTTCAATTTGGTAACATAATTTAATAGAAGAAAAAGAAATGGTCCAATTGACAAATTTTCTATAAATTGACTTATGATGATGAGACCATAACATCATTTACGTAATATTTCAAATATTTACCCTTTTTGCACCCCAGTAATTTACATCATAAAAATAAACTGTATATATAACCCAAAAAAAAAATCGAATCCGATAATCCACCAATATCCCAACACCAGTTAGTGTCAATCTCTAAACTCAACTTCCAAATCAAAACAAACTCGAAATAAATTTCACAAAAATCTATTCAAGTGGAAAAACAACAAAAATGATTATGAGAGAGAGAAGAAAGGATGTGAAAAAAACTGAACTAAACTAAATTCAAATAACAGCAGATTGCATAAGTTTTCCTCAATAATTCTTTTTTTGTTGGTATTTTGCCCTTACCCTTAATGTTATACAATGTTTTATGCAATACTTTTTTTTCTCTAGATGGTGTGTTTTGTTCGTGTTATTATTTTTTGGTTTGGTTCTTGGTTTCGTGGTCGAATCCTTAAATCAAAGCAAAGAAAAAAAATATATAAAATACAAGTAAAACGAAAAAAAAACCATATGTATATATGAATACACACACACACAAATATATTAGTGAAAGTTGTACGATTTTAGGATTATTTTCTCCTTCAATTTCTCTTTATTTAGTTTTTATTTTCTTCACTTTTTACTTTTTATTTTCTTTTTTTTCCATCACTATATATTTTTCATTCTATGCTTTTTATTCTATTTTTGTTTGAGGAAAAATTTAACCATCGAGTTTTGATTGTGTATGTGTGTGTATTTGTTTTTATTTTTGTGAGGAAAAAACGATAAGAACAAAAACAAAAAAAAAAACTTTACAAAAAAATCTAAACACTAAGAAAAAAAAAATGCCCAGATGTTGCCCAGAAGTGAAAATCAAATTATTTATATGCAACAGAAGGTGTCGCCTAAATCAAATGTAACGGAAAAAAAAGAAAATATAGAAAAAGGTTTGAGTGAATTATGTCAATAATACATACTCACACATATACCCGCCACCCTATATTCTACACATATATACATTATTTTTCAGAAGGGCTTTTAACTTTTCACCCTCGTATCATTTTATTTTATTTTTTTACCTTTTTTTTTATTTTTTGCGAGGAGAAAAACCAGGAAATACAAAAAAAATTATAATTCTTCTTTCATTTTCTGTTCCACTAAATTTAATTCCAATGAAAGGTTCATCGGGGTTTCTTGTTTTATTTTTTTTTTTTTTTTGGAATTCAGGTAAATATATATTTATGTAAATATGTGTGTGTATGTAAGTGAATTTGTGTTTTTTTATAGAGAATTTTACATGTAAAACATTATTCATTCATTGTTTCTTTTTCATGATTTGATAATTTACCTATTTGGTGTTTCCAGAAAAATATTTACAAAGAAATAAATAAAAAAAACAAGAACTAATTTAATTTGTGTAATTCCACTTAAATTCTTTTCTATAAATTTTTATGTAATGAATTTTTAATTTATTTTTGGCCTAATTCATACCATAAAAAATCAAATAAGAAATAATGGTTTTGTGGTTCTTAAGAAAAAATTTGATTTCATATTTTTTCTGTTTTCACAATTAGGTTTAGTTTTATAGTGAAACTATTTTACTGTGTTGCTCCACAGTTGCTAATCATAATATTATTTTGAATCTTAAAAGATCGTTGTGTCCTGTGTTCTTGTTGATACCAATTTATTTCAAATAAAATGAAATAATTATATAATTATTTTACCAAAATATTGAGTGCATTTTTTTTAAATTTATATTATATACAAAATTGAGGATGCTATTCAATTGAATACAATTGTAACCTTTACGTATATTCATACTCTAAATTTAACTGGTGGTGTATATTTTGATTTCACAAAAAATACACTACTAAACAGAATAACTAAAATGCACAACAAAAACAATCCGTAAACATAATCAAATCAAATTGTTTACTGGTTAACGTTAACCATTGTTATATTGTGTGGTAAAGCACAACAATGTGCCATCATACTCATTACAACTTTTTGTAAATACTATAAAAATCACAGAGAAAATAATATAAGAAGAAAAAACTGTGTAAGTATGTAAGTACTCTAATGAAGAACAAGGTTTTATCAAATGAATTTTAAATGATCAATTTTATGGGAAACATTTTAAATGGTATATCCCTTAAATTTGGTTTTGGATATTTTGTGTATATGTAAAACTTCTCTTTTATTTTACATTCTTGTACCTAATAGTCAAATAAAAAAATGTTAATATTATGATGATAATTGGTGCCATTTTATTTTTCTTCGAGAAAACAAGTAGATATATTTTTAAATTAGTCAATTATTTGTTTTACTTCCCGATTTGACGAATATGACGTTTATAATTTTAATGTCCCTCTACGCAATTATAGTTAAAATTCATAAACACGAATGAATTATGCTAAATTTTCTATACAATTTTAATTTAATTTATTATTTTAAGGAATAGACTAATTAAGTTTCATACATTTATTCCTTTTCGTTAATTAATTTTTTCCTTTATATTTTCTTTTTTGTTAAATTAAGAAACAAATAATCAATAAAGTTTCTATATAAAAAATTAAAAATGGTTGATAAACAGAAATAGAAGAAGAAAGAAAAAAAAAACCCGAGAAGTAAAATTTCACTGAAACTTTTTTAAATATATAAAGATGTTTTTTTTTTGTTGCTTCCTCCTCCACTTTTTCTTCCATTGTTCGTACGTGAAAAATGTTACAAAATGTAAAGAAAAGCGCATAAATAATATGTCTATATAAATCATACAATTGTAAATATATGTGTATATGTATGTGTATGTGAAACTCTACAATAATATTTCAGGAAATTCACATCAATATTACATATACGAAATTTCTTAAATGCATATATGTATATGTAGGTAAGGCATACAACATTCATATTTATATAGACAAATTGTGGAAAGGTGAAAAACGAAAATTTTCTCAGGGTTCATCGCAACGTGTCATTTATTTTACGGATTTTATTGTCTTAGCAAACAAGTTTTCGAGTATTCCACGAGGAATCATCGTGGGATATATCAGACAAAATCTCTAATCATTTATGGGATTATTGTTGAATCCTCAGTTGAAAAATTTGTCATTATATATTTCATTTGTTTTAATTTACGGTTATCCACAATTTCAAAGAAAATGGGGAATTTTTTTCTGTATGTGTTCTTTCTTTTTTGTAATGATTTTATATAAAGTATAAGGTTTTTCTCATAGATAATATTTTCTTCCGCCTAATATATGAACATCTGGTGTCTGCTAAAAGCGAGGGAGTAACCACTAGCAAAAAAACGGATGCGCAACAGAATACAGACTAAACATATCTTGAATTGCATAGTATGGTTAGTCAAAGGTGATTAGGGGCATGTAACTTGTCGATGATTATTAAATAGATAACAATGTTTAATTTGCAACATTTTAATATGTTTCAAAAAAATATCATACTTGTCTTAGAAGATTTACAAGTTAACTTTTATTTTAACCAGCAAATTTATCAAAGATTCTCTTGCGACGTATTACATTTATCCTATGCTTGGGATTGGACTTATGGCTTACAACTATACGATGGAACCCAAATCTTAACACTCTTATCGATTTTTTATAGGTTTATGTATACTTTTTATTTTGTTTTTATTTCTTTATTATCTTTATACTTATTTACTTAGTATTTCCATTATTTTATTTTTCACAAACGCTTGTCTGACCAATACTTAAATTTGTGCAGGTGAATAAAAGGTGTCATGAATTATTAAATAAAATTGAAAACAATATTTTTTTCTTTCTTAATTAAATAATAAAGATTTCACAAAAATTAGTGGACTGATGATATTTCTATAAATTAAAATAATAAAAATCTAAAATCAAAATTCAATACACAATATATAGTATAATATAATATAGTATAAAAATATTGTTTCTAAGTTTTAATAGATTTGTCATTATATTGACAAAATAAGAGGAGATGATCACCCATTTGATTCCATATACTGTCTTTCTATTCCCATCTATAAGATCAAATTCGAATAACATTTTGACCCCATTCCTAATGGCAAAATTCAAGCAAACGAATATATATATCGAAAATGACAACTTTACCACGGAAGACGCATTATATTTGTTTTTTCCGCTTCAATAAAATAAATTCGTCCAGTCAATAGATTAGGTTTTGAAAGCACTTTGATTTTTCCTTTTCCGTCTTCTTTTTGTTTTTTTTTTTTTTATTTTCTCTCTATTATTTTTGGTAAAATATCTGCAGGGGCTTAAGGGTCAAGTGTTAAAATGCTGGGTGACATAAATGGTATTTTATTGTTTGATGAAAATATTGTTTTATTTGATGGGACAAATAAGTGAGTCGATAAAACAATAAATCTTTGATTGGCAATTTTGTTATAAAGAAATTATGGATTTAGAGGGAAGATATATTCGTTTTCGTTTCTCATTTTGCTTTCTATTATTTTTTTTCTACATTTTTTTTTTGTTCTGTAATGTTCATTTGGGGGAGAAAATGTCTTCATTTAGAAGCAATCTTTTATAGATAGCACACATATACACTTTTAACATACAGTCACTAATAATTCTATATGGACATTGAAGTTAATGTTTGCGTGCGTATTTGAAAAGGAAAATGAAAAAAAAAATAAAAAAAAATAAAAAAATAAAAAGAAGAAAGATTAATTTAACTTTCAAGCATGAATTTTAATGTTTGAAAACGTTATTCTATATAATATAAGAGGTATGGAATGAGAATACACTACTGCTTCCCAATTTTAAAGGAAAAATATTTGCATAATGTTTAATCTCTTTTGATTTATCATTTTAAATAATATGTTACTTTAGTTGGAGATTAGCTAATATAAATTATTATGATTGTAGGAAAGGTCGGAAAAATAAAAGAAAATAAAAAAGAAGAAATTAAAATATATATAAAAATATCAAAACCAAGATCATTGGAATTAAATTAATTTTCAATCAAGCGGAAAACATTTTTATTTTAAAAAAATAAAATAGAAGCTAAGCGATACGAATTACCATATACTTACAATATATTATAATATCTATTATCAAGTATATATTTTATCCTATAAGTTCAATAGTAGGGTATTTATAGATAAGGGGAACATTTCTATATGAAAATGTTTGTATATATTATATTCTATTATTTTTTATCATCTTTTAGTTTATACTTATGGAAATTTATCTATATTTTTGTATGATGCAATAAATGATCGATCTTTTCACTTCAATATTATAATATTAGTCAAGTAAAAATCATTTATTAAAATAACAAAATCTGGTATTGAGCGACTGATCTCTATATCAGTGTCCATCATCATTCAATTGTGTGACTATATAATGTAAAAATAACATCAACATTGATTAACACTTCATAGTTTGCATAAATAAACGAAATAATTTTTTTGAATAATTTAAAGTGAATAATTCACATATTTTTATAAGCTCAACCATTTTATTAACATAACTGTAGGGAAGCCGGATGTTTAAATTTCCATTATAATACATATAATGAATTTAAATTAAAAACATTTATTAGAAAATGTCGATATTAAATTAATAAAAAATTAAATACAATTGCTTGACATTATTATTTCATTACTAATAATGTATGAAAGTGTTATATTTGTTTAAATTCAGTTAATCTACTATAGTTTGTTTCTATTCTGGTCCCAGATCATAATAATTATTTATATTTTTGGTTATAATGTGTTGACTGTTGGATGCTGTTAATGATGAAACAATAAAGTTTTGTTCTTAAACGGGTGTTAAAGCATCAATATCATTGACATCTTTTAGACAACATCTGTTAAACATAATCTTGAATTTTATGTATTAATCTCTTTATTTTTATCTCTTGAATAAAGACTAAAAATGTATACTTTTAGTGAATCATAAAAATAAAATCCTTTTAGAGAATTTCAAATTCTCTTCTATTTTAATTTTTTTTTTGTTAATTTTTGTGTAATAATTATTTTGAGCGATTGTGGGGCGTCATGTAAATTAATTTTTATATGGACATGAGTCAGTTGATTTAATTTGAAACTGTAAACTTATTAGAGAAATTATTTAAAAATGTAAATTTATTTTTACGTTTCATTGTAAAATCTGTATAAAGTTGTCCATCAATTCCACATTTAGACTTTTATTGTAAAAGTACCTATGAATCTATGTAAAACACAACGTAACTATTTCAATTTTTTATTTCATTAATTAGATAATTAATGAGTTGCATTGTCGATTTGTCGGTTGGTTACCATGAATATTTTACCGAACAAATTTTTTTTGTTATTTTTCAAATTGTTTTTTTTTTTTTAATTTTCATTCCGTTTTCGTTTCGTTTTCCCCTAATTTTATTTAATAATAAAAAAAACTACCATCTTGATTTCAAATACATTAAAAGTCACATTTTTTTCTGTTATATATTTTCTTTTTATTATTTAGAAATGAGATGAAATTTTCTATTCTTTAAATTATTCTATTTAGAAGTCCGGGACAAAAAAAAGTATATACTGTCTGCTGTAACATTAAATGTGGAAAAATAATAATATAATTTTATGGAAAAGTCTGATTCGTATAAATTAATTTTGAAAAATACTTTAGATATTTCTTAAATATTTATTGTAAAATAAAATAAATATAATAATAATAAATAATATATACAATGTTTTTTCTAATATATAAATATATACATATATATATATACAAAGACTGAACTGAACCATTTCATCATCAATTTTTCCAATATAACATATTTTATTTATAAAAGATTTTCTTTTTTGTATATATTCCTGTTGTTGTTGTGTTTTTGTTTTCTGTTTTTAATTTTCTTATATATATATATTTATCCTTCAATCTTTATGGAATTCTAATATTTTTGTTTAATAATGATAAAATATTTTCTTTATTACATTCTATGTTGAAAGAAAACAATCGAATACACACCCGGTCCACCCTTAGTCTTTACTGAAGCATGGTAAACCATATATAATATATATATATTTATCTACCCAACTCCTAATAAAACCCATAAACATAGACACATAGATCTATATATATACACGCACACACACACACACACATACACACACACATACACACACATACACATACACACACATGCACATACAAAAAAAATTTACGCAGCCAAAATATTAAATAATCGTTAATTGTTTTCTTCTCGCATTTAATTATTTCCGGTCGATTAGTATTTTTGTATTCGATTCGAAAAAAAATTTGGTGGCTTTCCCCGTTATTTTGTTGGAAAGTATTAATATATATCTATATATGTATAGAAATTGTTGCAGAGTCACGGAAGTGAAATATTTTAGTCCAGAGTATACAGATTGGTTAATTGGTGATGCCATAATTTGTTTTACTTTTCGTTTTCGATTATTGATTTAATCTAAAAATATAAAAACAATTTTGTAGGATTCAAGAACATTTTTGATTTAATCTTTTTTTAAAGCAAGTTATCTATTTGTCAAATTATCCATAATTGTTTTCAATTGATATACCTACTTGTAATATTGTTAAATTTTTTTCAAAAGTTTTCGGTGTATATAGAGACTAATTCAAAAATAATTATGAATTAACACTTTAAATCATTAGTTAAAACTTACTTATCATCATGTCACTAGTTTTCACTTTTAGTGAAAATAGATTAATTATATTAATTATAAGGAAAATAGTGTATTATTGAGTTCATTAGATGTTTTAACCATACAGTAGGAGCAAGTTTAGTGAACTTGTAAAAAAATTTCAGACACTCTGCGAAAAGTTCAGGGAAAAGTTTAAAGAATGCATTCGCAACCTAAGGAGTAAAATTTCAAACAATCTTAATCTTTTATGTTTTTCAAAAGTTAATCTAAATAACTTTAAGTTTAAAATTTTTGTATATTTTTGTATACATAACCCAATATACATTCATTTGTATTTTATGTATATATATATATGCATTCATACATATGTTCATATGTATACCTTGGTATAGTTTATGTCGGTTTGTTTGTAAAACATATACATAACAATATATGTATATACATATATACAGTAGTTTTATGTTATAAATTTAATCTAAAGTCAAAGCGACATTTTCAATGGAAAATTGTGTTTCGTTACATTATTTCGTTTGAATTATTAAACTATTAACAGTGAAATTGTAGGGAAATAACAGAGATAGATTATTATTATACTCATACACTTCGTGACTTAAATAGAATAACACAAATAAAAAAGAACACAAAAAATACAAAAAAAAGGGAAACCCGGGAAAATACAGAATTAATTTTTAAAAAGAAATCGACAGACTGAATCTTTTAAACAACAACAACAAGAGAAGGAATAAAAAAATCAAATTAAATTTTGTAAGGGATAAAAAGCGAATGATATAGAGAAAGAGCCGACAAAAAGGGGGTAAAAATTGTCCCAACCTTTACGGGTTGAAAAAAAATTTGATTTTAAAATTAGGTTTAAATTTTCTTTTTTTCAGCATAATTTTGGACCCAATTTTTTATTTATTTTTTTTTTTTTTGGAGAGTATTATATTTTTTTTTATAATCCGGAGAAGGTCAAATTTAGGTTTTTGTTTTTGTTTTTCAATCAATCAATATCATACCGCACTTTAATAAAGCCAATTAATTTTAATATACATAATTAAATTTGTGTAGGCTTTTAAAAAGCAAAAAATAAAATAGAAGTGAGTGAAATTTTCTGTAATTATTTCAAATTTGAAATACTCATAGAAAATTTTCAAAACTATAAATGCAATTATATTAAAGTTCTAATAAGGCCACCAAATATAAAATAAGAATTTTATGCATACAAAAATTAAATTATATTATAATAACATCAAATCAAAATTTTGTGAAAATCGGACACTGTAACTCTACAATAATTCTAAGTATTATAAAAAAGTTTATATAATTTCACAAGTGAAACTCGCAATTATATAATGTATTTATGAAATTCTAGTGACTGCCTGGAGTTATTGTTAGAACTAAAGATTCTAAAATGCCTGTTAAATTATATATAAAATATATTATTACTTAAATTAATATTTATAATATAAACTATCATCGTGTATATACATTTATTTATTTATTTATTGTGGACCACATTCAAATAAAATTTAAACAGGAACTAATTTTCAAATAAATCAAATTCAAAATTTTAGTAAAGTGAAAAAAAAAATTAAATTAATTGATTTGGTTTATTTTATAATTGATTTGTTAGATAATTTATTATTATTAATTTAATATATTATTATTATAATATATTATTTTAAATTGTTTTGAGCTTGTTATCTGATTCACGGAATGATAAACAAATAAATAAGAGTAAAGTTTTAGTATAAAAAATGTATATATATGTAAAAAAAACCAGAGACTGTGAGACTAGATTGAAATTGATTTTGAAATTGAATTTTCACCAACATTTAAATGAGTGTATAAAAACAAGAAGTAAATGGGGTGATTTGGGGGCAAAAATAATAATAATATAATAATAATAATAATAATAATACAACATTAATGGAGAAAGTTGTTTATATAAAGTCTTTTTTTTTTTTCATTCTTTCTTTCTTTCAATTTTGTCGCCATGGCCATTTGATGTTGATATCGAAATGAAATAAAATAAATGATTATTCTTTTTTTTTTGTTTTTTTTTTCCTTAGTCTGAGACTACGAATCAGAAGAAATATATAAAATATTCTTCTTTAATGTTATTTTTATGTAATTTTATAGATTGAATATATCTTTTTCTTCAACAAAATTTCAAAATAGATAAACAAAAAGATTAACTAAGTGATAGCAACTGATAATTTCTTAATTAAAACATGATAAATAAATAAAAGAGTAGATGAAAATACAATTCTTTGGAAGAACATTAAAAATGATAAAATTTTCTCGTTTTTTATAATACCTAGTAGTTAGTTTTATGGAGAGTGACAATGGAATTTCTATATATGCAATACAAATATTATCTTATATATAAATTGTCATAATTAAAATTTTATAAATGCTCCACAAAATTTAAGTGAATTATATCAAAATATATCATTTCCAGTGTAATAAAATTAATACACAAAATATGTATAAATATAATAATGAACTGATAAGGTTAAAAACAAAAAAATACACAAATACAAACTTTCCCATGATAATTAACAAAAAAAAATAATTTAATCTTTTTCAAAAATTTTAATCTCAATTTATTTGGTATTCTCTACCCCCAAACATCCCCTGGATAATATTAATAATGTAATGTCAATCAGACCATCCGAATACTATAAATATGTATACATAAGTACTACGATGGATATACCCAAATGAACCACCCAAAAAAATCGCATATACAAACATATAGAAACGACCGCACAGATTCCCAAAGGCCATAGTTTAATTTCAAAAACCTAGAGAGAGTATTACAATAACCTCATACTATATGTTTGTATATATACGACAAATACACACACATTATATACATTTCCACTCAAACACAAACCACAAATTGCAATTTCATTTTCATTATTCAGCATTTTAAAATTGTCGCAAAAATTTTTTGGTTAGCACAGAAAAAAAGACAATAATATAATTTTGAAAAAAAAAATGGAAGAATCTTTTCTGAAATGACACAAACACAATTTTGTATAACATATATTATACAGATAATACTTTATATAGATATTGATTGAAGCCCACAAATCACTAAAAAAAAAGATTTTTTTTTCCTCTGATTCCGGTACAAAAGTAGGTACAAAAATTCCATTAGAAGTATAGGTAGGTATTAACCGTAAGAAATAAAATAAGATAGTATAAAATAGAATAAAAAAAAAATTCTTCTCGATAAATCCATGATTTATATTGATAAATAATGAATCACAAAATACAGATATATAAATGATATAAAAAATTCCCAGTAGATGGGGGTACAAGTTAGTTGATGGTTTAGGTATTTATTGATTATGGAACAACTCTTGATCTCCCAATGGACAATCGAAGGGTTGACGTGTGTGATTCTTACCATTAGAATTTTTATATTCACACACACAACACATAACCAAATATATATACACATATTCATACTTACATTGGATAAAATTCATACAAATAGAACATGCATATTTATATTTATTATATATAACGGATATATAGAAGAAAAGTGTCTGGAGAAAAAAAGGGAATATAGGGGATACATTATACTGTTTAGTTTTAAGATCGCACTTGGACTAATTTCCCGTGAGGACAGAAATGCTGCGCTGAGAAGTTAAACAAATGTGCACCTGATTTTTTTTATACGGTAACCTGAATATATTATACATATACATATATGTATATACTGTCAGTATACGTATTAATATTTTGTTTGTTTTTAAAGAAGAGAAATATATTAAAATTGATTATAATAATCGATTAATATTTATAAAAAATATTATTTTCAAAGGACAACAATTTACAATCCATAAAAATAAAATCCCATAATTTGAACATATACAGTATCGATCAACTTCTAAGATGAAAATATTATTATTTAATAATAAACATTGTGCAACAGATTTAGGAATAAAGTAAATTTCTATTAAAAATTCTAATTAATTATTTTTTTAAACTTAATAATGGAGAAGATGAGTAAATCGATTAACATCAAAAAATTAATAATCGATCATGTTACTTTTTTCCATTCCCTTTCCTTCACCATCGTTAAAAACAAACACCTATGCTATAACAGAAGAACACGTTCCAATATTTTATTTATTATCCCAAAAGCTTTTTTTTTCTCTCAAATAAAATATACTTTGATTTTATTTTTATTTGTTTTTTGCTTAAAAAAGAATCTTTGTTAAAACGAATTTTCTAAACGGCGGAAGTTAAAAAAATGACGGAGGTAGAGGAAGAAAAAAATTAAAATAGTTTGTGTGCAATCCCCTTGTATAATATCCTACTGGGTGATGTGAATTCGATTAAATTTAACGTATTCAAGGAGGGGAATTGAAAAACATAAAAAAAACGAACAGAAAAAATAAAGAAAAGAAAAGAAAAGAAAAGAAAAGAAAAGAAAAGAAAAGAAAAGAAAAGAAAAGAAAAGAAAAGAAAAGAAAAGAAAAGAAAAGAAAAGAAAAGAAAAGAAAAGAAAAGAAAAGAAAAGAAAAGAAAAGAAAAGAAAAGAAAAGAAAAGAAAAGAAAAGAAAAGAAAAGAAAAGAAAAGAAAAGAAAAGAAAAGAAAAGAAAAGAAAAGAAAAGAAAAGAAAAGAAAAGAAAAGAAAAGAAAAGAAAAGAAAAGAAAAGAAAAGAAAAGAAAAGAAAAGAAAAGAAAAGAAAAGAAAAGGAAAAACGAAAAGAAAATATATAAAGACGGAAACAGAAGTGTGAAGTTCATGAAAATGAAATTTTCTAAGTCATTTAATTCAATCGAAAAAAGAAAAACGTAAAAAAGAAGAAAAAAAAACTGGACTTAAATTGTTAGCGTTTACTGGAGGGAATATTGGAAAATTTTTATTTTCTTTTCCCTTTTTCCCTTTTTTCTTTTTCTTTTTTTATTTTTATTTGCTTTTAACTTAACATTTTCTATAATATATATAAGCCCAAAGTGTAATAAAAGTAACAAATTTGTAACGCTTGAAAAGATTATGATGCGAAATTTGTTTTCATGTAAACAGCACATAAGGATTTTTTTGGTTATTTTTTTTTTTTTTTTTGGAGGTTTCCAATGAAATTTATATATATATTTTTGTTCGTTTTACTTTAAAAAAAACGAAGAAGAAGAAAACTTTTAAGTACGATATGATTTATCTTTCAAAGAAAGTTTTATTCTTATACATTTATATATACAAAAATACGTAATCTAAAATTTGTGCCCATCTTTGCATTAAGGATTTCACACATTTTTACTGTTTTCAAAAGAAAAGACAATGTATGTGTGAAAAGAGAGAGAAAGATTGAAAGAATGAGAAAGGAAGTCTCAGCTGAAACTAATCCAGTGAACCATAAATTTTATTTTGATTGTCAGATTTCAACCCAAAAACAGACATTTCGAATTTATTTTATTTATTTAATCAACCAAAATTTGAACAGATATTTGAATAATCAAAAAACTGAATCGTTTTAGAAACTTTATACTATAAGAAAAAAAAAGAAAATGTAGGAAAGAAAGCAAAAAACTGAAATTAGTTTATCTAACACAATTTCCTACTATTGACCATTGATATTTGAACAAGGCTTATGTTTGATATCTTGTTTTTGGTTCTTAGAAAATTCAATTAGGAAATTTTGCTTTGTTTGGGTCACACAATACCGTAATTCAATTGAATTACTTTCGCCTTAATAATAAGGTTTTCTTGGTTATTGTCTTCTATAAGATTATTTAGATATTTGACACAACTTATAGAATTTTTATTTAAATATATACACACATGTATAACATACATATATGTATATTAACTTGTAATCCATATTTCACATACCTTTATATTTATAAAGACTTTATTTATACCTTTATTATATATACAGATATATTATATGAAGCATAAATTTCAATTTTAAGTTAAAGTTAAAGATATTTATTGTCCATTTAAACAGATATAACTTTTTAGCCTCCATTATTGTTGCATCAAATTTGAAAAAATTAAGCCTGTATTATATTTTAAATTAAACTTGAATAACGTTTTAGTCACGTTGATATATGTTCCTGTATGATATTTTATATTGAGTTAGGGTATTAAGGCTTATATAGTTGGCTTTTAAAGTTATCATATTCAACCAATAAATACACTTAAAGGTGAAAAATATTATCTCCTTATTACAGTTTATCCTGATATTTCAGCCTTTTCTAATAATACAAAAACCAATAATAATCCTTTCATTAGGGTAAATCATAATTGCCTTTCTTCTTCAATCATAAATTGATCTCAAATTTGGGTTAAAACTTATTAAAAGTTTATTAAATAAAAAAAAATAGAAATTAAACTTTGTCCATCCTAAAATTTTTCCATTTTATATTTGTGAAGATTAATCATTTTAGATCATCCTAAACTCTTTTAATATATTCTTCAGAACTCAAAAATCTTTCAGTTCAAAACTTTATTGTGTTTTACGAAAAGCAATTATAGAAATATATATATTAGTTTCTACATTTAATTAAATCACTATTTTTTCCACCAAATTTTATATTGATAATATATATTCTACATGCAACATTCAACAAATTAAGCAATAAATTCAATATTAACCTATTCGCTATTCTCTAATCTTTTCATTTTTTTTTTCAAAAGAACAAAAAAATGTAAATATAAAAAAAATCCAATTAATCTTTATCAAATCATTATATTAAAAATGATATTAATAAAAGCTCATTAACAATCTCATCAAGTCATTAATTTTAATATAAAAAAAAAAAAAGAAAATAATAATTGAAAATCAATGTAACAGTGAAAACATATAAATCTGTGCAATATGAGTTCGAAGGGACAAGTCATTAAAAAAAGTAAAAAAGTAATAATAATTGCTATTAGATATCATCGTTGTCGCACAGAGGAGATGAAAAAAAAGAAAATAATAAAATAAAAAAAAATAAAAAAATAGGAAAATGAGAAGTATGGGAGGAGAGGAAAACGCGTTGATTAATGACTTATCCTTTTGCTTTCACCTTCATTTATAATATACTAATTACCATTATCAACAAATTCGTATTTTACTTTAAACCATTTGGACGAAGGATTACGAAGGGTGTAATTTGAAGATATTTTTGGAGTCTCTTCCTTTTTCTTTCTTTATTCTTTTTTTGTTTTTGTTTTTGTTATTTTTTATTTCTAAGAAAATATTTTTCCCAGGTATAAAGAGTTGTTGAGTTATGTCATCAGTACCTAACGGTTTATGGTCACTAAATTTGTCAATGTTTTAGGGGACGTTCCTTAACCACCTACCACCCTATATCCCCCATTCCCCCTACTAACTTTACTTTGAATTGCAAAGGTTGTTTAATAAATGTATTATTTTGTCTTTCAAATCTTTTTATGTGGGTGATTGTCTGTGGGTGGGTTTCTATGTGTATAAGTATTTGTGTGTATGTTTAAAGGAAAAGGGTCAAAATTTTGTTGGCTTTAAAGATTAACTGACATCTCGTTTTTAGTTATGAATTATTTGTTTTCATATATATATTGTCCTATGAAACATAAAAAGTTTTTTTTTTTTGTATGTTTTTTGTATGTATTTTATTCGTTTTTCTTTTTGGAAAGTAATGAAGTTAGAACGAGGAACTTTTTTAAATGGATTGACATTTCTTATTTTTTAGATGAAAACAAAACAATGAAAATATTATTGATATTAGAATATTTGTTATTATATACCTGTAATTAGAGTTCAGAAATATTAACATTTTTCTGTATATTTAATATATACGATGTACATTAATTCTTTTGAAAAATCATGTAGGTCAATTTTACTATATTTTACTATAATTTTACTTTAAATTTATTAAATTATTCGAATTAACTAAAGCATATAATAATTTATAATTATTAATAAGATATAAAATTACCTTCGATTTATTTATATCATTAAACTGTTTAATTAATTAGTTACTTTTGTATATTTATCTTATATAACATATAAATTTATGTATTTATATTTATATAGACAATGTCTTAAAAATTATTATTAAACTTTAACCTAAATCAAATTTATCATTCTTAAAATTTTATATACAAATTTACAATGTGTTTTATCTCAATCTCGATTGTCTTTATCCTGTCATTTTAAATGAAAACCCATTAAAACTTATGTCTCGCCTATCTAGTCAATATAAATTATATATTCTAAAATATAATATATATTAATATCTTAATTATGTATTAGTTATATAGTTATATATTTATGTGAACAATTATTTGATATTGGCCCTATTATTTTATTAAGAAAACATAAAAAAAAAATTAGAATGACATGCATGGTCATCTCCGACCATTTAAATATTCAATTAGACTTATTACCCATTAACGTATATCAATAATCGATGATGACATGCAAGAGTATCCATTCGATTTGATCATTCTAATAAAATCAATCATAAATACAGAAATCATAATAATTGAATAGACATTGAAAAATTATCAATTTTATATATTGAAAGATTTAATGTTGCGTCTCTCCCCTTTTTCCTTTTTTTTTTCTTTCCCGTTTCAAATAATCATATTCAATTCAATATAAAGTTGTATAAAGATTATATTGTGACATGACAGTGGTTGTGATGTTGAGAAAAATTATATATAGGGGCTAAATATTTTTTTATTTACATAAGTTTTCATAATTTATTATATAAAAACGAATAACTAAAATCTAAACACTCTCAATATTAGATAATATAAAATTCAATCATAAATAATTAACATTATTTACTTCAGTTAATCAAAATATCATATTCAAATGAATTCGAAAACATAGTTTTTTTTATTTTGACCAAACAAAATTTTCATTTCAGTTAAGGCAATTTATTTTTTTTTTTTGAAAAAAAAACCCATATTAATTTTCATAATATTTTGCTTATCCTTGGTAACATTTTAATCTTTAAAAAGCTTAAAGGTTGACGGAAAAAATGTATTCGCTTACTAAAAAGGAAAAATATATAATCATAAAGATTAAGAAAACTAATTAATCAATTTTAATTGATAAATATTATAGACCTTTTTTGAAAAACAATATGAAGGTTTGATTTTGATGGTAATTATTTTGTTTTATTTAGTAAGTTTATAAAGATTTAAGCAATATACATTTTTAAGTAAGTATGAGATTAATTAAAGATTATATTAAAATAGAATATTAAAGAAAAGTCCAAATATATATTCTTTATTTTGTTCAATACTAAAAATTAAAATGTTGAATAAGAAGTATATTAGTAAATTTCTCCGTCACTGTTAACTACAAAAAAAAAATCCCAAAATATAAATCTCAAATATAGGGAAAGACAGAATTTTATAAATATTTAATAATCGTCACTTGTCTATCAAATATATACCCCGATTCAGAGTGGGGGTTGTTGGAAGGTTGGATACGTCAAATTTTTTTTGACAAATCGAAAATATTCAGTCAGTCAGGTTCGTTCGTTGGTTGGTTGGATGGTTGTTTTGTGTAGGTAGTTTGGGGTAGTTATGAGATGGTAGGGATAATATGAAATGGAATAACAGAAGAATTACTATAATGTATTGATATTCAAAGAAATGAGAAATAACATGTTTAATTTAAAATAACGTCACATCGGGGAAATGATGATGTAGTCGAAAAGAAAAATGAACTTGTAACAAATTTTTGTTCTTTATACTTTCTTCTTTTTGTATATTTTTTTTGTTCTTTTTTCATACTTGATTTTTTATAAAGAAAAAACCCGAATGAGAATGATTTTTTTTTCCTTTCTTTTCGTCGCTCACAGTTTATTTTTTGGTTTAGTTTGGTTGTTGGAAAAAAAAAATATATTTGAGGGACAGATTTATGTGACATACAAACACACACCCTATCCGTAAAAATCGTTTTAGAAAGAATATTTTCGAAAGAAAATACAGTGGTTGGTTGCACATTATTTTGAATTCCATTGAGAGTTTATTTCGAAATGAGGAATAATAATGAGATGGGTTTAGATGGTGGGGTCGTGTGGTTAAAAGGAAAAGGCAAAAGCGAAGGAAAATAAAAGAGAGAAAAGAGAGATCTTTCTAAGCCGAGAAATTAAATTGTAGTTAGTTACATGCGAGAACTTTGTTTATGGTAGATCTCAGTGGGTTACTATGTGATTCTAGAAGATTATTAGATTTGTTGGTTATTGTGCCTAACGTGTTATATTCATGAGTTAATGGAAATTTTCTGAGGGTGGGAAAGATTTTCAAATAAACCAATACGGCTATAAATGGTTTAAATTATAAAGACCTGAGGACAGATAAATTTATAATATTATATTTATATATTTACATCTTTGTTGTAAAATATTTTTATTTAATGAATTGGGGGTGGCCTGAGACACATACACATATATATCTACATATATTTATATATGAAAGCAAGTTATTTGTAGTTCATAAAAAAAACTCATTTCGTTTGAACAATCCCCTAAGTCTACTAAAAGTTCTATCCTAATCGGTTTATGTTTGAATGCCAAAATTAGTCGACGAATTTTACAACACATGGGAAGTTCTTGAAAAAAAACAAAAACCTGGAATGAGTATTTAAGCTATAAGAAACCAGACGAAATTTCAAAGAAGAAAAAAAAAATTAGACTTAACACGAGACTTTGTGAAGCAATCCAATTATAATGCATAAACAGTGTGAGGCAAAAAATTTATCCTCTTAAGTTTTATACGCATAAAATTAATAATATAGAAAGAAAATGATGTTATAACATTTATAATGTGTGCATTTTACTATAACAAAATCTCACCGGTCACTTAATTTACTCAGATATTTGTAAAAGTTCTTATACAGAATAATTTCCATTTGTTCGTTTTAACTTTTTCCCCTTACCTTTTTTCATTTAATAAACTATGACATTTATTTAAAAAAAAAACCACAAGCCAAAAAAAATTGACCCTTAGTACTGAAAAAGTTTACTTATGTCAGCATTTTTGTTTTCTTTTTTTTTGTTTTTTGTTTCCCCTTTTTTTTCTTATTGTCAGACAGAATATGTAGAAGAAATCGGTGAAAAAATCCCTCTTTATATATTTATATATATTAATAATTGCCCACTAAAAATTAATCATCCAAACATATAATAAATATACTAATAATTGTAATCACACACAACATTGATCCAGATTATGTTCATTCAAACATAATAATCCTCGATTTTTTTTTGTAAACAGAATTTTATTTTTTGTATAGAAATATATACCTTCTGTATAGGATATAACATTATTATATCTCGAATCTCGTGGATTTCAGATTTAAAGTAAATGGCACAAAAAGAAAAAAGAAAAACAAAAACAAAAAAAAAATAAAAATAAAAATATATAAATAAATAAAATCAAAAAAAGGGAAAGAAACAAGAAATCGAGGATCAGAACTATGATTATCCATTTGGTTTGTCGGGGTTGTTCGTATATGATTTAGGGATAACTTTAGTAAATTTTAACGGACTAAAAGGGCATTTTCGTATTATAATATATTAAAGCCTTGGCCAACTCGTTTTTGAATTTACTTTCTGTAGAAGGTATTATGTGAATGTTTGTATTCTGTACTTAAAGAGACAGTGCTGCAACTAATGAATTGGCATGTGTTTTTTTTTCTTTTATGTTTAATCATTTAAGTTATTTCTATAAAAATAAAATTTTCAACATTCTTTAATTTTAGACAATTACTTAGTCGTAAATTTTGTTAGCTAAAAAATTTTTAAACAAAATTTGTGTTAAGTTTTCTTCGTTTTGATGTTTTGTACATTAATGTCTGACCATCGCTAGAACAAACTAATGCATATAAACCTCGAGAAACAAATTCACCATATGCAGGAACAAATTAACCTTAACGAATAGATCGTCAAGTTGATATTTCTTTGTTCGAAAATGGGAGGTACGATCTTTTGACCAGGAAAAATTACCTCCTTCGGTAATTTTTTTCGATTTTCGTCGAAAATATTGCCGAATTTATCATGTGACATTTTTGTTGATATTTTTATTTATTACAATTAAAAGTACAGTCAACTTTAAAATTTTGACATTTCATATTCAACCCAAGAGTATTGTATACTCACTCACACAAACAAGAAAATATTAAATGAAACGATATATTTCATCAAAAATGCACCTGAGGTTCAAAAATTGTTGTTCCTATAGTCTTTTTATATGCTCCTGCTGTTCTTGCTATGGTCGGGCGGTATAGGTACAAAATACATTTTTGAATAATAAGAAGTTTGAGAGTGAGAGGGGGAAAGAATTATTAAAGAATAAATTACAATTCTATAGTTTTAAAACATCAGTTTTAATTCATATAAACATAACTATGTATGTATGTATGTATGTATGTATATATGTATGTATTGATGTATGGATATTTATTTGATATATTAATAATAAATGCGGTTGGAAAACATATTTTTGATAAAATATTATATTATTCATGTATATTAGTATATTAGCGCATATTTGATTAGGAACAATAATAACATAGTTTAAAATTTTTGAATTTATAATTTTATTAATTCTACATATGGAAGGTATATTATAATGTAAATATAATGACATTATTTGCAGATTCAAAAATAAATAATATAAAATATGACTACAGGATTAATTATACTTTTTTTTTATTTGATCATTTTTCTGTTTTCATTTGACCTAACACTGAAATTTTCTAGTTCAATTAAATCAATTTAATTTTAATTATTACAACAACCCACAATTTTAAATTTTCAAAGTGGGTATTATTATATTTTATTAAAATTTATAATATTAAATGTGTCAAGGTTTTTGGTTTTTATTATATTAGTATTGTAACTTAATGTAATTCTTTCCGAAATTAAAAGATCGATAGGCAGTTCATTTGGGATTCGACTAAAATTTCATTGATAATCAAAGATCAAGACTATCGTTTACATAATGAACATTAATTGCTTTAAGTATAATAACAGTTAATATTATGAACTTTGGTGCAATCTTTAATGTATAAGATATATTCTAGTTTGACAAGTGGGAAAATGATTATAATGTCAAATTTATTCTAATAATTTTTCATAAACATATAAGTTTAGTGGTCCGTTGCTACTCCGCATAGAATACGATTTTATGATCAACTCAACTGTGTATATTTTATGAACTTTTATGTTATGCCAATTATTAAAATTTTCAAGTATTATAATCCTTTATAATCTCTGACCATTATATATAAATTTTATATTTCGTTAGGTTAGGAATAAAACATGGATATGTGCAATAATTCTACATTTTAACTAAACTTAAATTTTTAAATGATCAAAATATTATTTTAATATGAATTTGATTGTATTTCACAACAACTAGTATACAGTGGTGACTTATCTCTTATATATTATGTTTTATATTTATTGAAGAAATATTTCCAATAGTAATTGCACTGTTTGCAAGTAAAGTTCTTATAATAATTAAATGTGTATTTTATTTTAAATTGAACTCTTTTCCCATAAACCAGAAGCCACCAATGATTGTATGAGTTTATTAAAGAATTATTAAGTAATATTTATAACCAACAAATTCAGCACTAAAAAATAAATACATATAAAAAAAAAGTTATTCATTGGAATGTCTTTCACTATAATTTTTCTATACGGTTACACTACGAATTAATCAAAAATTTAAACGTATTTCTGTTTTATTTTATTCTATCATCATGTTAACAGAATTTAAAAGAATAAAATATATTTATGTATGTGTATATATATATATATATATATATATGTGTGTTTATATAATAAGAAAGAAAAGAAAGAAAAAAATTATGAGAAATTGCGATCAGGTGATTGTATAACATTTATATTATCCATATAAAGATAAGAAAAAATTCTTTTAAATTTTATAGCACTAATAAAATTTAATTTACAAAAAATAATATACAGTAAACCATATGGTATGTTTATCTATATATATATATATATATATATATATATATATATATATATATATATATATTCATTCATTCATTCATTTAATAGCAACGTTCGCTGTTTTAAATGCAAAGAAGCATAAGAAGAATATGTACGATCCAAATCCATATCCACATATGTATTTTTTCTTGGTTAAATTATAATTATAAAATTTCGTGTTATGGTAGATTTAAAATTGTAATTTGTGCTTTTTGATTTTTAGTCATTTCGTTTTTTTTTTTATGTCTGCAGAATTTTGTATAATATTTATATTTTTTTCCAACGTTTATACACTTTTATTTTGGACTTTATTGGAACAAATAAGAATCTTCCTGTTATTATAGAAAAAACAATACATCCAGGTGAAAATATTTCAAAAAATGATTTATTTTAAGAAATTTGGGACCAGCTCTTAGCTACACAAAAGTTCATTTTTATAATCTTTTTATATATCCTTTAGACAGAGTACAAAAGATAATGTTGAACCTATGGGTGGTCACATTTTTTCCGCCTCAAAATACTTACGACCGTTGTTTTTTGACATATCCAGTGAAAATATTTATGTTAGCTAATACAATGTAAAAAGAAATACAATTCACTGTCTTTTTTTGACAATATCAAATAATAATCTAAATTTTCCTCCAATTTTACAGATTTAATTTTGATTAGTTATGAATAACTAATAATTATTAATTTCTTAGAATTTCAAGTAAACTATCTATTTATAAATAAGTATGACTTTTTGAACTTGTATCCGCATAAAACATGATTACCAGTATCAGAATAATTTGAAATTATTAATTAAAAAACAGACTTCCTACGTAACATCCGATAATATTTTAATAATATATATATATATATAGAAAAAAATATCTATATACATTTTAAATTCAATTATCTAATCAATAAGGATAAGCTTTATAAGTTGATCGAATATCGTCCTATTATTTATTTTTCATTATTTTAAATTTAGTAATTTTTTATTATAGAAAATTTAATAATAAAGTTTCAAATCCTTTTGGATAATCTATTATGAAACAAAGTAATTTTACTAATTACAAAACATTTTTTTTAGTGTAAGCTTACTTTGCATTTTAGATATAGAGTTGAGCCTAAGGTTCATACTTTATGCTTGATGATGACAAAATAATTAATATATTATAATCTGTATTGTATGCCTTCTGGTTATAGATTTAAACATACATTTATACATATTATATAAGAGCTTTATATAAGATGCTTTCCTAATAATAAATTTGTACCGACAGATTAAGACTTTATTTTTATTTTTCTACATGGGAAAATTTGTTTGTGAGACAATAAAAAATTATTTCTTTATATTATAAAAAATAAATTCAACTGGAAAATAATATTTATCTCATTCACTAGAATCTCAGATTCACATTATACTTCTTTCTTTTTTTCTTACTTGAAAATTATTTATAAACTCTTCGTTTTTTTTATAAAATAAAAATAAAGACAACAATAAAAAATATTCTTTTCTTTTATTTTATTTATTTTTTCTTTTTTCTTCATTTATTTTAGAGGAGCTTCCAAAAAAAAAATTTAACAAATGTTTTTAAGATTTTCTGTGGTTTTTATTTAAAAAAACGCTTCTTATACAATTTTAATGGTTTTACCCATACTCAATGGTCACTTGAGACATAAGCCTTAACGTAGAAACCAATGGTTTCAGATTTCCTAGTGTCTATTAAATTATATTAAATTATATTATATAGTCTGGTTTTCTTTTAGGGTAAATATTTTTGTTTATGCTTATTTAAAATTTTATATTTTTTTTTACATATATAAATTGGTCTTATGTGGGTGAACATATTTATAATATAAACATATCAATATAAATATTATAAACTAAACAATTAATATATGAATTATTAAAATATTAACTAAAATAAACCATAAATTCTATTTTTAAACTTCAAGAAAATCAAAATAAGTTTAAGAAAAAAATAATTTATTTGGGTTTATTTTTTATGCTGATACTATGAAATTATAAATCGTAATTATAGTGATTTCAAGATAAGAAAAAAATATGAAATCTATTCTCTTTAAACATTAAAGAAAAATTGATATACCATTTAATATATACAAAAAGTTTTTCTTAAAAGTGTATAAATAGTTTACGTATTAAATACTAAAAACAAGAGGGAAATCAAATAGCTGATATTTCATTAACTATGCGTCACGTCTATGAATGATAAGGATAGCCAAGTATATAAATACTATATATATATATGTATATAAAAAGAAGAAGAAAATATATAAACCACAAAAACCGTATAAGCATTCCCAATTCACAGACAACTTATTAATCAACATTTTTCATTATTTTTGTTTGTTTTCATTTTTTTATATACATTATTTTTCAAATCCCATGGGTGTGAAGCTAAAGCTCAGACAATCTCATATTCTCATATTGTATAAAAAAAAAAAACATACAAATATTTGGGACTAATACCGAAGCCATTTACCCAAATATAAATCAAACATATAAAAAAACGAAAACGATGGGATATTCTCATATTTCACATCATATTTCTGTTCCTGTTTATTGCATAATAAAATCTTCTATTCTTTTCGTATTAAAATCGTAAATATTTAATACTTTTACCAGTAAAGTATAAAACATATAATATAAAACCAACGGCCAAGTATTTTTACTCTGCGCTTTTTTTAACTGATATATACAACAGACACACTTTTGTTTGTCTTCATGTTATTACATTTTTTTCCTTTCTTTTTGCTTCTTTCTTTTTTATAATAATAATAATAAAAATACATTAAACAATATAACAGCCGATTCATATTTACAATACACAATATCCATTTTTTCTTCTAAAAATAAAAATGGTAAGCTACTCATTAATTTATCGGATATTTAGTAAATTACATTTTAGTGATTGAGAAACAATTCATCTTAAGAAACATTATGAACTGAATAATTGAATTTATACTTATCAACTGATTTTATAAGTACAATTATATATTTTTATCAGTTGAACAAATTGTTATTTTTATTGAAAATAAAAAAATAAAAAATGTCCTTATTTTTTAAAACAAATTGTTTTAATTTTTAAACAAATTATAGAAAGTAATAAAATAGAAACGTTAATCTATTTGAAATTCTTGTTTATATAAAACATTTATACAACTTCTGTTAAATTTTTTTTGGTTTTGGTTATTTACTTGTCTAAAAGTAAACAATAAAAAATTTACAACGCCAGTTAAATTTTTAAAAGAAAAATTAAATAAAAATCATAAAAAAATTGAAAACTTTTGACAGTTAATCTTACAATCTAATACAACACAAATCTAAACTACTTTATATAATATAAAGTCAATATACATGTATACATTATATATGTAGTTTTATTATTAAAACAGCACTATAGATTTAAAGAATTTATAATATGAATTTATAGTAGTGAAGTGAAGTAAATCTAAAAACTTTTAAGCGTTTTTCACTTTACTGTTTTTTTTCCTTATTTTAATTTTTATAGTATTTTGCTGCTATTTTTTTTTATCCATCTAATTTTGACCTTAATTTGATATGACATTTTAACTTTAAGATAATAGAATCAAAAAAGAAACGAATAAAAATTTTAAAAAACGCAAAAACAGTGTCGCTACGTTTTTGGTGTGATTATATCCAATTTACAATTTTTTTCGTGAAACCTGAATTATTTATGCAAAGTCTTAACATTCTAATTATTGTTAATAATGAAGAAAAATTTGATTCTTTTGAAATAAATTTAGAATTTAAAATAGATTTTAATTTACAATTTAAAATAAAAAAGAAACTTTTGTTCTTTAACAAAATATTAATTCTCATCAATATTACCGGCCCTGAAAATTTAAATATTAAACAAACTGACACACTATTATGGAAAATTAATTAATTTTTTGAAAAGTTAATTTACCTACAACAATGGCTGTTGAGTTTTACTTTATTTATATATATAATAGTCAACTATAGACATAGAATAAATTTGACGTGAAGTACGGGGACTAAATATCTACTTTGCGATGTGTATACGTACATATACGTTACACTATAATATTTTGCTATATGCACGAAGTATAAAAAGTTTTTTGATGTTTATTTTTGTGTGCATTCAACTACACCAACAACAATTAACAAAAAGTTCAACAAATACATGTACACTGAAAGAAAAAAATATGATCAAAAATTAAAAACAATTAAGTTTTCAATTTTTTATTCTAATAATATTATTTATTAACAATTATAAAGTTATTCCAAGTTATTCTACTAATTTCAATAAATTATGATTTCTAATAATTATATATAATTTTATATTAATTAATTTAATAGTTCGTTAAAAATTATAATTGTTTTAATGCTTAAAAAGTTCATTGACATTTTTTAAGAATGCAATTGTTTTATTTTTCTTATCTTATTAATATTATTTCTTCATGGTTTCTTGGACCATTGTCAATTCGACCAAAAATGTTATTTCTTTCAGTGTAATATTATAAAATATATAAAATGGAAACCACCAAGCACTACATAGGTCTCGTTAATTTTGATTATATACGAAAATGAATGTATATATAGAAAGCAACAAAAGTCTACAAAAAAAAAATAAAGGATATATGATTTTACGATGATATGTGGCCATAATTGATTAGGGTTAGTGTTAAAAAGGAAAATTTATGAGTTATGTTTATATGTGGTAAGATATGAAAAAACATGCAGTTGTTTTTAAATGGTAGTTCAATAAGTTTTGTTTTACCGATTTTTTTTCCGGTGCTTAATTGAATTGAGTTATGCCTTTTGGCAATATAGCAAATATTATTTTGGGTCTGAGTTGACAGACTATAGATAATTACAGAATATAGTATTAGTCAATATGACGATTTTATTATATATCATACTGATAATTAAATGTTGCCAAAATTATATACGTAATATTGAATATAAATATTTGTTATGTTGCTTGCATGTTAAAAATGTCATAAAATTTTAAAGACAATTCGTTTAGATGTTATTAGTTATAAAGAGACAAAAACAAATTCAGATCAATAAAGCAAATAGTCTTTATTCTCCAACAGAGCTTTTTTTTTATTTTAGATTGAAAGAGACACGCGCGGGTCAGGAAGATAGTTAGGAATAAATTACATAAAATTACGATGTTCAAGAGCAGAATATTTTTATATTTTTCGTCTTCTATTCATTCCAAGTCGATTCCGTCGTAATCCTCTATTTCGTTGATATGCACAGAAAAAAGGACACAGATAATCATATTCCGCATATTATGAAAGAGATTTTCATATTTTAAATAAGTGAATCTAACATATTTGAGATTGAGATATAAATAATGGCTATTTTATTTTGCCCAAAATACCATCTTGGGAAAACAAATATCATTTTCTTTTCTTATGATAAGTTAAAGGAAAAAAATTATGGAAAAAACAAGGGTAAAATTTTTTAAGGCGTGTTCGTTTCATAAATTTGAAGTCCTTTATGTTATTTTTGTACAAAAAAATATATACAGAAAACTATAATAATGCAAATATATTTTTACATCTTAAATAAAATTATTCTTGAGCCAAAAATTGTACGTAATTATATGATTGTCATATTATTTTTATAAGCTTCAAATAAAGTAAAATACAAAAAAGTACAATAGTTTCATTTATGAATAAAATAAGATTTCTAGGTATCATGTAAATACGAGACCTTTCTCATATTATTATTTCATGTAAAAATTTCCGTTTTAAAGAAATCCCAAGTTTAAGAGAACAAGATAAAATTTGCATTTACAAGAAATAATCATTGAAGTTAATTAAAAACAATTATCAAACAATTATCAAACAATTATTGACAACAAAAACGTTGATTAAAAAAATAAATACATACCTACCTAATATTATAATTATTAGGTAGATATAGATTTATTCAAATGTATATCGGAAACCCTATAAATTCAGATTTACTTTCAATTTATAGAAATAATAGTACAATTATCATCATTCGAAATTATATCAACAACAACAAAAATTCATTATATGAATATATGTATAATAAATTATGATTTGGAGGACATGACACCGGAAACTATTTAATAATGAAAAATTTGTATATATTCGCTCTTCTATCAGATGAATTTAAAAAAGTAAATAAAAAAACAAAAAAAGAGATGAGAAGAGAGATGAAAAAACCAACAAATAATATCCATTAAATATTTTTGTACAAATTGACCGCAATAAATATATTAATTCTATTACTTTATCAGAAAACAGCCATAACCAAACAAATGAACCAATTTTTTCCCTGTGTGTGTGTTTATGTGATTGTGTCAGCAATCATAAGTTATTTCTGTTCAAAAAAAACCAAAAAATATTATTTACGAAAAAAAAAATGGATATAGACATACACTACCATTACTTACCACTACCACTACTATGATACCACCTACTACAGTTTTATACACACATGAAAAATAGGGAAAATGTATACAAAAACGTGTGACACGGGTTTTCTTTCTGTTTTTTCTTCTTCTTCATTCGAAATAGGTTTGGTGATGTTTGGATATATGTTTTTTGAGGCTATTTATTGAAGACAAGGGACTACACATACATATTTTTGACAAGAGAAAAATGGACACGACATAATAATAACACATTTCTAAAATTATATTACGCGAATGTTTCATGTATCCAAAAAAAAACTGATGGACAAACGATGATCATTCTCTTGTGTATTTTTCTTTCTGTTTCCCTTTTCATTTTTCTTTTTCCTTTCTGTTTTTTTTTTGTTTTTTTTGGATAAAGGTAAATATTATATATAGATATTGTTAATATTTGGCAGAGGGCAAAGGTATTAAAGTAAAGGTGTGTGAAAATTGATGGAGCATTTTCTGTAGTGGAGATCAATAATGTATAGTTTAGTTACTATATTTTTTCTATTGTATTATTACAATAAATTGAATTTATATAAAAAATGCAAATGATATATTAAAGAAAATCAAATAAATCAATTTAATTTAAAAATAACTTTGTATTAAAATTATTTTTTATTTTTGACAATTTTACTATAAACGTAAGACCTCAATTACCATGTATTAAAAAATAATAAATAAATAACAAACATTTTTCTATATCTTCAAAATAAAGTATATAGAACATGAGAAGATGGTAAAGCAGAAATATCTTTAAACTTTATCAATGACACAAACCTTCTTATTGGATTCGTTACTTAGATTTTATATAAAATAAATTGTTATTGTAGATGTTCAATGTATAATATAATATGGTACGTCATATCATAAGATTTGAAAATTTTGTTTTGTTATCATATCATTATATATTTTATTATTACTTCGATTTAGTAACAGAGTGTCAAACAATAAAAACGTAAGATTCCAGTAATAATATATAATAAAATTTTAATTTTAATTTTACAATAAGATGAACTGAATAAAATGTAATTTCATATTTAACAATCATTCCAAATATATATGTACATATTAATATTATTTTTCAAAATACACGTAAATTGATATACTACTAATTTTTACTAAATTTAAACACCTACAACATCTGATTTGTTTAATAATTTAATAAAAAAATGCTTTTCCAACATTTGTTTCATAAAATGTTTCTTACACACTTTACTTTCCTAAAACCTAATTTCAATTTGTTGTTTTAAGTGCAAACTGCAATTCATCATAAATTTATGCATTGCAATTTATCTTTCCAAAAGTGGATGCCATAAAATTAATTGCATTGAAAATTAAGGTCAGTTCTTCTATTTTGTCTTTTAATATTATTTATTATTTTTTGAGTAATTGAATAATAAATTATTTTATTAAAAAAAAACACAATTAACAAAAAATCTACAATAGAAAAATCTCAGCAATACAAAAAAATAAGTAAATATTAAAATATTTTTAAAAAATAATTATTTAATTAGCAACAGTTTTATTATGTTTTTTTTCTTCTTATTGTTTTATGATCAATAAATTTGAATAGAAAGAAAATATCTGTATGTTTCACATTTTTATTCTTAAATATAACCTATTTAAAATTTTTGAATAACTGAATCAAAATATATCATAAAGATTAGAAGAATATTTTAATTTAAATATGTAACCAAAAATAATAGTAAATACGATTTACATATTTACCATACACTCTTCTGACCTAGGACAATATTAATCTTGGTTAATTCAGAAGAGAAAAAAAATGAGGCCAAACTTTACAGACAAAATTCAAAAAAATTTTACGTTTAACACTTGCTTCCTCTCTCTCTCTCATATCATTCGTTCATTTCTGGTTAATCTTAGTCGTGAAAGTAAAAAATCATTTTAGCAGCCATTATTAGAATATTATTTTTATAAAAAAAAGAAATTCATGGTCAATGTTAATATTACAAATGAAGTTTTTTCTTATAAAAGTATAGTAAATGTATTAATTTTGTTCGACTAATTTTTTTTGTCATTGTCTTAGAAAAAATATATTCTAAGTTATTTGTATAGTGAAAGATTAGCCTATTTTTGTCTAAAATATGAAATATATCACTATTTCCAATATTATTTATTGTTTTCTGGTTATATCAAATATAACTAACACAAAACGTATTGCGCTATGCCTTAGTAGAAAATACTTTTTCCGTTTAACCAAAGGCTAAAATCAAAAAGTGACAGTTAATTAACAATGTTGAATGTGTTAAAATTAACTCTCTGATGAAAGCATCATATATAATATATATTGTACCTACCAAAAAAAAAATCAAAAGTTGTCATTGTTTCTCATTCTTTCATCCATAAAATTGCTTATTATACCAATGTAAATTAAAGGTATTTTTTGTTTTATGATTTTTACCTTTTCATGTAGTAAGTTTTGTGAAGAAAAATAAAAATGAAAAATTTTAAACGATAAAATTTCTTTTCTCACAATCTTGAGACGATGGTAATTGAACGTTGAGGGGAGCCGCCAGTATAACTGGCTTAAATACAAAAATAATAAGAAATAATTTCTTTTCTACTTTTTCTGTGTTTTCATGCATTTTCATCTATTATTTTCGTTTTTTTATCTTTGTAATTCTTGAAACTATATTACTAGGTTACTTGACATAGATGAGTTCAGTTGATGCAAAGTTTTTGCCGTGAGTTGTTCGTGGGAATATTTTTTTTTAATTTGTTTTAATTTGTTTTGTAATCAATACTAAATATTGTGATAAAGTGGAGAAATAAGTGTTTAATAAATATTTAAAATGATTGATTTAACAAGAACTGGATTTTTATGTCTTTTAACAATTCTAGCATCAACAATTGTTTGCGAAACCATTCATTTTACAAATTCACAAAATCATTTAATTAATAAAAATAATTTTACAACATATAAATTAAATGTGCCAGGATCCGACCCAATAACAATTATTGAAGGTAATCCAAATAAAAATAATGGTATAAGTAATCTTACTAAAAAAATGAAATCAAGAATATTGGATACACAACACAATGACACAAATATTGATATGTCATCAGTGAGCGTAACAATTGACGATCCAAAAACATCAAGAGAAGAAAGTGTTTCTCGTGACACATTTATGAGTCAAAAGAAAACTGTTTATTCACCAGAGCTATTAAAAAAATTTCTAAAAGATTATACGGAAAAATTCAGCAATGAAGAGACGTCTTTTCAAGATAAATTGAATGAAATTATTAAACTTAATTATCAACAAATGTCTATGGACTTAGTAGAAAGTGAGGATGAAGGAAAGTTGGAAGAAAAATATGGAGGCAATTATGACACTAGAAGACCTAGTCCAAATCCGTATAATGATAAAGAGGGATGGGTGACATTGGATGCAATTCCTTGGTCAACAAGCAAAGTTTCAAAGTGGCACAGTAACCCGAATATGAACAATAATTATAATAACAATAACAACAAATATAATAATAATAAACATAATTACGCTCACATTTCTTCTACCTCATCAAACTCCCCAAACTGGCCAGAAGATAATGATCAATCACCACAAGAATATCCAAGACCGCAAAGACCACCATATTTTGAATCCTCTTCAACAAATGAAGATGATTACTTCGACAGTCGCCCCGGATATCATTCTACGAAACCGTGGAATAATGATCAAAAACCAAACTATGAAGAAGAGAGACCTAATTATAATCGACCAAGACCTACAACAGAGTATTATTCACACAAACCAAGTCATTTCGGATCATCACAATCAGCACCTCATCAATCACAATCTCAGTCTCAATATGACTCTTGGTATGATCAAAAATACCAACTGAGTAATAATAATGAGGGATCATACAAACCTTGGAATGAAGAAATTATGACGGACGGTCATTCACCTAATTTCCCACGATTACCTTTAAAGAAACCTGCATCCTCAAGTGATAAATCCCATTATCAATATCTAAATATGAGACCAAATTCCATGAATTCACACCCACCTTCACATCCAGCTAATGGTAATGGAGAATGGGTTTTAATATCCACAACTAAAGGATATCACTTACCTCGGCATGGTCAAAGAGCAATGGCCTTTCAACCATCAAACAATATGTCATCACATCAAACTGTTAAACTTACTGTTCTGCCAGGCAATAGCATTTCCCCTGAAGGCAATCCACATAATTTTAACACCACAATTTCTCATGGTGGGCTTTTGGAAGTTGAATCTTCATTTCAATCGGTTGAAGATAATCAAAAACAACAAGCTTTTGCTGAAAAATTGAACACAACAAAACGTTACACAACAAAACATAGATTTTTAAAAAGCGTTCCATTGGCTAGTCGAAATGCGGGGCAAGATAGTTCAGCAGTTCTTGCTGCTGTTGGTGCAGGAATAATTCCAGCCGCTGCAGCAATGTTAATGCCAATAATGTTAGGCAGAAAAAAAAGAGAAAATAATCAATCAAATGTCACGTTTGTTCCTAGTAAAGACTACAAAAGGTTTATCCAACGAAATCTAGGAGATGGAATTTAAATTTTTTCTGTTAGTGGAATTTTTTATAAGTGTAATTTATTTTATTTGTAGAAACATTATTTTTTAATTTTTAATTAAAAATGTCTAATGATTCTCATACTTTTTATTATTTTAGGAAATATCATTGCAATAAAAGTGAATATAATATCAAAACGGAAATTTAAATTCGAATGTGATCAAAATTCTATAATAATGATGTTATGTGGAATGTTCATGTATTAATTATTTATTATCAATCACTATTTAAATTATTTTTATTACTCATTTTTATTCATAAATTATATACAAAATTTATTTTATAGTCTAGCGTAAATTATTACAAATAAAAATTCCCTTTTTAATATAATAATTTATTTTAATATTATATATTTAAATAATTAATTATAATAGAAAAAATGATAAAAAAAACTAAAATATTTTTTATTTGACAAATCACAAAAGACATAAAAGCACGAAGAAAACAAAACAAATGGGATCAGCTCTTAATTTATTTTGTTTTCCCAAATGACTAAATATCTTCATTTTCGATACTCAAGAAATTAAAATAAATAAGTTAATGAAGTTTAATTCAATAAAATTATTAATATTCTGATATAAAACTTAATAACATCTTCCATGTTTCATACATAAGCTATCCAGAGCCAAACAAATATTTATTAGATCAATAACTGGTTCTAATATTAACACTATAATTTTGAATTGATTATGTCAAATAAATTTTTCAGTCAGAAAATAAATCTAAAATAAAATTGAAAAATAATGATGAAGCAACTTTTGAACTATAATTAAACAATTTAGCTGAAAACTCTAACAAAAGACAAAATAATTGTGTATAAGTCTCTGCAATCACTTTTTGCTCTAATACAACATCAGAAATTATCCCTCAGTTCGTTACTCATGAAAAAAAAATAGTATAGTAACTAAACGAAAAGAGGATTAAATCCTGATATCATAAAAATCAATATGTTATTTAAAGTTCAATTGAAATGTTTGATGTAAAAATTCCCCTGTAACCATAATAATAGTGAAATTTCCTTTTCTTCATATTTTGTTCCCTAATTAAGTTCTCGATTAAACAATGGGGCAGAATCAACACGTTCTTCAACACCAATTAAATATTGTTGAAACGAATTTGTTGCATTTTTTAAGAATGCTAATCCAAGTCGCACTTTAAGTTCTAGCATTCTACGGAAAAATTCAACAAATGATGAACCCTGTTGACCTGTCGGATGAAATTCAGGGAAGATTGTGGTTGATGATGCATCACGATCATCATCATCATTTGATGGAGTAGGCGATTCTGTAATTGTTGGAGTTGTTGTGCTAATTTCATTTACATTTTCTTTTGTTTTTGTTACCATAACATGAATAACTCCATCGATTTCATTTTCATTATCAATTTCGTTATTTTCAAGACTTTTACCATCTTCAGTTGAACGACGTTTCCTTGGTCCATGTTCCGGTACAGCAACTGAGGATGTTGTTTCAGATTCAATATCAGTTGGGATAGTTTCTGATGGAACAATGCTTCCTACAACAAATTGAGATCTATGCTGAAGTGTATTATCTATTGAATCAACACCATATACACTAGATTTACTTTGTTCTATTATTGTTGCAGATGGATCGGCTTGTTGTTGATTTGTATAAACAGTTAGGGGATCTTGAATATTTACAGAATTAGAAATAAGTTTTTGTATATTTTGAGGATCAGTAATTTGATTGTTAAATCGATATTGTTGTTGGTGTTGTGGATGAGGTTGTTGTTGTTGTTGATATGGTTGTGGACGATATGGAACATTTCTATAACGATTATAGGGTGAGTATTTATATCCAGAATAATGGACAGAGGCAGCTGGAGATTGATATACTTGATTTGGACGATATGTGTGTGTTCTAACATTGTTACGATACAATGCAGATGAAGGCATTCCTGCAATCACCTTTCCAAACATATCCTCTTCATTTTGACCATCTGAACCCGCATATTCTTCGTTATTATAAGCATAAATATCATCTTTTCTGTCCGCAATATCATATGACCTACGAAGTGCAGCAAATGGGCCAAGGAAATAACTTGCCAAACCAGCAGTAACAACTAATCCAACTAATCCAACGCCTACGGTCGGCATAACTTCACGTGCTAAATAATTGTATATCTGAGTTGTCATTGGTTTATTACCTTTTTGAGGTTTTTTCAATCCTGTTTTTGTCCCGTTTTTCAGGGATGAAGTTTCCAATTTTTTATTTGGTTTCTTTTTTTGATTTTTCTTGTTCTTATTGTTACTATTACGTTTTGGTTTTTTTGTTGTTAAATTTCCTGGTGACCGATCTTGAGGTAAATCATATTCAGAATCTTTTGGTTCTATAATTAGAAAAGTTGTTGATTCAACATGTGGTCTAGCTGTTTCGTATTCAGGATATTCTTGAATTGATTCTGGTTGTTCAGTGGTTGTTGTAGTTATCGTTGTTACGGGACGTCTTAGCTTCTTAGTTGTTACTTCCATTTCTGGGTCTAATTCTATATCATCTTCTATTACTTGGGGTTGTGGCTGCTTTTTCTTATTAGTCACATTCACCACTGGCTTTGGTTTATTAATTTTAATTGGTGGAAAGACTTCAACATGTATATTCTCCTCGTTTTCTTCGATTTCCTCCTCATATTCTTCTTCATCCTCTTCTTCAACTACTTGAACTAGAGGCGCTTTGGTTGTTCTTTGTTTATTTTTTATTTTATCCTCATTTTTCTTATTTCCTTGCTGGTTAAGATTTTGCCTATCATTAGGTGTATCTTTAACACGTGCAATTTTATCCATTTTCTGGTCACTCACACGATACGTTGGTCCTTTCATATCAGGCTGAACAGATGTTGATTTACTTCCACTCAATAAAATCCAAGTTGAAAGACCTTCTTTTGATGTTGATGACTCTTTCAACTTAATATCAACTGCAGCCATTTCTCGTTCAATTTCTTCCAATGTTAATGGTAATGCTTCACCCTTATGAGATGCTTCGTACAACGCTATCTCTGCTCTTAATTGTTCAATGCTTGGTAGCTGTGTAATAGGTTTACTTTTTTCTGTTACTTCAACAATCTTAGGTTTTTCTGTGTTTACAATAGGAGATGGTGTTTCGTTTACAATATTTTTAACTGTAGATCGTTGTGTAACATTTTTTATAATTGGAACAATGGTTGTAGTTGTAATGCGTGATGGCTTCATAGTAGTCTTTTGTGACGATACTGTTGTTGTTGTTTTTGTTGTTCTTTTTTCGAAAATTGGTCTTTCTGTCACGGACTTTAACATCATTTCAGCCACAACATCTTGAGGAAGTCTGAAAAATTAAATTGGAATCGTTTTTGTTTGATCCTAATATTGTTTTTGTTTTCAACTTCTAGCTTCAATATATAATTAAATAAGCAAATTCTGGGCCAAGAAAAACAACAAATAAAGGATATTAGAAGGATAAAAAGAATATTTCCATACAAATTATTGCTTGTTTTTTTTTATTTTTGTTAGTAACATTTTTATTTTGAATTATTTTTCTTTTAAACATTTAATATCACAATACACAAATAAGCTTAGCTTTATTCTATATTAATTAATTGATTGATTAATAATGCTTTTTTTTTTTTTTATTATTAGTTAAAATGTTTTAATAAGCAAATATAGCCCTAAATTAAACAACATTATGCATTAAAAACTGTGAATTGCAAAAAAGTAAACATTTTTAAAAACTTGTGTTAAAATTGTATTGGTAACAAATCATTTTCTTTTTGAAAGCTTCTTTAAAATATCTTCACAGGTTTTAATCTATAAAAAAGCAACACATATATAGCATACAGATTTAAATCAAAAAAAAATTAAATGTTAAATTAATTTAAATTTATAATATTAATAACAATAATAAAAATAAATCAAAACTATTTCCTCAGCGTTAATTAAAATTAATTAGCATCCAAACGTCTATTAAAAAACCAAACATTTACATTAAAATTAAATAATAAATAAATTATTGCATTTTCCATAATTTTGTTATTCTTAAAACCTTCTCAAAAATATATAAAAAAAAAGGTTATTAAAATTTTTTTTTTAAATTATTAATTTGTCCATCGAAATATAAGCTATCATAATATTTTGGATTTCGTTTTCTACTCATCCGATTCCAGTCCCCAGGAGGAATAATACCCTTATGAATAACTGTTGGCTTATTGCTTCTAGCGAATAATAGTGCTGGAGATGTCCACGGAAATAAGTACATTGTAAAAGCAGCTCCACCTACTAGCATTGCTAACATTGGGGAAATTAAAAAAGAGAAACCAAAATTAAATGGATTGAGCATATTGAAAATTTCGAATGTATTGAAAAATGTTTCAAATACATTTCCAATTCCTTGTGAAAGTTCTGATTCAGTTGAAGGTTTTTTCATCGGTTTACTTGGTTTTAAATTATTAAGTGTAGATAAACCAGTAGTTCCTGGCGCAACAGAATTGTCGCTAAGTGAAGGCTCCGCTGGATTATTTAAAGAAGTTATTTTATTATCATCTTCATTGACTAATTCTGATGTATCAATTACATCAGGTTTATTCAGACTGTTAGTCGGAATACTGCTAAGAGAACTGATATCGTTATTAATCATAATATCGAGATCACTACAGCCCTGTTTACTTAATAGGTAGTTTACAGTCATATTCATCGTTACCTTTATTGAAGGACATTTATTATTTCCATCACCATCAGAAGTTGGGGTATTTTCATTTTTTATCCCATCAAAATATCCAGCTTCACTATCTTCATTATTTCCATTAAAATTTTCTTCGTCATAAGTTGGATCAGGATCGTCAAAGTACTGTTTTAATTTTTCATCTTTAACTTTAGGTCGAGGTAATGGTGGATTTTTTTTCTTTAAATTCTGTTTTCGAACTGGCATTTTTTTAATTTTATATTTATTGTTAGTTTTACTATTCATCTGATGCCATATTGGATTTGAATTTTTAATTGTACTTAATAAACTTGGGATTGCTGTTGTATATTGCGGATTTTGGAGAACATCTATAATTTTTTCAATTGGTTGATTTGCTTCAGCTGAACTTGATAATTTTTTTGTAGTTAAATTATTTTCGCCATAAATTTCATTAGGTTTATCTGACCATTTTGATATAAGTTTATGTATTTTTGGTTTTATTGAATCACTAATATGAATTCTTAGTATTGTCGATGGTATACCATCATCTGGTCCATGCTGCAGACTAATAGGAATGTAATTTTTTATATTTTCGTCTTCGACTTTACGTGATGGTGACTTTTTAATATACGAAAATGGATTTCGTTTTAAATCAAGAATACTTGCTTTGAGAAAGTTGCTTAGAATGTAATTATTTGATAGCTTATACTCCTCGGACATATCATCTATGATCAATTTATTATCTGAAATATTTGAAACAACTTGATGAGGTTGATTTTTAATATACCTTGTTTCATTTTTTGTTGCCCTTGGATGAACCACTTCAGCTTTCACTATAGTCACGTTATTTTTTTGTATTTCGGGCATTGCCGATGGCATTAAAGATGTTCCATTCTCTGCACTAGTTGATGGCCGACTAATTATAGGCGATACCAGAAAAAGTAACGCTAAGAAATATTTCATCTTTCTTTCTTTTTTTGTTTTTTTTTAAACTGCGGATGAAAACAAAACATAAAAAATAATGTATAAATTTATTTTGGTCATGTAAATAATTATATTGTTTATTTTAAAATAATATTAAAGTGCAAGATTTGACCGCAATCTTTTTTCTTGTTTTGAAAAATAGAAATATTAAAACTGTTCAATTCCCAAATAGTTAAAGACAAAAAAAATCAAAATTGTCGATTAAATTTACGAAATAGTATTTTTTCTACATTCATTTCAATCATTAAAAATCATATACATATGTACTTAGGAACGAGTACAAATAAATATAGGTAACTGTTATATGTTTGATATTTAATTATGTTAATGATTAATTGATAATTAATTATGGTGCGCACAAAATCATAACCGTTATGCCTACTTACATTTCAAAACATAAAAAAACGACAAATAAACAAACAAACAAATAAATATATATGTCAAAATCAATATAAATTTGTCTATCAACTTTTTTTACGCTTTGTACAAAGTACTATGATAACTTATGATAAATTATAAATTTAAGGTTCATAAAAATTATTTGTATTAACAACATATCATTTCTACAATAAGAAAAATTTTTAACAAATATCTTACTTAAACAGCAAATAACAAATGGGATCACAAGATATTTCCAAGAAATCAAATAATATATATTTAAATATACAAATTTTTCTGTTGTTTGAAAGAAATGTAGAAAAACCACAGAGGGTCTTATGATAACAGGAATTATGTTTGCATGTATACATATTCGCATTAACAAGTTCATCGCGTTTCGATTAACGGGTGTCATGTGAAATAGGCGATTTTGTTTTTTTTTTGTTTATAATTTTACCGGTTCTTTTGTATACAGATGAAATAGAGATTCCTGCAAAATTACTTATTTTATTTATTTTTTTATTGTAAAATTTCCCATCACTAATTTAAACTTTAAAGCCAAAATAATAAAGATTTTTTTATGTGAGAAATGTTCGCTTTAAGAACACATTCACAACTAAGAAGTTTTTATATTTTTTTCAATTATTAATTTAGTTCAGAAAACATTATTTTAACAAAAAAAAAATTTATTGAATGACTAACTATTCAAAATTAAAGTATTTTAACTTACATTTAACATGCGTGAATCATTCTTTAAAATATGGAATTAGGTATTACCAAATATAGTTTATCTGTAACTGTTTGTAGCATTACTTAAATTATTATACAATAATTAATCAAATTTATAATTCAGAGGAAGTAAATCAATATTTTTATAAAATTTAAAAATTCAACGAACTGAGTCATTGTCGTTTTTGTGGATTCTATATTTAATATTTATATATTAATTTGTAAAGTATAAAGTATGTCAACTGGTATACTATTGGGAATTCCTACTGTTGAACAGAATAGTTTTCTATTATTTAGTTTTAACTAATTAATATAAGAATTGTTGTTGCGTAAATAGGATATTGAATTAAGTACGAAAATGTGCTATATATATATATATATATATATATATATATTTATATATAAGTATTAAGTATAATATTATTATATTAATACATAATTTACATAGGTTATATGTAAGTATATAAATATATATACTTATGTTTCATATATTAATTCGTAAAAAACTCAATCAATTTTTTTTGCTTCTAATATATAATATATAAAAAATGTTAAAAACAATTTTTAATATTTATAAAAATCCATTGAACTTAACCTTACTGAACGAATTAAATAATTAATAAAAAATCAACATGGAAATGAACAAACAATATATTTTATAATTTAAAAATAAAAAGTATCTTGTAATTATCTTAATGTAGCTTAAAAATGTAGAATAAATTTAAAAAAATCAGACCAGAACAGTTTTAATGTAATAAATGACATCCATAAAATATAAATTGAAGATAATCTGTGTGTAAATTAAATTAAAATTAACATTTCTTCTTGTTCTTACAATTGTAAAATAATTACGAAGAAGTAGTTAAATGTCACATACTATAAGTTGGACCTGGGTTCTTATTTCCATTGTTTTTTAGACTGAGATATGTAAAATTTCATCATAATGTTAATAGGTTTTCAAAATAATGATACATTGTAGTAAAAGGTGTTAAAAATAAACTATTATTAAAAGAAAATTGTTTTTGATTCATTGGAGGTTCGTCGCTTAAGTCAATTCTTTTTTATATTACATTATAACTTGATAACATTAATGACCATATAATTAGTTGCAAATTAATAAAATTTTCAAATTTCATATTATTATTAATTATATATTACATAAATGAAAATTGTCATGCATGTTTAGACATATCATACGAGTACCCGACCTACTGTTGCATTAAATATTTTCGTTTTTTATTTTTCATCATTAAAATATTTTTAAAGACACGCATGAAGGTTTTATTGTTATTATGTAGAATAAACAGATAATTTACTGATATAGATAGATACATCGATTTGCGTTTAAAAATTTGTCTAAGTAAGTATATATCTTATGCAATCCGTACTATTTTAAAGAAAAATAACAGAAATAACTTGCCTCTGTTTCTATCTTTATATATTATCGTCTTTTTCAAGAAAAATATATTAAAGTATATATTCGCTATATACATATAAAAAAAGTCATTGAACTTGTGGTTTCAGATTCACATTCAATATCAGTATACATGTAGAGATTTCTCGATATCTTTGCATTCGTATATAGGAATGAATAAAGATGTTGTGTATTTATAATAGGTGTTATATTCATATTTCGATTTTACCGTAAAATAAATATTATGTAAATATACATTTTATTAAATTAACAACGTTCGAATGTTTTTATAACACATTTAAACGTTGTTGTTATGTTAAATTAAAGTTTAATTTAATAAAAATGTTCATATCAAATAATTTTACTGATCAGTTAATGACGTATATATAACCGAAATATATATAACCGAAAAATTTCAACCATATAATTAGGAATAAAAAATAAAATTCAACGTTATTTATACGTAACAAGTAATATTTACAGTCATTTGTATCGATAATTAGATTTTCTACATATCTTTATTACATAGAACGTGATATTATTTAAACTCTTTTATAAACCAGCCAACAAAAATGTCAATCACGTCTTTGTGGCCATTCCAAAGAAAATAAATGGGAATAAAAAAAATCTTATTTATTCCTAAATGAAAAAAAAAAGTAAGAAGCAATATTTAGTCTTCTAATAAAAATTAAAAATTTAGTCCAATAAGATTAAAATCAAATAAGTATTTGTTATTCTTTAAAAAAAATATTTTATTTAGCGTTTTTTTCGAAAAAAATTTATGAATTACTTACGGTTAATCGCACTTTCTTAATTAATCACAATAAAAGAAGAGCCACCAACAAATCGCAAATTAACACAATTACACTTTTTTTTTCTTCAATTTTTTCACTACTAATTATAAAAAGATTCTTCACTTTTTACATTAAATTAATTTTAATCGTATCTTTTCTATTTATTATTGTAATTAGTTTAATTTTTTTCTTCGTCTGAATTAGACAACAGCTGAACGAATACTGAATGAATATGATTCTTCTACTTCTTGTGTATCGAAAGAAATTGTTAAATATTTATTTCTTTTTTACTCATCAACGTGAACATCATCATAACCATCATCAACATTATTTCACTGTACTGCTTTTATAAATTGTTGCTGATAGAAATAAACAGTAATTTTTTTAAATAAGCTTAAAAGGAAGTTATATTACAATTTTTTATAAAAAAAATATTTGTTTTCATTATTTTAATATTTTGCCCTTTAATAAGAATCGTAAAAAAACCCAGCAATTTTCATTTCAGCTAAAATAATTTTTTTTTTATAGATTTTAAATATGTATTATTTTTAATCTCACATAAAAAATATTCTGACCAATATTTTATATTATAAAGTTAATAATCCAGAGATGTATTAGAAATGTGAGAATCCTGTTATTATTATAGAAAAAAAAATTTACCATGATCTTCATAATTTGCCCAAAATAATTCAAAATTATTTAATAAGAAAAAATTAAAAAGTTTAAAAAAATATCAACAGGTTTCACTATTTTAAATTAAATTTATAATAAAAGCCAAACGTGTATTTTATGAAATAAAACGGTATTTTTTAACATTCAATTTGTTTGATTTTCATATATGTATGTGTTGTGAGTTCTTAGTTTTTTATTATTCAATATTTTTTACGTGGTATTCTATTATTAGTGTATTTGTTCTTTTAAAATATAAAGATGTGTAAATTAGTGGATTGACCTAGTTATTTTTACCTGTGTTCTTGTATAATATGGAATTCCATCCAGAGTTTATGATATGGAGAAAGAAGCGAACCTTTAAGGTCATTGAAATTTTCTTATGTGTTCCCTATATTATAGGAAGAAATTTTGATAAAAAAACAATACTACTGTAGAAAATATTAATTTAATTTTTTTTAAACTAACGGGTTTTAATTTTAATTTATAAATTCAGAACCGAACGTAATTCAACTTAAAATGTTACTTATGCCTTTAGTTGATAATTTTAATTGTTATTATTTCTAATCTGTGTTTTAGATTTACTCACATTATATAATTAGATTTAGAACATTCTAACGATATAAATATGTATTATCTAATAAGTTAGTTATCAAAAACTTTAAACTTTTGAAATATATGATATATTTTTTGACAACTAAGAACTATTGATTTTTTTTTTCCGCCTAAATGATGTTACACATAAATCGTAAGTATGCCGGAGTTGATTTAAATGAAGAACAAGTTGGAAAAATATCAACCCTTTTCCATTAGTGTGGCGTTTCTAATTCAAAAAAAAAATTGACAGAATTCCTAATTTGAAAACCATTATTTTGGTAACTTAAAAACATACAAAATTTCTTATAATTCAAGTTGTTATTTTATTCATCAAAATTACATGATACAAAAAAGATTATAATTTCTAAACTTGGAAATTCAACTTATGTTGTAGTCAATAATGTTAATTTTTCATTAAGTTGTAATTGAGTTTTTATTAATTGTGACAAAGTAACAACCATCAATAGATCCTTAACGTTAGAATTAAACATCTGTGCAAATTGTTCGGCAGACATATTTGGAACGGAATGCACTAAATCAAGCAGAGAACGTCCAACTGCATTATCTGGTTGTTGTTTCCCACTAAGTACATCTTCGACATAAGCAAGTACTTGTTCCAGGAGACCCATTAATTTACCAGATGCATCTGCAACTTGAGCTAAATCAAGCATTGGTTGAATTTGCCTTGGGCGATTTGGAATTGCAACAGCCATGGTTTTAGAGCAAAGTTGAAGACCAACAACCTCTGGTTCATAACTGGCTACTTCAACATTGATTGGTGTAAACATACAACCAGCCTTACCGCCTGGAACTCCTAATGCTACACAAACGTATGCTTTTAGACCCATTCGAGCACCTTGCAGCGATGTATCAACAGTTAAATGAATTGGATTATTGCATTCATGAGCATAATATTCATGAATAACGGAACTGTGGTTTGTAACTTCATTTCCCGTGGCCCACCATCCTAAGAGAAACATTTTATTAAATTTTTTAAGCATTATTTATTTCAGTAATTCTAACTATATATAAATAAATTTTCTGACATTACGTTATGACACATGTCAAATACCCATCATTTTTATTGCAATATATATATAATAAAATGAACTCACCAATAATATTTTCAGATGAATTCACTCGACGATTAAGATTATATACCTCAACAGCATAACTAAGTTCAGCTTCTACTTGATCATCATATTCTTTATGTGGCACACAAAAACAATTTGTCGCTTCAACTAAGCCCTTGTCAATGGATCCTAAAAATAGTGAAAATATTATAAAATACAAATTCTTAACAAATATTTATTATATATTACCTAGTAAGGTACCAATTACACGTTGAGAATCAGTATTTCGACGCTCGTAAGCATCTACAATTTGAAACAAAACTACTGGGTGCACACGCACCGTCAAATTTAACGCCATGTTTATTGAGAAAGATACTACTAGAGTAGTGTGGAGAATTGTAGAATAATTGGATTGGAATTTTTTTTTTAGCAGTTGCAAGTCTGAATATAATAAAATATTATTTGGATTGAGTCTTTGTTAAAAATTAATAAATAAATACAAAAAATGCTATATTTTATTTATTTTTATTAACTGTACATTTATGACAATAAAATACAATAACTTTTACAATGTTTTTTAAAGTTAATTTTAAATTTTAAACTAACGACGTAACCATTTTTTTAAATAAAATATTAACCCATTATTCTTTATTTTTCTTGTATAGTTAAATTCAAATATTACTGGGTTATATGGATATTATTGTTTATTTCTTTTTTATAATACTGAAGAATTAAAAGCAACAAAATAAAAGAACAAATATTTTTACAATAAAGAAAAATTAAATTTTTTTTTTCAAAAGAATAATTAACTATCCAAGCACCCAATGAATAAAATACTCTACTAAATATGTGGTCTTCCTAAAGATACTCTGTGTATTTATATATTTAACGAGTGTGCTCTTTTTACTTACAACTATTATATATTTTGTATATATTATATATATCTCTCAAAGATGTTAATTTTTTTAAGTGCCGGAGAGATTAAAAAAAAATTACAGAAAAAAAGAAATACATTTCCTTTTGATTTTGAGTTTAAATGGAATGGAATTATATCATAATATTTTTTATACATTATCTTAATTTTTCATTTTTTGAAATTTGATTATATATTACAATAATTTTTTCATTTTAAAATGTACAATAATCTTGTTAATTTTTTTTTAGTTTTATTGTACGACACGACTGTTTTAACTTATTATATTTAATCTTCAAGATTGCGGAATCCTTGTTGCAAGTCTTCGTATAATTGATCGAAATCAGCTTTAATCTTGGCTTCACCGTCTTTGACAGGATCCTAAAGAAAATGAAAGTAGTAAATGAAATGAAATTTTACTTTTATAGAAAGATAAAAAAAACCGACCTTGAACTTCATTGATGATAATTGGTACATAACATTGCCCATTGCATCACGAATAACATTCCATGTAATTTTATTTTCAGATTGGGCAGTTGATTCAACAGCATGTCGTGATAAATCATAGAACGTAATTATATTCCTTAACATTCCAACCGTTTTATAGAATGGGCAGAAACGATCGTATGATGAATATGAGTTTTGTTGTAGAAAATCATCTTTAAGTAGCTTAGCAACTTCAAGTGTAATTTTATCTGTTTCAGCAAGTGATGCTTTACCTACAAGTTGCACAATTTCGGACAAATCTTCTTCTTCTTGTAAAATTTCCTTGACTTTAGTTCTAAGTGGAACAAATTCTTGGAAATTTTTGTCATAAAAATCGTCAAGAGCACGCATATATTTACTGAAAATTATAATTAATTTTTAGAATTAATTTAACAATAAAATTGTATTAGTATTTGTACCTGTATGAAATCAGCCAATTGATTGAAGGGAAATGTTTACGTTGTGCCAATTTTTTGTCCAACCCCCAAAACACTTGCACAATACCCAAAGTAGCTGATGTAACGGGATCAGAGAAATCACCACCTGGGGGTGATACTGCCCCAACAATTGATACAGAACCTTCACGTTCTGGATTACCTAAACATTTAACACGTCCAGCACGTTCATAGAAAGAGGCTAAACGCGCACCAAGATAAGCTGGGTAACCAGAATCGGCAGGCATTTCAGCAAGACGTCCAGAAATTTCACGAAGAGCTTCGGCCCAACGTGATGTTGAATCAGCCATCATAGACACATTGTAACCCATATCACGGAAATATTCAGATAACGTAATACCTGAGTTAAAACAATAATGATAATTCAAATAATTTTTTCGTTAAAATTAAATCTCACCTGTATAAATAGACGCTTCACGGGCAGCTACTGGCATATTAGATGTATTTGCTACCAAAGCAGTCCGTTTCATAATAGATTCAGTGACGCCATCAATTTCAACAGATAATTCAGGGAAATCACGAAGTACTTCAGACATTTCATTTCCTCTTTCACCACAGCCGACATACACAATAACATCAGAATTGGAGTATTTGGATAACGCTTGTGAGATGACAGTTTTACCACAACCGAAAGCTCCGGGAATTGCAGTTGTTCCCCCTTGAACACATGGGAATAATGAGTCAAGTACACGTTGTCCAGTAAGAAGTGGATGATTGGCTGGGAGTTTCTCAGCACATGGACGTGGTTGACGCACAGGCCAAACTTGCAACATACTATGTTTGGTAACTTCACCATCAAATTCAATTTCCAAAACAATTTCATCAACTGTATAATTTCCAGATGGTGCGATATATTTAACTGTACCCTTAGCTCTTGGAGGAAGAATCATTTTATGTTTGACAAGGGTGTTTTCATGAACAAGCCCATACATATCACCTCCTGTAATGTGTGATCCAACTTTTACATTTAATGGATTGAATTCCCATGCTTGTGTGCGTGATAAAGCAGGTACATTAACACCCTTAGGGATGTAAATAGAATTTGTCATTTCGTTGATATCTTTCAGGGGACGTTGGATACCATCAAAAATACTGCCCATAATACCAGGTCCAAGTTCAACAGACAATGGTTTACCAGTTCTTAAAACTGGATCACCAACAGTTACACCTGATGTTTCTTCATATACTTGAATTGTTGCCATGTCACCTTCAAGACGAATAATTTCACCCACAAGTTCATAGTATCCTACACGTACTAATTCGTACATAGCAGACCCAGCCATACGTTCAGCAGTAACGACTAGTAGGGAAAAGGTAAATATGTGTTATGAAAAGAAAAATCCTGTAAGAATATATTTGTATTTGAATAACTTACCAGGGCCGGATACAGCATACACATAACCGTATTTCGATTCTCGTTCCTCATCACTCATTTTCTTAAGGTTAGACATTTTTGATTTTCAGTTCTGGAATAGATTTATAAAATTAAATTTATACTTGTAGTTTCAATAATAATTTTAAAGGGTAATTGTGTTTCCATCAATTACGTTTTGTTTTTTTAAATAATCACGGGATTTATCAATATTAATTTTATATGAGAAGATCAAGAATTTACATCAGGTGACTAATTTATCGTGAATATAAAACAAAATATTATGTAACTACATTAATTTTATACAATTATGTGCAAGTAATTATGTTTTTTGAAGAAATTTATTAAATAGTTATTCTTTTTCCATTGATCACATGACATTTTTGATATCAGAGAAAACGAGTCACGCATCATGAAAATTACATTTTATATATTGAAATCTTTGGAAATTACAAATTTTACATTAAAATGAATAAAATCGATAATATTAAAGATAATGTAAAAAATTTAAAAAAATAAAAGATGTCCTTAATGACTCTGGCGAAATGTCAAATATTACAAATTATTGATTTTACATTTTATGCAATATTATTGATTGATTCTTTAATACAAAACACTGCAGCACAAATAATTACAATTGAATATTAATAAATTTATAATTTTATAGAGAATAACTTACGAAAAGTGTCTGTAATTTTATTTGCAACCACCTATATTAAAAATTTGATCACAAGACTTGACTTTTTTTGTCAGCTGATTTAATCTAAAGATTTTGATGAACCATAAAATTTTAGTGTTACCTCATATTGAATAAGTTGGCTCGCGGTCAGAAGTCAGACCTGACAGACCAAGTGGCAATTTATTGAAAAATTTAATAAAAATAAGTATTCTGTACAAAAATTTTATTTTAATATATTGCATATTATATTTTTTATTATCAACTAATGAAATAATTCAATAAATCTTGTAAAAAAATTTTTTAAAAACAATACCAATTTATTTACTCTTGTCAAAAAAAAATCGAAAACACCTTCACTTCAGAGTAATTTTGTCGTCTTGACTTGAACAGAAAAAAAATTTTGCATGCTGAAAAAAAAAATTTATTGATTGAGAAAATTTAAATTAATTGTTAAACAATTCTCGATAGTGATATTTATCAATTACTATTTATAAAATGACTAGGTGAGCGTTTAAGAAATGATGGTGAAACGCAAATTGCATATTTTTTGACATATCACATAACCTCAATATATTGATTATTTTTTGTTAATTCTTTATTTTTTTAATTCTTCATTATCTAAAGTCTTTAATGCATTCAAATATTTTAATACATAATTCGGGGGTTTTGTTCTTTTATTATAATGTAATTTGTTTTTAACCGATAGTGAAACAATTGACGAGGAGGATTTGAATTTAATTAAAATAAATATGCCTTTTATATATTATAAATTTAATTGGAATATATTTCATGTATTTAAATTTTAGATCCAGCATAGAACTTGGAGATGTTACACCTCATAATATAAAACAACTTAAAAAATTAAACACTGTTGTATTTCCTGTTTCTTACAATGACAAGTTTTATATAGCTGTACTTGAAGCTGGTGAACTTGCTAAACTTGCATATTATAATGATATTGTAGTTGGAGCAGTGTGTTGTCGAATAGACACATCAGAAAATAAGAGACGTCTTTATATAATGACACTGGGATGTTTATATCCTTATCGAAGGTTAGGAATAGGTACCGTTATGGTTAATCACATACTTAATTACGTAGAAAAGGACGGAAATTTTGATAGCATATTTTTGTAAGTTTTATTTTTTTTTTTGTATTACATAATGTGAAATACTAATAAATTTTTATTTATTTCAATTAAAGGCATGTTCAAGTAAACAACGAAGGTGCCATAGAATTTTATAAAAGATTCGGTTTTGAAATTGTGGAAACGAAAGAACATTATTATAAAAGAATTGAACCAGCAGACGCTCATGTTTTACAAAAATCATTGAAAAATAATTCTAACAATTCATCTAGTATAAATTCAGGATCAACTACATCAAATAGTCATAATAATACCATACAAATGAATGGAATTGATAAACTTACGTCAAACAACTATCATCATGGAAAATCAAAAGCATAACAAAACTAATTTAAAAACAAAAACAAGAATCATGCAGGCTATTTTCTTTGTTGGAACCTTTAGCTCTCACTTCCCTATCCTTATTGTTTGTTTATAATTCTTATTTTTTTTAATTTACTAAGTACAGATTATTGTGTTGTCAAAAAAATTTTTAAAGTACTCTTCAAATCAAGTAAACATAAACTCTGCGTGTTTAAAAAACAGTAAATCTTTGTTATAACAAAAATAAATAAAAGAAATAATAGAAATATTTAAAGGGAAAAGTCGTTATATCCAAGGGTATAATTTAATTATTTTTTCTTTGTACCTTAGATAAATTTATGATAAAATTGCCAAATAAATGAAATAATTAAAAAAAAAACAAAAATATAAACAAAATAACACTTAATAAATAGCTGGTTCGATAATCGAATTATTATTATTAATTTTTCGTTGATTAATATAAAAATGATTTGTAATGTTTTAATGTTATTTAAGAAAAACAAAAAAAAAACGGTACATTTTATGTAGTCCCCCTTTTGTCTCTTGGAGACGATCATTTTTGCTTTGTTTTTTAAATTTAATATAAAATAAATACATAGTGCATAATTAAAATCAAATACAAAAGATGTAAACGATTTTTCCTTTTTTTTAATTTTAATTAAAAACGATTACTTTGTTGTTTTGTTTTTTAATATGGGCTAATTGGCTGGAAATAATATATAATTAGCAGCTGGATACTTAAAGTAAAAGTTATTCAGTACTGGTGTGTATTCTAAGTATGTTATGTTGAAGCTTTTGTACTTTACCATCATAGCTATACTGAATTTCATAGTACTATGTTTTTCCCAATTTATACAAACCGTAATTTATTTTTATTGTTGCAATTTTGTTGTTGTTGTTAATATTAAACTTACCATATACTTTCTAATATACAAAGTGTTTGATTTTTCAAATCAATATGACTTAAAAATATTTGGTTGTTCATTTCTTTTATTTATGATTTTTATGAAAGAAAGTTTTCGTCTTCCATTTCATAACTGATAAAATAAAAACTATGGGTAAAATATTGGCGTCTTTAAATGAAATGAATACAGAAGAATAAAAAAAAATTCTCTAAAATATTAGTGAGTTGAATTCAAATTAATTTTTTATCCAATTACTCCAGCTGTAAATAATCTCATCAAAATTTCCAAAACCGGGTCAAAGTACGTTGATATTTAGATTTTATATAAAATGTAATGTACAGTATAAAAAACAAAGCAGCATATGCAAATCACAGTTTAATTATTAAAAACCATAAAATAGTTAGAAGTTTTCGGATTCTCTTGTATAAAAAAAGAAAAATTATTCAATAAAATTATGAAAATAAAAACAATTTTTTTTTCTTGTTAACAATATTTCTTTTATTAATATATTAATGTCTTTTTTTACTTTTTGTTTTACACAATGAGCAATACTTATTTAATATTTTATTTTCATGTTTAGATTAAAGATAAACCCGGATCTAATCATCATATTGTATAATTATATTTTGAATTACGTCTGGTGCTTTGTTCTATAAAACATTCAATTTAATCTTCTTTTTTTTCGAAATTTTTTGTAATTGAATTTTTAGAGAGAGGTCAAAAGGCATGATTTCTTTTTCTTTTTATTATAAAGATCAAGTTTATGAATTTTCTAAAGGTCAAAACTGAAACAATAACAAAAAATTATATCCGTGGTTTATAATTGTGTTTTTTTTTATAAATTATGTATTTGCTTTTTATTAATCACTGAAATTCTTTAATCTTAATTTTATAATTGTTTTAATTAAAAAAAATATTGTCCCAGACATACAAAATTCTATTTACATTATTGATTAAATTGAACGGGCATTGCTGATATTGTATTTAATTACTGAGTATGTACTTCTTAAGGAATTATTTTAATATTATTGTTTAACTTTTATGTTTTTTTTATAAAACAGAAATCTTTAAATTTGATTTCAAATAATAATCTCATTTAATTAGGAACTAGATTTTTCCATATCATCGGTATTTATGTTTAACCCAAATAATTCACCAATTCTTTTAACACATAACATTGATCCTTCATGAGCTTCTTTCGAAAACTGTTTAAAAAATGTATTATAATTTTTTTTTTATAAAATTTCATTAATAATTATTTACCATTGCAAAATTTAAAAATCCATGGGGTAATCCTTCAATTACATCAAGTCCAACAGACACATTAAGTCTTCTTAATTTTTTAGCATACATAACACAATCATCTAAGCATGGATCCAATAATATGCTCTGAAAGTTATTGTTTTTATTATATGATCAAAGTAGGAATGTTGAAAAATGTAACTTACCGCAATATTTGTAGGTGGCATTTGTTGCAAAATTTCATCAGCTGCAGTGTATGGTGACAGATACGGATCAAAAGGAATTTCATGTTTAAATTCAAAAGGATTATGGACTGGTAATGTTTCTAGACGTTTAAGATTTGCAGGACTATGTATTTCGTGTATTGGATTTGATGTTGTCATTTCTGTTATTGTGCTTGTTATAACTGTTGCGAAATCTCCAGCTACTTTTTGTAATTTTTCTTGAATATTTTGTACGGTTATTGCTTCACGTCCAATATCAAAAACAATGTTTTCTTCTGATAATGTACGTGAAACAGTACGGAGTATCGGACGCGTATTTCCCGCACTATCAATTGTTGTATCCAAAACATATCTTAAAAATATATATTTTCAATTCCAATATTTTAAATTATTACTTCTAAATATTTTCTTACCGTTCTAAAAATTCTGAAACATATTCTGTTGATTCTTTTTCTTTATTCGCAACTATATCTAGTGATTCATTCAATTCTAAAAGTTCTGCTGCAGTTAATGGCCCAAATTTATCATCTTCTATTACATTAGAATCTTCTATACGTTCAACTGTTAACGGTAGAGAATCTATTATTATGAAAAATAAGCAAAAGTAAGTAAATAAAACATCGTAATTGTGATCAATTAATAAACTAGAAAGTTAATTAATTAATTTAAATTCTTGAGATCTAGAAACTCAATTTAAGCTTAATTATCTGAGAATCACAACAAACATCCTTTAATATTTTTACCTTCTTCAAACAAAATTCCATTTGTTTCATCTGGTGTTAAAATATCATTATTTCCAATAGTTTGACTAAGAAATGATGCGCCTGCTAATGTATCGCTGTCACTAATAGGACTTTTATGTGCTTGTAAATGTTGTAAGTCACTATCAGATGCTTGTACATGTTCCCATACTGAATTCTCTTCAAATGAATCAGAATTATCTGATACTGTATCACCATTGCTTGTTGTACAAATATTAACAAATGTCTGATTATCTGTTATTGTATTTGGTGATATTAAATTATTTTTTTTATCATTTTCTTCTTTTATTTTTAATAAACGTTTTTTATTATTGTCTTTAATTGCATCGCTCGGACATGCGTAAGCTGTAATAAATGAAAACTTAATAAATATAATAGAAAGAAGTGATGATTAAAAAATATACCTCCAATGCATCCCATTAAAAATCCGAACGGAAGTAATGGATCCATAATACTCATCATACGTGCTGGTGACGGTAAAAATGATATTAAAACTGGACAATATGCAATAAAAATTCCATCTGGTTTTCTTATCCATTTTTCAATACATTTTATTGTAGATCCAAGACATAAATTACCACCAGCTGAATCACCAGCCATTACAATTTTTTCAGCTATAAATTTATTAATAAAATTTATGAAAAGATTTTTTTTTATTTTAATAAGATAATTTACCTGTACTTCCTAATAAATGACAATTATTAATTGCCCAACAATAAGTATAAAACACTTCTTCCAAAGCCCTGGGATATGGTGCTTCTGGCGCTAAACTATAATCAATTGATAAAATCGGACAATCTAATTTTGTTGCCCATTCTTTTAAATATATTTCATGGGATTTTGAACTTTGTGCCACAAAACCCCCGCCATGGCAATGTATGACTAGATTTGATGATGCTGGAAATGAAGAACGTCTTCTACAATTAGCACGTTGACTTAACATACCGTCACGTCTACATGCACATAAAAGACGAGCCTTTATTGTCATTGGCCCTAGATAACTGGATGGTATTTCAATATCAACCATTTCATTAGAATTTAATTTTTTCATTTTCATGGGTTCAGGAGGAATTAAAAATACTTTATTTATTTTTAATCCTGATCTAATCACTTTTGGAAGTTTGTGTAACAATTCAGATTCATTAAGAAACCAAAAAGCCTGAAATATATTATTATATTATTATCTCTTGCCCGAAAATTTTGACATTAAATTTCACAAACCTTACAAAAATCCACATTTGAATTTTGTGATATTTCTACAATTCTTTTTGCGCGAAGTTCTGGATCCATAAAATATTTACCACTTGTCCACATTGAACTTGTTGCTTTTGCAATTTTACCAGAGTTTGAATAATATCCTTCCGAGAATGCAGCCATGCAAATGGTTATAAATTTCAATACTGGTCTTATTGATTCACAAAACTAAAAAACAAGTTATTTTGTTATTTGTAGAACACATTCTACATAATAAAAAATCAAACCTGAAAACCTAAACATCTACCATAAAAACAATATTGGTTAATTGTTTCTGAATTACTTAATAATTCTGGAACTGTTCTACTACCGGATGGAAATAGATCCCCCTTCTCACTCCATCCATCGAGAACAATTAAAAGTTTAAAACAGGTACCCATACTAGCTAATAGATGATTACATGATTCTATTTCTCTGTGAGGGTTAAATGATTATATTTTATTTTTTTATTACATATAATAAAATATTAACTAATGATAAACTACTTAAAATGTTAAAAAAAAGAAATAAGCTGAACTTACTTAACATAAATGCCTTTTCTAAACAGTAGTGAACTTCTATTTTCTTTTATGTATGTACATAACTTAATTCCATGTGAAATACAATTATCAGCAATTGATATAAAACTTCTGTATCCATTTCCGGGAGATCTCTCATCAAAGTCATATTTCGGTGCAACAAAACTAATTTTTTTAATTAATGGTTTTATTGTTTCAATATGATCAAGTAATCCAACTAGAGCACCATGAATTCTAACACCTTTAGAATTATCTTCATTTCGATAAAATTCTATATTGTTTCTACATAATTCCTCAAATTTGTTATAAATTTCAAATTCAATTGATAAGTACTCTGTTATCTCAATTGAATTTTTTTTATATTTATTATTACTGTTGTTTTCATTAGGCTTTGTTTCGTCATCTAAATTTTTAATTTGAATTGAACTTTGATCGTCAATCATGATTTTCATAAAAAAACGATAAAGAATATACGTTTTTTCGTAGTTAACTAGTGTTGTAGTTTGTCTCAGGCACTGATTTTTTTATACCAGATTTAACAAAATATTAAATTAATTTTGATAAAAATTTAAATGAATAATATTTTTATGTTGTCACTATTTTCTTCAATTACAAAATTTTTTAATTAAAACACAATGAAATAAAATTATAAAAAACTAAAACCAACTTTTTTTAAACAACAATTAATTATTATTGCACAATATTTTTATATAATGGCCATACATAATCTATACATGTTATGTTAAAAAAATGAATAAATTTTTTAACAAAAAAAAATCAAGCTTAATTGTTTTTATACGAGCCCAATTGAAATAAAAAAAATTGTAATAATAACAATATTTTTGTGTTTTGTTTTTGTTTTCTCAATAACAAATAAAAAAAAATCTCAAGTGTGCACCTGGATATTGACAGAGTAAACGTCAAGAAAAATTAAAATTACCAACACACGGAAAACAGAAAATCAAAAAAATTCAATTTACCAACACTCAAAACAGAATTATAATTTATAAAAAAGTGAAAATAGGAAATGAGAATCAAACCGTTTTGAACAAATGTTACAATCAAACTAAAAGATTTATGTTTTCCTAAACTTATTAAATTAAAAAACGATTGACAAATTCTCTCTTTTAGATCTTTCTTATCTTATTATATTTTATTAATTTTAAAACAAAATAATAATAAAATGTTGATAAAGAAAAATGCGGGTCAATGCTTTATTTTATTTTTCACAGTAAAAAAATTGTCATTTTAATGAATACAAAGAATTTTAGATCAGAAGGTATATTGAAATATTTTAAGAAAAAAACAAAATTTGAATGGTTGTATTTAAACAATATAATTATGATCTCATCATTCTCAAATTACTTTAGAAAAAAAAATTTCAGGGATATTCCAAATAAACAAATAAAAATTAATGAATTAAAAAACTTGCAATTATATAATTTTTGTTTTTATTTACATTTTTTTTTCGACCAAAATTTAACATCATATTGTTCAATAATAAAAGAAAAAAAAACAATATATTTTTCTTAATATTAATAAAAAAATATTCATTATTCTATTATAAAATATTTATGAAATAATTAACCAATAATAATAATAATAAAGGAATTTTGAAATTTAAAATAAAACAATTATTAAGGTATTTAATATAATTTAAATTATTAAAAATGCAACATCAATATTTAAATTAAAATATAATGAAAAAAATAACGTTGCATAAAGAAAATTCAATTTTTTGTTTAGAATTTTTTATAACTGTATTAATTTTCTGTAAAATATTTTATTTGTTTTGCTCTTATCTGAGGTTGGAGGTCATCCGTTTTATTTTCATTTATAATGTATTATTTTATGATTCAAAATTATAATTTTGTACCACCAAACTATTTTTGAAATTTTTTGGTTTCTTATTATTTAAATTTTATTAAAAAAATTAATAATTACGCGCTATGAATCACTTGTGTCTGGTGCAGGTGATATTCCATGCTGTGATATTTGTGCCCTAAGTAATTCATTATCTCTTCGAAGTCTATCGTTTGTCTCACGTAATCTCATATTTTCTAATGCAATTTTTTCATTATCTTTAAGGCACTCAGTAAGGCTATAATGAATGTATTTATTAGTTTCAATAACATGAATATTTTCATGAAAATATTTACCTATTATTTGTTTCCTTTAATTCATTTATATATTCACATGCTTTAGCTAGTATTCCACCCTTTGAAAGCCCTTCAAAATGTCCAGAACTTGCTCGACCAACTTCATTATTTGCTTCTGGTATAATTTTACTTAATTTCATTATCCAATTATTAATTTTATCACGACGTCGTCTTTCAACTTCATTGTGTGTTGCTCTACGACGTTCATCTCTCTTATTTTAAACAAAAAAAAATTGATTAATTTGACTCAAATTTAAAGCGTTTTTTATTTTACTTTTTTCACATTATTTGGAACGTTTGTCGTTGTTCTTATATTACTTGCAGATTTTGGTACTATATTTCTTTGTCCAGTTGTAACATAATCAGATGGCTGATTGCTAATCACAAAAAATTGACCTAAAACAAGTAAAATTCTAACTAAATATCAGGAAAAATATTTAAAAAAAAACAAATTTTACATGGTGTTTGATTAACAGAATTAGATGAATTTAAATTTCCACTTGACGAAATTAGTTGCTCTGTACCTTCTGGCATATGTACTACTTTATAAGCTATACCTAAAAAAGCCTTTTTTTTTGTTTTGAAATAATTATTTAATAAATTGGAAATTAAATACCTTCAGAATTTCGGAACGAATATTGCACGTCATCGCCGGCCGGAAGGTCTTGCGCTGTTAGTAATGTTCCAATAAGTTATTTTGTTTTTCTATGATTTTGTGTTATATTTTGTAATACCTACGGAATTAAGCGGATCGCCATCTTCAATGCTGAAATAAACACATTTTTTTTGTTATTAATCATTTAATTTTTTTACGTACACCAGTGTATTTAATTAAATTTTTTAAATAAATTTAGATTTTAATTTATTAATAACAAATAAAATACACTAATTTGACCTTTAAAGTGGATATTTCGATTTTGGTAGTGATTTTCAGCTGTCAAAAAATTTCTTACGTAATTTTCAACATTGTTATCTTTAAATTTAGTCTACCTGTGTTCTACTACGTCTACTGGATCCAAGACATATTCTATTTTTTCCATTTGGCTAAATTATTATAAATTTTCTATAAAACTACTTGTTTGTTTTTATTTTGAAATTTGTACAAAATATTAAATTTTATCATGTGACAAAAAAAAAATGACAAAATGTGTTATTTAACTTTTTTTTTTAAATATATCTATGTAAGTATATATTCATATTCAAAATGGTGGACCCTTTTATTTACAACACTGAACTAAAAAAATATACGTTGAACTCTAAAGCCACACATGTATAGTTTTTTTTAAATTGATCCGTTTCTAATATCATTAGATTAAATTAATTTAAATAAATCATTCGTTATTGGTTTGTCAATTATCATACATAAAAAAAACTCTCTTCAAACAAGTCTTAAAAACTTTAATAATAAACAATATATTTCATAAGAGTATATTTTATATTTTGTATACATTACATTAATTAATTTTTCTTTAAATATTTTTTTTTTCGGTTTCCTGTCTATAAATTCATCCAATTCAAAATATAAATTATATATGGTTATTTTATTTAGTTGAAAAACTAAATTGTTATAATATTTAAACATTTAATTTCAATAACATTTAATTTTACTAGTATAATTTAAATAAAACCTTTTTTTATCATGTATTTATCGAGTATAAAATACTCTGTAATATAGTGTTTTTGACCTCCATAAACTGTATGAATTATCAAACTTAAGTAGATAAACTCCTTCACCAGGATAGTTATGAGAGCCTGCGTATACTTCATTTTGACACTCTCGTCTATAAACTGGAACAATTATTGATAAAGGAGGACGATTACGATAAGATTGTTGAATGGCTGTTTGAAGGGGACCTGATTCTAGATCGTCACCTGTGATTATTTCTGTAATAATAAAATGGGGTAAAAATTTATTTAAAAATATTATTCATGTTTCCTAGTTAACCTTCATCTTCTTCAACATTATCTTCTTCATCATCATCACTTTCACTTATGTGAACTGAAACATCTGTAGTCATAGATTTTCCCCATTCAAAATAGACTCCGAAGCCTATATCATAACTATCTGTTGCAAACTCATAAAATAAGCAAGAACCGCCATCATGAGTTGGTACTCTAACCTATTAATAAAATAGATTCAAATTTGTAAATGGAAAAAGTATTTAAATCCCAAAAATATACAGTAACAACATCCCCATGTCCAACTTTAATGACACCATCACCTTTACCAGCTGACACTTCTTGCTTAAATAATTTTAGATCCGGTCTTGTCCACATATTAGCAGGACTTAAAGTTGAATACTCTACGAAAAAAAAAATTCAAATTTTATCAAACGTATAAATTATTATAAAAAATAACATGTACCGCCAGATTCATTATCACTTTCACATTCTTTATCCAAATTTGAATTCTCATTGGTTCCTTCGAAATCTTTCTGGTCATTAGCACAATTTCCATTTCCCTGATTAATCATAACTTGTGCTTGTAACTGTTGCATATACTAAAATTCCAAAAAAATGTATTCATACTATTTAAAAAAAAATTGTTAAATTGTCGTACCTGATGATAGTGTTCAATTTGTAGCTGTCTTATTAATAATGCCTGTTGTTCTGGGTTACCAGGGAATTGTTTTTCTGAATAAGCCTTAAACTGCAGATATGTTTGTTGATTAAGGGCATCTTGAAGATGTCTTTTATGTATTTCTTCACGATTTCTTTCGTCTTCAATTTTCATTTGTTCTTCTAATTTTACTTTTTCTTCCTCCAATATAACTTTTTGTTTTTTCTCTTCTTCATTTGCAAGTCTTAATTTTTCTTCTCTATCTTTTTTGATCGCTTCAACATATGGTTTAAATAATGGACAAAGGCGATCTAAGAGGCCTATTTAAAGTCGTATTTCAATGAATAAAAATTGATAAATATTTATGAAAAATTAAAAACCTATAAATCCTTCCATAGACTGAGCTTTACTTAATTGTCCTAGTTGTTGCCAAGCAATACGACGATCTTTTCCTATAACATCCAAAACACCCAAAGGTTGTGCGGAATTCAAAATTAAGGGCCCATGTTGTGTTTGTTGCGTAAAAGCAACAAGCCTCAAATTATCATCATAACTCAAGTGTACCGCTTTACCAGATTTATCTTCAAAATAATAACAAAAACAATTACTTCCATTTGTTGCTTCTAATTATTAAGTTTCATTACGGCAATACATTTAAAAACAATAATCTTTGGCAAAATCAACAAAAAGTTTTGTTCATAATTACCTTTGTAAAAACTTAATGCTAATCGATATAAATCTTTTAATTCAAATCCCCATTTGGTCATTTCTTCAACCTCCTTAGAACCCACATTATTTTCAATAGATTTTTGATTTAATCGCAATTCCAAATTATCAACCATTTCAACTTTTGTAAAAAATTTACACGTCAAATAGACTAAAAAAACTATAATCTGTAATTTGGTATGATATGGTTGGTACTACTTGCTAAAGCGCATCATTCAATCTTTTTAATGAAACTTAATTCAATGCCCTAAGCCCAAATTTTCAAAATTTTCGTTCAATATCATATGGAAATAGCAATATGTCGATTCTGTCGAAAATACAAAAATATTTTGGTATAATTATTCCCAATATTAATAAGAATGTACGCTAAAATTATCATACATTATACGACGAGTGTGCACTTACGTTAAATAAAGTATAGCCAACAGAAAATAAAAAAAACATTCAACTTCATTACGATTTGATTAAACTTCAACTTCAACTTCAGTTTTCATTTTTTTTTCAAATAGAAAAAAGTTTAAATATTTTGTTCTTTTGTTTTTCGTTAGAAATATGATACGGATTTACAGAACAATAAAAAAATTAATTAATTTGGAATGATGTTCAGTGAAAAATTTCTTCATTTTTACTTCATTCTGAAATTAGTATTTTGAAGAAGTGTAAAGAAAAAAAAACGAAATTGCCGGTCGATATAAATAATTTTTTTAATTCGGGAAAATTTTATTTGGTAAATAGTTAAATTATTTTATGGTTCCAGAAGTGTGCATTGTGTGCAAATAAAACAAGTTTTTTGTATGGTTAAATAAATAATTGTTTTGTTTAATTTCTTCTACAAAATGCGAACGTCAAAAAATCAATTATTGTATTTTTGCGAAAGAATTGTGTAAGTTAATTTTATTTATAAAAATTGAATGTTTTCCTATTTAATAATAATTGTATAAGTTATGTTCGGATTTTTTGTGTAATTTTTTGGTTAAATAATTTGACATTTATACACAATTAATCATCTCCTTGAAAATATTAAATATACCTAATATTTTGTTGTTATTACTTCAAAGTTTCCCCCACCATTTTTTTTTACCCCGAAATCATATCCTACTCTCACCCCCCGCACAAAAAATAATGACGTACTTATTTGATTTTATGAATTTGATGACAGAATAACCCATTGTTTTTTAACTTTATTTTTATCAAAAAAGAATACGTATTTTTGAATAAATAATAAGCTTTATTGAATATTTTAATGGATCGATTATAAAACTGCTTTTAAAATTTAAAAATATATCAATTTTTTAAAATTGTTTTTTAAACGTATATTTTTTTTGTTTTTTCATATAGGTATAAATAATTAGTATAAATAAAAATATGAGTTGGTGCGTACTATACGTAATTTTGCTTAGAATAGATTAAATTGCCTGTATGTAAGTAAAAATTAACGCAATAAAGATAAAAATCAAACTGGAATCAACAATTAAATCTAATCTCTGCAATATCCTTTAAATTAAAATTTACACCTATTCCAAAATTATTATCTAGATCACTTGAAAATGCCTGAAATTTAATTTCTAAACTAATTCCTTATAAGTCAAGCAACATTGTTATTATGATGTATTTTAACTATTAAACTAAACTTCTAATTTCATTGGTAAACATTTTGATTTTTATTTAAAATCTATTAAATTAGAGGGAAATTTTTAAATAATATTTCCCATTAATCGTATAGAAGAAGAAATTCTTCGGATTAGAAATGGGGAAAATTAATTTGAATGAATATGGCCTAGAAAACATATTCCTAATATCATCACATCATAAATAAATAATTAAAATTCCTTAGTTACAATTGACATAATTACACAACATACATAATTTGAATATCAATTATTTTATACAGAATTAGATATATAGAAAGAAAATAAAAATGGGTTTGGCTCGTTTTCTTTACCTTAAAACTTTAAATATTAAAGAGAGAACAATATTGAAAAAATAGTGTATAACCGATGTGGAGGGCGGATAAATAAGAATAATGAGAAAATGATGGAAAAATGAAAATTATAATGATGGATTTTATTTTAAAATAATCAGCATTTTAAATTTTAAATACTTAATACATTTTTTTTTCAATTTTCAGTGTTTTAATATATGTAATATATTTTTTATCTTTTTTTCAGATAACCTTAACATTTGAAATCAACAAAATACAACAATACGAATAAAAAAAAGTCCAAATTAATCAAATATATATTTTTTTTGATTTTTTTTTTGTTTTTTGTTTTTATTTTTTCTGATTTCAACAAAACAAGAGAAAAAGAAAAGGTTTAAATTATAGATTAAAAAAAATTAATTATATTTATTAAAATTTATTTTTTAAAAAACGTTTATCAAAATAAAATAAACGAAAGAAAAGGATAAAACAATTACTAAACCAACTTAAATCATCTGATTGAATGACGTTTCATCTGTCATTGTGTTTTGTATTGGGCAAGAATTACAATAATATTAATAATTAAATTATTATTATAAAAAATGTCGTTAACATTGAGAGAGTAAGTTAATTAAAATAAACATACATACAAATTTTTTTCTCTTAATTTAAAAAAAAATTTTTTTATTGTTTTAATTTAAAGTTTGTGTATCTTTTTATTTTGGTTTTGTTATTAAATTATATATAGACTTTTGTAATTATTTTTTGGTTTTGATTAATTTCATTGAAATTGACTGGTCATTGATATTTTTCAGTGCAATTTGTCTACATTTTATTAATCTTTGACTATTATCTTATATAATAATAAATATCAGATATTTTTGTACGTATTATCTCATTTACAGTAATACCTTTTAAATAGATTTTCATTTACTTTTAATTTAAAATTTTACTTGATTAAAAACTGATAGATAGTGTTATTTTGTTCATAAAAATTACATACAAAATTTATATAAAAATAAAACCTTTAAATTATAATATTAAGCAATTTAAATTTATTAAAGTTTTCTCTCTACTTTATAATATATTCTCTATATTGTTTCAGTAAATTATACAAATATCCTAGAGCTTTATTACGATTTGTGTTCATCATAGTAAATAATGCCTACTGTATACCAACATATGTTATTTGGATGATTATATTATTTCCATTAAAAAAATGTCAACCAGTAATTTATTATCGAATTGAAGGTTTATTTTTTCATTGGCTCTTAGCAATTGTATCAATGTGGTCCTGGACAGCTGGATATGATAGTAATAAAAACAACGATTTTTTGAATTATTTCAGAGTAGATTGCTTCTATTTTCATATACCTTCAAAATTTATTCACAATTCTTAATTTTAATTGGTTGTTTATTTTATTCAACACTTCTTTATAAATCGGTAATTGTAAATATTTAATAAATATGAAAATTGAAAAATTACATCTTATATAAGGTTTATGTATTTGTGAATAAAAGGTAATCTGCTTGAGAATAGTCTTAATAATAATAGAGTACCTATGTATTATAAAATATTATTTTAATTTTTTTTTCTTATAAAACAAAGTTGTAGAACTCGGTGATGATATAACACCTTGTATTAATCATAGAACATTGGTTATCGCAAATCATCAAAGTACAGCGGATGTACCATTAATGATGGCATCATTTAATGCAAAAGATAATATTTTACCAAATATAATGTGGATCATGGATCGTTTATTTAAATATACAAATTTCGGTATTGTTAGTTTAATACATCAGGATTTTTTTATTACTTCTGTAAGCAAAAATACTTAAAAATAATTAATTGCAATAATAATGAATAATTATTAATACATTTTACAGGGAAAATCAAATCGTGATGATTCAATTGTTTTTCTAAAACAACATATAAAAGATTCATATATTCCTAGAAATAGAAATTGGATGGTTTTATTTCCTGAAGGGGGTTTTTTACGTAAAAGACGTCAAGTGAGTCAAAGGTAAAAAGAAATTTTGTATTATTTTAAATAAATTTTCTTTAATTATTAATTTAAACAATTAAATCAATTTCATTTTGTAGCACAAAATTTGCTTTACCAAGTTATACTTTTAACACAAATTTAAATTTCTTTCAAATAAATGTTAATATTATTATGATACATGTCTTGTACTATAATAATAACCTACTTTTTACAAACATACAATTTTTTTTATTTAAAATATACTGATTAACCATAAATAAATTTATAATTGCATATTTCCTTATTTTAAATTTATTTTTTTCAGATATGCACAAAAAAATAATCTGCCGGTATTACAAAATGTTACATTACCACGTGTTGGTGCATTAAAAGCTATTGTCGATATGTTAGGATCAACAACATCATTAGAAACTCCTTCTTCAACATCATCATCATCATCAAATAATAATTTAACAAAAACTTTATTAAATGGTGATCTGAAACATCGAGAAGGTTTTTATTTTTTAATAAAAAATATAAATATTTATCTTTAGATGAAATCATTCAATTGTCATTTTGTTAATTCATTTTGTAGATTTATATAATTTACCGGATGATAAACCAAACACCTTGGAATATGTGTTAGATGTAACAATAGCTTATCAAAATGGAGTTCCATTAGATTTACCAAATATAATACACGGTATAAGAGATCCATGTCAAACATATTTTTTCTATAGATTGTATCATAGTTCAGTGGTAAGTTGTTTATTTTTTATATACATTCTTTTTATTTTATTTATTTAACCCACCTGTTATTGCATAATGTATTTTTATTGTGACGTTATCACTTAAAAAATGGGTAATATCATTGCTCCATTGCTGGATTACACTTTTTTTTTAATCCAATTTTGTGATATTATTATTTGAAATACAAAATTATTTGAAAGATAAAATTTTTCAGTGTGTTTATTTAGTAGACAGAAAAACGTATGATTTTATTATTCGAAATGATAAGAATTAATATTTATTTATTAATTTATAAATTTTGTTCAATAATAATAACATTGAAGCTAATTACAATATAAGCTTGTATTAGTAATAATTAATGCTATCAAATATATGAAATAAATTTTAATCAATGATTAAGATTTTGATTTTTAATCTTAAAACCAGTAATTTTGTTTGGAATTTATTTAATGAAGCGTAAAATGCGTCATCTAGATGCATAGTGTATTGTCCTAAATAACTCCTATAAAAACTAATGCTATTTTAATCACTTTGTTTGTTTGCTTAATTGTAATCTCTATATTCTTTGTTCCTTTTTTAATTTTCAGTTACCAAAAGAAAGTGATACACTAACAAAATGGCTTTATGATCGTTTTGTAGAAAAAGAAGAAATCCTTGATGGTTTTTATAAATCTGGAAGTTTTCTTTATTCATCAGCAAATACACCAACAATTGTACAACAAGATATATTACGTTATATATTACTTCATTTATTCTTTATAACATCAACATATATTCACATACAAATGTTCTTTTTGCTTAAAAATTATTATAATTTATGTATTTTTGAGAGCATGACATAAATATATGTATTATTATTATTATTATTATTATTATTATTAAGAGAAAAATAATTAAAAATATATAAACTGAAATACAAAAAGAACAAAAAGAATCCAATATAAATAATCTTGTGATAAATACTTTGTTTGATTTTTTTATTTAATTTATCGAAAATTAATGAAATTTAAAATTAATTTTATTAATTAATTTGTTTTTGTTTTCAAGCAATAAAGCTTTAAACAAAATTTTATTCGCGATCTAAAATCATAAAAATAATAAAAATAGAAACAAGATTTATTCTGTAAATTATTGAAAGAAATTAACAAACTGAGGCACTAAAACCTGTTAATCTAGATTAAGAAATAATATAGATTCGTGTCGATTTTAAAATTATTATCTATCTGTCGCAATAAAATTCTATTTTCGAACAAATTAAAAAAAAAAAAACAAAAATGAAATAAAATAATATTAAATTATATTAAATATTTTTTTTTAGAATATTTATTAAATTAGAAAATTGTTAAAAAAATTATGGCTAAAATATGAGAAATTATTTCATTATTTTATTTATTTACAAAAAAGAAAAAACTAGTAATTGTTTGAATTAATTCTTAAATATCATAAAAAAATTGGAATTTTTGGGAAATATTTTTTTATTTTTTTTTAAATAAAAATACTTCATTCAAAGATATAAATTACAAAAAAAATATAATAAATAAGGAATATAAATCTGTGTATCTCTAAAATTGGCCAACTAAAAAACCAGTGAAAATGATTTTTGATCACAAGTTATGAATTTGATTAATCTTTATACTGTCACTTTGGATGGTCTATTATGGAGGTTGAAATGTAAATAAAAAAGAATGAAAATATCAGTACATATGGTGGCAGCAATAATAATAAAACACAAAAACAAAATATTTTCCTGAATAAATATAATCAATTTTAATCCAAACTTGCGCAATTTAACTGCACAATAATAAATGAGCAAAAATAATTTCAAGCATATTTAAAGTTATAATCAGCCATAATATGGACAATTTTAACAAAAACAAAATGAATTAAATAAAATAAATAATACTATGTGTTGTGTGTGTGTGATCACTGAAAATTAACAGTTTTATTTTTTTATTTGATTTTCAAGTTTTGGTTTCAATTAAGTTTATAAATGATAATAAAATTGTATTTTTCATGTTTAAAATATTTCCCCACAATTCTATAAAAATGAATAAAAAAATGCCCATTCAAATTGTTTGTTAGTCTCAAGCTCAATTTATAACATTTCTGTAGCAAAAACAAAATAATAATATTACTATTTAGTCTCTAATCATAAAAACTCATAAAATTAAAGTACATAATAATAAAATTCTAAATAATTTAAAGAAAACTTTAAAAAAAACAATAAAATATATTTTTAAAGAAAAAAAAAAAAATATTTGTATCTTTATAAAAGTCTAGTAATGTTTTTTCTATTGGCTGCTAATTTGTTGTAATTTATATACAAGAATTGTAAATAATAAGTTAGTCTTAATTAAATTAAAAAAATCGAAGTTAAAACAACAGACTAAATTGCGTCTTCAAAATTTTAGTTATTCGAATTAAATTAAGAAGAACCAGATATAAAAAGTTATTATAAATAATATAATTAACAAACGAAATAATTCTGAGTTGTGTGGCCGCTGCTTGGTTTTTCACACAATTAATATCAATAATTAATTTTTGTAATTTCTCATACGTAATTAATAATTTAATTTTTTATTATAAAAAAAAAACAAATACTTAAAAAGTAAAGTTAAGTTTCTATGCATTTGTAATGTACGAGGTTATACCAATTAAAAATGATAAAAAAAAGTATTGTTTCGCATATTTGTATATTTTAATCAATCATAATATTTGTGCGTCTATAGAAATTTAATTTAAAATGCAAAATAACAAAACTAATACAGCGTAACTTTCCAATACATAAAATCATAACTTTACTTAAAATAAAATGTCACACTTATCTCTATTGTTTGTTTATTATAAACAAAAATTTATGTTTAATGGCCATCTTTAAATCTTTATCTAAGGAAATGGGGTGAAAAAGAATTTAACAAAAAAAAAAAAAGTAAGCAGGGTTGTGTCTTATTATTAAAATAATATATAATTATGTTTGTTTTTCTTATTATTATTAATTTTTTTGGTATGCCTAGTCAAAATGAATGCTTAGTAATGTAAAGTAAAAATATAGCTTTAAAACAGGAAGGAATTATGAAATTAAGTAACAAAAATAATAATAATTTAAATAAAATTAATAAACCAATAAAAATAAAATGCATTTTTATGTTAAAATATTTAAAATTTTCTCTTACTTTTAATTGCTATCATATGGCTTTATTTTATTAGCAAAACTTTTACTGAAAGACTTTTGATATGAAACAAAGCTGAGTGGGTGGAACAAACAATTGAACACTGAAAAAGTGTACTAAAATTAAGGAATTTTTATGAAACAATTTATAATTTATCTGTTTTATTTACAGATTATGCTTTTTATGTTGTTTTTTTTGTAATATGGAATAAAAATAAATGGACATTGTATAATGAAAACAAAAATATTTATATATTTTTAAATTACCTTTTAAATTACTTTTTAATAATAATCTAATGCGACTTTCTGCTGAATACAAGATGAAATATTTTTGAATATTTATTTAGGGATCCATATATTTTTTTTAATTTGATAAATAAGAATGTTTGTTTGTTTGTTTGTTTTATACGGTTACTAAGTAAGTCAAGCTTCTTAGTAACAACAGCTCTTTTGTCCTACAAGGCTCTTAAGCTTTTCTCCTCAATCCACGTCATTCTATTTTTAAAGGAATGTTGTTCATCTTAAAGATAAAACACCACTCGTACCTTCTTTAGTGACCTGTTGGTCCTTTCTGAAGTCAATTTTACAGATTTGAAACTCATCTAAGGGCCTTTTCAGAAGAAAATCTTTTGTTCAAAGGGAGAAATTCATCAACTCCACAGAAGGGAATTTTTTAGAAGATTTTCAAAACTTCTTTAGGTAAATAAGGTTCAATTTTATAGATTTGAAACTCTTCTAAGAGATTTTTTAGAAGATATCTAAACTTCTTATTGCAGAGATGTTGTTTCTCTTAAAGAGAACAACACTCATAACTTCGATAGTGATCTGCTAGTCCTATACGAAGTGAATTTTACAGATTTGAAACTCTTCTAAGAGATTTTTTAGAAGATATCTAAACTTCTTTATGAATTTTTTGTTTTATGGGAGAAATTCATCAACTCCACAGAAGAGAATTTTTTTAAAGATATTCAAAACTTCTTTATAACCTAGAGCTTGTTAAAGGAGACAATTAATGATAATGTTCCCCACCCCGAAACTCCTCACAGGTCACTCAGCTTTCATTGACGTACAGTTAGTAATTGGACTTTTGTATTTTTTTTTTGTTTTTGAGGTACAACAATATTGGCTTACACCAAACTATTGTAACTTATGAATTATTCCATCTTAAAAAAAATTTTTAGGTACAAATTATTAAGAACAAACTTGTTAACCGTTTTTTTTTTTTTTTGCTCTCAAAAAATTTTCTAGGTAGTACATATTTTAAAAAACAAACTATCTCTATCTATAAAAAAAATTTTTGGGTACATATTCTAAAAACAAACTTGTTGACGTTTTTCTTTTTTTTTGCTCTCAAAAAATTTTCCAGGTACATCTTAAAAAATTTTGAACTTCGAGATGTTGCAAAAATATTAAACCTTTATAGAAAAGTGCGTAATTTCATTGTCTTCAAAACGTGCAAAAAACATTTGCAAAATAATTTTTTTTAGGTACATATTTTAAAAAACAAACTTAATATTTTCACAAAAACCCTCTATATTCATTTGCAACTTTTAAACAAAAAAATTTTAATTAAAAAAAAAAATTAATTTTAGTACTGAAATCACACTCACGTTCTTTTAAAAGACTTAATCACACGTCTTACCAACTCAGCTATTGCATAACATATTTTTGTGAAAATAAATGCTTGTAAATAATGAGAGAATATGTATTTTTTTTTTAAATGTAATAAATTTATTGAAATTAAGAAGGGAATTATAGGGAAATAAGATAATTTCTATAACATTTGATAATCAATTATCCTAGTTTGAAGTAAGTCAAAGATTCTGTGAAAATTTCAAGGAAATCTGTCTGTTGTCAGTAGAGAAAATTAAACCAAAGCAATACTAAAATGATGATAAAATGATGGTTTGATTTATGTAATGGCTTTGGTTTTATTCAATTTTCTCTCCTCACAACAGACAGATCTCTTTAAAAATTTTAATTATATTAGTTTGAAGTTAGCCAAAGATTCTGTGAAAATTTCAAGGAAATCTGTCTGTTGTGAGTAGAGAAAATGAAACCACCATACTAAATATATGATAAAATGATGGTTTGATTTATGTAATAGCTTTGGTTTCATTCAATTTTCTCTGCTCACAATAAACAGATCTCTTTGAAATTTTTAATTATATTAGTTTGAAGTTAGCCAAAGTTTCTGTGAAAATTTCAAGGAAATCTGTCGTTTGTGAGTAGAGAAAATTAAACCAAAGCAATACTAAAATGATGATAAAATGATTGTTTGATTTATGTAATGGCTTTGGTTTCATTCAATTTTCTCTGCTCACAATAGACAGATCTCTTTGAAATTTTTAAATATATTAGTTTGAAGTTAGCCAAAGATTCTGTGAAAATTTCAAGGAAATCTGTCTCTTGTGAGTAGAGAAAATTAAACCAAAGCAATACTAAAATGATGATAAAATGATGGTTTGATTTATGTAATAGCTTTGGTTTCATTCAAGTTTCTCTGCTCACAATAGACAGATCTCTTTGAAATTTTTAATTATGTTAGTTTGAAGTTAGCCAAAGATTCTGTGAAAATTTCAAGGAAATCTGTCTCTTGTGAGTAGAGAAAATTAAACCAAAGCAATACTAAAATGATGATAAAATGATGGTTTGATTTATGTAATGGCTTTGGTTTTATTCAATTTTCTCTGCTCACAATAGACAGATCTCTTTGAAATTTTTAATTATATTAGTTTGAAGTTAGCCAAAGATTCTGTGAAAATTTCAAGGAAATCTGTTTGTTGTGAGTAGAGAAAATGAAACCACCATACTAAATATATGATAAAATGATGGTTTGATTTATGTAATAGCTCTGGTTTCATTCAATTTTCTCTGCTCACAACAGACAGATCTCTTTAAAAATTTTAATTATATTAGTTTGAAGTTAGCCAAAGATTCTGTGAAAATTTCAAGGAAATATGTCTGTTGTGAGTCGAGAAAATGAAACCACCATACTAAATATATGATAAAATGATGGTTTGATTTATGTAATAGCTTTGGTTTCATTCAATTTTCTCTGCTCACAATAGACAGATCTCTTTGAAATTTTTAATTATATTAATTTGAAGTTAGCCAAAGGTTCTGTATAAATTTCAAGGACATCTGTCGTTTGTGAGTAGAGAAAATTAAACGAAAGCAATACTAAAATGATGATAAAATGATGGTTGGATTTATGTAATGGCTTTGGTTTTATTCAATTTTCTCTCCTCACAACAGACAGATCTCTTTAAACATTTTAATTATATTAGTTTGAAGTTAGCCAAAGATTCTGTGAAAATTTTAAGGAAATCTGTCTGTTGTGAGTAGAGAAAATGAAACCACCATACTAAATATATGATAAAATGATGGTTTGATTTATGTAATAGCTTTGGTTTCATTCAATTTTCTCTGGTCACAATAGACAGATCTCTTTGAAATTTTTAATTATATTAGTTTGAAGTTAGCCAAAGATTCTGTGAAAATTTCAAGGAAATCTGTCTCTTGTGAGTAGAGAAAATTAAACCAAAGCAATACTAAAATGATGATAAAATGATGGTTTGATTTATGTAATGGCTTTGGTTTCATTAAATTTTCTCTGCTCACAATAAACAGATCTCTTTGAAATTTTTAATTATATTAGTTTGAAGTTAGCCAAATATTCTGTGAAAATTTCAAGGAAATCTGTCTCTTGTGAGTAGAGAAAATTAAACCAAAGCAATACTAAAATGATGGTTTGATTTATGTAATGGCTTTGGTTTTATTAGTCTAAGAGATATGCATGAATATGTCAAGATAAAAATTTTTTATTAAAGTTTTTTAAATACAATCGAATTTAGTTTTAAATGCTTAAACTGGATTTGAATTTTTTTTTTCAAATAAAATTTTAGTTTCAGAGATATGCATGGATATGTCAAGATAAAAATTTTTTTATTGAGGTTTTTTAAATACACTTTTAGTCTAAGAGATGGTTTCATTCAATTTTCTCTCCTCACAACCGACAGATCTCTTTAAAAATTTTAATTATATTAGTTTGAAGTTAGCCAAAGATTCTGTGAAAATTTCAAGGAAATCTGTCTGTTGTGAGTAGAGAAAATGAAACAACCATACTAAATATATGATAAAATGATGGTTTGATTTATGTAATAGCTTTGGTTTTATTCAATTTTCTCTCCTCACAACAGACAGATCTCTTTAAAAATTTTAATTATATTAGTTTGAAGTTAGCCAAAGATTCTCTGAAAATTTCAAGGAAATCTGTCTGTTGTGAGTAGAGAAAATGAAACAACCATACTAAATATATGATAAAATGATGGTTTGATTTATGTAATAGCTTTGGTTTCATTAAATTTTCTCTGCTCACAATAAACAGATCTCTTTGAAATTTTTAATTATATTAGTTTGAAGTTAGCCAAAGATTCTGTGAAAATTTCAACGAAATCTGTCTTTTGTGAGTAGAGAAAATTAAACCAAAGCAATACTAAAATGATGATAAAATGATTGTTTGATTTATGTAATGGCTTTGGTTTCATTCAATTTTCTCTGCTCACAATAGACAGATCTCTTTGAAATTTTTAATTATATTAGTTTGAAGTTAGCCAAAGATTCTGTGAAAATTTCAAGGAAATCTGTCTCTTGTGAGTAGAGAAAATTAAACCAAAGCAATACTAAAATGATGATAAAATGATGGTTGGATTTATGTAATGGCTTTGGTTTTATTCAATTTTCTCTCCTCACAACAGACAGATCTCTTTAAACATTTTAATTATATTAGTTTGAAGTTAGCCAAAGATTCTCTGAAAATTTCAAGGAAATCTGTCTGTTGTGAGTAGAGAAAATGAAACAACCATACTAAATATATGATAAAATGATGGTTTGATTTATGTAATAGCTTTGGTTTCATTAAATTTTCTCTGCTCACAATAAACAGATCTCTTTGAAATTTTTAATTATATTAGTTTGAAGTTAGCCAAAGATTCTGTGAAAATTTCAACGAAATCTGTCTTTTGTGAGTAGAGAAAATTAAACCAAAGCAATACTAAAATGATGATAAAATGATGGTTTGATTTATGTAATGGCTTTGGTTTTATTCAATTTTCTCTCCTCACAACAGACAGATCTCTTTAAAATTTTTAATTATATTAGTTTGAAGTTAGCCAAAGATTATGTGAAAATTTTAAGGAAATCTGTCTGTTGTGAGTAGAGAAAATGAAACCACCATACTAAATATATGATAAAATGATGGTTTGATTTATGTAATAGCTTTGGTTTCATTCAATTTTCTCTGCTCACAATAAAAAGATCTCTTTGAAATTTTTAATTATATTAGTTTGAAGTTAGCCAAAGATTCTGTGAAAATTTCAAGGAAATCTGTCTCTTGTGAGTAGAGATAATTAAACCAAAGCAATACTAAAATGATGATAAAATGATGGTTTGATTTATGTAATGGCTTTGGTTTTATTCAATTTTCTCTTCTCACAACAAACAGATCTCTTTAAAAATTTTAATTATATTAGTTTGAAGTAAGCCAAAGATTCTGTGAAAATTTCAAGGGAATCTGTTTGTTGTGAGTAGAGAAAATTAAACCAAAGCAATACTAAAATGATGGTTTGATTTATGTAATGGCTTTGGTTTTATTAGTCTAAGAGATATGCATGAATATGTCAAGATAAAAATTTTTTATTAAAGTTTTTTAAATACAATCGAATTTAGTTTTAAATGCTTAAACTGGATTTGAATTTTTTTTTTCAAATAAAATTTTATTTTCAAAGATATGCATGGATATGTCAAGATAAAATTTTTTTTATTGAGGTTTTTTAAATACAATTTTAGTCTAAGAGATATGCAACAATATGTCAAGATAAAAATTTTTTATTAAGGTTTTTTAATTACAATCGAATTTAGTTTTAGATGCTTAAACTGGATTTGAATTTTTTTTTTCAAATAAAATTTTAGTTTCCAAGATATGCATGGATATGTCAAGATAAAAATTTTTTTATTGAGGTTTTTTAAATACACTTTTAGTCTAAGAGATGGTTTCATTCAATTTTCTCTGCTCACAATAAACAGATCTCTTTGAAATTTTTAATTTTATTAGTTTGAAGTTAGCCAAAGATTCTGTGAAAATTTCAAGGAAATCTGTCTGTTGTGAGTAGAGAAAATGAAACAACCATACTAAATATATGATAAAATGATGGTTTGATTTATGTAATAGCTTTGGTTTCATTAAATTTTCTCTGCTCACAATAGACAGATCTCTTTAAAATTTTTAATTATATTAGTTTGAAGTTAGCCAAAGATTCTGTTAAAATTTCAAGGAAATCTGTTTCTTGTGAGTAGAGAAAATTAAACCAAAGCAATACTAAAATGATGATAAAATGATGGTTTGATTTATGTAATGGCTTTGGTTTTATTCAATTTTCTCTCCTCACAACAGACAGATCTCTTTAAAATTTTTAATTATATTAGTTTGAAGTTAGCCAAAGATTCTGTGAAAATTTCAAAGAAATCTGTCTGTTGTGAGTAGAGAAAATGAAACAACCATACTAAATATATGATAAAATGATGGTTTGATTTATGTAATAGCTTTGGTTTCATTAAATTTTCTCTGCTCACAATAGACAGATCTCTTTGAAATTTTTAATTATATTAGTTTGAAGTTAGCCAAAGATTCTGTGAAAATTTCAACGAAATCTGTCTTTTGTGAGTAGAGAAAATTAAACCAAAGCAATACTAAAATGATGATAAAATGATTGTTTGATTTATGTAATGGCTTTGGTTTCATTCAATTTTCTCTGCTCACAATAGACAGATCTCTTTGAAATTTTTAATTATATTAGTTTGAAGTTAGCCAAAGATTCTGTGAAAATTTCAAGGAAATCTGACTCTTGTGAGTAGAGAAAATTAAACCAAAGCAATACTAAAATGATGATAAAATGATGGTTTGATTTATGTAATGGCTTTGGTTTTATTCAATTTTCTCTCCTCACAACAGACAGATCTCTTTAAAATTTTTAATTATATTAGTTTGAAGTTAGCCAAAGATTATGTGAAAATTTTAAGGAAATCTGTCTGTTGTGAGTAGAGAAAATGAAACCACCATACTAAATATATGATAAAATGATGGTTTGATTTATGTAATAGCTTTGGTTTCATTCAATTTTCTCTGCTCACAATAAAAAGATCTCTTTGAAATTTTTAATTATATTAGTTTGAAGTTAGCCAAAGATTCTGTGAAAATTTCAAGGAAATCTGTCTCTTGTGAGTAGAGATAATTAAACCAAAGCAATACTAAAATGATGATAAAATGATGGTTTGATTTATGTAATGGCTTTGGTTTTATTCAATTTTCTCTTCTCACAACAAACAGATCTCTTTAAAAATTTTAATTATATTAGTTTGAAGTAAGCCAAAGATTCTGTGAAAATTTCAAGGGAATCTGTTTGTTGTGAGTAGAGAAAATTAAACCAAAGCAATACTAAAATGATGGTTTGATTTATGTAATGGCTTTGGTTTTATTAGTCTAAGAGATATGCATGAATATGTCAAGATAAAAATTTTTTATTAAAGTTTTTTAAATACAATCGAATTTAGTTTTAAATGCTTAAACTGGATTTGAATTTTTTTTTTCAAATAAAATTTTATTTTCAAAGATATGCATGGATATGTCAAGATAAAATTTTTTTTATTGAGGTTTTTTAAATACAATTTTAGTCTAAGAGATATGCAACAATATGTCAAGATAAAAATTTTTTATTAAGGTTTTTTAATTACAATCGAATTTAGTTTTAGATGCTTAAACTGGATTTGAATTTTTTTTTTCAAATAAAATTTTAGTTTCCAAGATATGCATGGATATGTCAAGATAAAAATTTTTTTATTGAGGTTTTTTAAATACACTTTTAGTCTAAGAGATGGTTTCATTCAATTTTCTCTGCTCACAATAAACAGATCTCTTTGAAATTTTTAATTTTATTAGTTTGAAGTTAGCCAAAGATTCTGTGAAAATTTCAAGGAAATCTGTCTGTTGTGAGTAGAGAAAATGAAACAACCATACTAAATATATGATAAAATGATGGTTTGATTTATGTAATAGCTTTGGTTTCATTAAATTTTCTCTGCTCACAATAGACAGATCTCTTTAAAATTTTTAATTATATTAGTTTGAAGTTAGCCAAAGATTCTGTTAAAATTTCAAGGAAATCTGTTTCTTGTGAGTAGAGAAAATTAAACCAAAGCAATACTAAAATGATGATAAAATGATGGTTTGATTTATGTAATGGCTTTGGTTTTATTCAATTTTCTCTCCTCACAACAGACAGATCTCTTTAAAATTTTTAATTATATTAGTTTGAAGTTAGCCAAAGATTCTGTGAAAATTTCAAGGAAATCTGTCTGTTGTGAGTAGAGAAAATGAAACAACCATACTAAATATATGATAAAATGATGGTTTGATTTATGTAATAGCTTTGGTTTCATTAAATTTTCTCTGCTCACAATAAACAGATCTCTTTGAAATTTTTAATTATATTAGTTTGAAGTTAGCCAAAGATTCTGTGAAAATTTAAACGAAATCTGTCTTTTGTGAGTAGAGAAAATTAAACCAAAGCAATACTAAAATGATGATAAAATGATTGTTTGATTTATGTAATGGCTTTGGTTTCATTCAATTTTCTCTGCTCACAATAGACAGATCTCTTTGAAATTTTTAATTATATTAGTTTGAAGTTAGCCAAAGATTCTGTGAAAATTTCAAGGAAATCTGTCTCTTGTGAGTAGAGAAAATTAAACCAAAGCAATACTAAAATGATGATAAAATGATGGTTTGATTTATGTAATGGCTTTGGTTTTATTCAATTTTCTCTCCTCACAACAGACAGATCTCTTTAAAATTTTTAATTATATTAGTTTGAAGTTAGCCAAAGATTATGTGAAAATTTTAAGGAAATCTGTCTGTTGTGAGTAGAGAAAATGAAACCACCATACTAAATATATGATAAAATGATGGTTTGATTTATGTAATAGCTTTGGTTTCATTCAATTTTCTCTGCTCACAATAAAAAGATCTCTTTGAAATTTTTAATTATATTAGTTTGAAGTTAGCCAAAGATTCTGTGAAAATTTCAAGGAAATCTGTCTCTTGTGAGTAGAGATAATTAAACCAAAGCAATACTAAAATGATGATAAAATGATGGTTTGATTTATGTAATGGCTTTGGTTTTATTCAATTTTCTCTTCTCACAACAAACAGATCTCTTTAAAAATTTTAATTATATTAGTTTGAAGTAAGCCAAAGATTCTGTGAAAATTTCAAGGGAATCTGTTTGTTGTGAGTAGAGAAAATTAAACCAAAGCAATACTAAAATGATGGTTTGATTTATGTAATGGCTTTGGTTTTATTAGTCTAAGAGATATGCATGAATATGTCAAGATAAAAATTTTTTATTAAAGTTTTTTAAATACAATCGAATTTAGTTTTAAATGCTTAAACTGGATTTGAATTTTTTTTTTCAAATAAAATTTTATTTTCAAAGATATGCATGGATATGTCAAGATAAAATTTTTTTTATTGAGGTTTTTTAAATACAATTTTAGTCTAAGAGATATGCAACAATATGTCAAGATAAAAATTTTTTATTAAGGTTTTTTAATTACAATCGAATTTAGTTTTAGATGCTTAAACTGGATTTGAATTTTTTTTTTCAAATAAAATTTTAGTTTCCAAGATATGCATGGATATGTCAAGATAAAAATTTTTTTATTGAGGTTTTTTAAATACACTTTTAGTCTAAGAGATGGTTTCATTCAATTTTCTCTGCTCACAATAAACAGATCTCTTTGAAATTTTTAATTTTATTAGTTTGAAGTTAGCCAAAGATTCTGTGAAAATTTCAAGGAAATCTGTCTGTTGTGAGTAGAGAAAATGAAACAACCATACTAAATATATGATAAAATGATGGTTTGATTTATGTAATAGCTTTGGTTTCATTAAATTTTCTCTGCTCACAATAGACAGATCTCTTTAAAATTTTTAATTATATTAGTTTGAAGTTAGCCAAAGATTCTGTTAAAATTTCAAGGAAATCTGTTTCTTGTGAGTAGAGAAAATTAAACCAAAGCAATACTAAAATGATGATAAAATGATGGTTTGATTTATGTAATGGCTTTGGTTTTATTCAATTTTCTCTCCTCACAACAGACAGATCTCTTTAAAATTTTTAATTATATTAGTTTGAAGTTAGCCAAAGATTCTGTGAAAATTTCAAAGAAATCTGTCTGTTGTGAGTAGAGAAAATGAAACAACCATACTAAATATATGATAAAATGATGGTTTGATTTATGTAATAGCTTTGGTTTCATTAAATTTTCTCTGCTCACAATAGACAGATCTCTTTGAAATTTTTAATTATATTAGTTTGAAGTTAGCCAAAGATTCTGTGAAAATTTCAACGAAATCTGTCTTTTGTGAGTAGAGAAAATTAAACCAAAGCAATACTAAAATGATGATAAAATGATTGTTTGATTTATGTAATGGCTTTGGTTTCATTCAATTTTCTCTGCTCACAATAGACAGATCTCTTTGAAATTTTTAATTATATTAGTTTGAAGTTAGCCAAAGATTCTGTGAAAATTTCAAGGAAATCTGACTCTTGTGAGTAGAGAAAATTAAACCAAAGCAATACTAAAATGATGATAAAATGATGGTTTGATTTATGTAATGGCTTTGGTTTTATTCAATTTTCTCTCCTCACAACAGACAGATCTCTTTAAAATTTTTAATTATATTAGTTTGAAGTTAGCCAAAGATTATGTGAAAATTTTAAGGAAATCTGTCTGTTGTGAGTAGAGAAAATGAAACCACCATACTAAATATATGATAAAATGATGGTTTGATTTATGTAATAGCTTTGGTTTCATTCAATTTTCTCTGCTCACAATAAAAAGATCTCTTTGAAATTTTTAATTATATTAGTTTGAAGTTAGCCAAAGATTCTGTGAAAATTTCAAGGAAATCTGTCTCTTGTGAGTAGAGATAATTAAACCAAAGCAATACTAAAATGATGATAAAATGATGGTTTGATTTATGTAATGGCTTTGGTTTTATTCAATTTTCTCTTCTCACAACAAACAGATCTCTTTAAAAATTTTAATTATATTAGTTTGAAGTAAGCCAAAGATTCTGTGAAAATTTCAAGGGAATCTGTTTGTTGTGAGTAGAGAAAATTAAACCAAAGCAATACTAAAATGATGGTTTGATTTATGTAATGGCTTTGGTTTTATTAGTCTAAGAGATATGCATGAATATGTCAAGATAAAAATTTTTTATTAAAGTTTTTTAAATACAATCGAATTTAGTTTTAAATGCTTAAACTGGATTTGAATTTTTTTTTTCAAATAAAATTTTATTTTCAAAGATATGCATGGATATGTCAAGATAAAATTTTTTTTATTGAGGTTTTTTAAATACAATTTTAGTCTAAGAGATATGCAACAATATGTCAAGATAAAAATTTTTTATTAAGGTTTTTTAATTACAATCGAATTTAGTTTTAGATGCTTAAACTGGATTTGAATTTTTTTTTTCAAATAAAATTTTAGTTTCCAAGATATGCATGGATATGTCAAGATAAAAATTTTTTTATTGAGGTTTTTTAAATACACTTTTAGTCTAAGAGATGGTTTCATTCAATTTTCTCTGCTCACAATAAACAGATCTCTTTGAAATTTTTAATTTTATTAGTTTGAAGTTAGCCAAAGATTCTGTGAAAATTTCAAGGAAATCTGTCTGTTGTGAGTAGAGAAAATGAAACAACCATACTAAATATATGATAAAATGATGGTTTGATTTATGTAATAGCTTTGGTTTCATTAAATTTTCTCTGCTCACAATAGACAGATCTCTTTAAAATTTTTAATTATATTAGTTTGAAGTTAGCCAAAGATTCTGTTAAAATTTCAAGGAAATCTGTTTCTTGTGAGTAGAGAAAATTAAACCAAAGCAATACTAAAATGATGATAAAATGATGGTTTGATTTATGTAATGGCTTTGGTTTTATTCAATTTTCTCTCCTCACAACAGACAGATCTCTTTAAAATTTTTAATTATATTAGTTTGAAGTTAGCCAAAGATTCTGTGAAAATTTCAAGGAAATCTGTCTGTTGTGAGTAGAGAAAATGAAACAACCATACTAAATATATGATAAAATGATGGTTTGATTTATGTAATAGCTTTGGTTTCATTAAATTTTCTCTGCTCACAATAGACAGATCTCTTTGAAATTTTTAATTATATTAGTTTGAAGTTAGCCAAAGATTCTGTGAAAATTTCAACGAAATCTGTCTTTTGTGAGTAGAGAAAATTAAACCAAAGCAATACTAAAATGATGATAAAATGATTGTTTGATTTATGTAATGGCTTTGGTTTCATTCAATTTTCTCTGCTCACAATAGACAGATCTCTTTGAAATTTTTAATTATATTAGTTTGAAGTTAGCCAAAGATTCTGTGAAAATTTCAAGGAAATCTGTCTCTTGTGAGTAGAGAAAATTAAACCAAAGCAATACTAAAATGATGATAAAATGATGGTTTGATTTATGTAATGGCTTTGGTTTTATTCAATTTTCTCTCCTCACAACAGACAGATCTCTTTAAAATTTTTAATTATATTAGTTTGAAGTTAGCCAAAGATTATGTGAAAATTTTAAGGAAATCTGTCTGTTGTGAGTAGAGAAAATGAAACCACCATACTAAATATATGATAAAATGATGGTTTGATTTATGTAATAGCTTTGGTTTCATTCAATTTTCTCTGCTCACAATAAACAGATCTCTTTGAAATTTTTAATTATACTAGTTTGAAGTTAGCCAAAGATTCTGTGAAAATTTCAAGGAAATCTGTCTCTTGTGAGTAGAGATAATTAAACCAAAGCAATACTAAAATGATGATAAAATGATGGTTTGATTTATGTAATGGCTTTGGTTTTATTCAATTTTCTCTTCTCACAACAAACAGATCTCTTTAAAAATTTTAATTATATTAGTTTGAAGTAAGCCAAAGATTCTGTGAAAATTTCAAGGGAATCTGTTTGTTGTGAGTAGAGAAAATTAAACCAAAGCAATACTAAAATGATGGTTTGATTTATGTAATGGCTTTGGTTTTATTAGTCTAAGAGATATGCATGAATATGTCAAGATAAAAATTTTTTATTAAAGTTTTTTAAATACAATCGAATTTAGTTTTAAATGCTTAAACTGGATTTGAATTTTTTTTTTCAAATAAAATTTTATTTTCAAAGATATGCATGGATATGTCAAGATAAAATTTTTTTTATTGAGGTTTTTTAAATACAATTTTAGTCTAAGAGATATGCAACAATATGTCAAGATAAAAATTTTTTATTAAGGTTTTTTAATTACAATCGAATTTAGTTTTAGATGCTTAAACTGGATTTGAATTTTTTTTTTCAAATAAAATTTTAGTTTCCAAGATATGCATGGATATGTCAAGATAAAAATTTTTTTATTGAGGTTTTTTAAATACACTTTTAGTCTAAGAGATGGTTTCATTCAATTTTCTCTGCTCACAATAAACAGATCTCTTTGAAATTTTTAATTTTATTAGTTTGAAGTTAGCCAAAGATTCTGTGAAAATTTCAAGGAAATCTGTCTGTTGTGAGTAGAGAAAATGAAACAACCATACTAAATATATGATAAAATGATGGTTTGATTTATGTAATAGCTTTGGTTTCATTAAATTTTCTCTGCTCACAATAGACAGATCTCTTTAAAATTTTTAATTATATTAGTTTGAAGTTAGCCAAAGATTCTGTTAAAATTTCAAGGAAATCTGTTTCTTGTGAGTAGAGAAAATTAAACCAAAGCAATACTAAAATGATGATAAAATGATGGTTTGATTTATGTAATGGCTTTGGTTTTATTCAATTTTCTCTCCTCACAACAGACAGATCTCTTTAAAATTTTTAATTATATTAGTTTGAAGTTAGCCAAAGATTCTGTGAAAATTTCAAGGAAATCTGTCTGTTGTGAGTAGAGAAAATGAAACAACCATACTAAATATATGATAAAATGATGGTTTGATTTATGTAATAGCTTTGGTTTCATTAAATTTTCTCTGCTCACAATAGACAGATCTCTTTGAAATTTTTAATTATATTAGTTTGAAGTTAGCCAAAGATTCTGTGAAAATTTCAACGAAATCTGTCTTTTGTGAGTAGAGAAAATTAAACCAAAGCAATACTAAAATGATGATAAAATGATTGTTTGATTTATGTAATGGCTTTGGTTTCATTCAATTTTCTCTGCTCACAATAGACAGATCTCTTTGAAATTTTTAATTATATTAGTTTGAAGTTAGCCAAAGATTCTGTGAAAATTTCAAGGAAATCTGTCTCTTGTGAGTAGAGAAAATTAAACCAAAGCAATACTAAAATGATGATAAAATGATGGTTTGATTTATGTAATGGCTTTGGTTTTATTCAATTTTCTCTCCTCACAACAGACAGATCTCTTTAAAATTTTTAATTATATTAGTTTGAAGTTAGCCAAAGATTATGTGAAAATTTTAAGGAAATCTGTCTGTTGTGAGTAGAGAAAATGAAACCACCATACTAAATATATGATAAAATGATGGTTTGATTTATGTAATAGCTTTGGTTTCATTCAATTTTCTCTGCTCACAATAAAAAGATCTCTTTGAAATTTTTAATTATATTAGTTTGAAGTTAGCCAAAGATTCTGTGAAAATTTCAAGGAAATCTGTCTCTTGTGAGTAGAGATAATTAAACCAAAGCAATACTAAAATGATGATAAAATGATGGTTTGATTTATGTAATGGCTTTGGTTTTATTCAATTTTCTCTTTTCACAACAAACAGATCTCTTTAAAAATTTTAATTATATTAGTTTGAAGTAAGCCAAAGATTCTGTGAAAATTTCAAGGGAATCTGTTTGTTGTGAGTAGAGAAAATTAAACCAAAGCAATACTAAAATGATGGTTTGATTTATGTAATGGCTTAGGTTTTATTAGTCTAAGAGATATGCATGAATATGTCAAGATAAAAATTTTTTATTAAAGTTTTTTAAATACAATCGAATTTAGTTTTAAATGCTTAAACTGGATTTGAATTTTTTTTTTCAAATAAAATTTTATTTTCAAAGATATGCATGGATATGTCAAGATAAAATTTTTTTTATTGAGGTTTTTTAAATACAATTTTAGTCTAAGAGATATGCAACAATATGTCAAGATAAAAATTTTTTATTAAGGTTTTTTAATTACAATCGAATTTAGTTTTAGATGCTTAAACTGGATTTGAATTTTTTTTTTCAAATAAAATTTTAGTTTCCAAGATATGCATGGATATGTCAAGATAAAAATTTTTTTATTGAGGTTTTTTAAATACACTTTTAGTCTAAGAGATGGTTTCATTCAATTTTCTCTGCTCACAATAAACAGATCTCTTTGAAATTTTTAATTTTATTAGTTTGAAGTTAGCCAAAGATTCTGTGAAAATTTCAAGGAAATCTGTCTGTTGTGAGTAGAGAAAATGAAACAACCATACTAAATATATGATAAAATGATGGTTTGATTTATGTAATAGCTTTGGTTTCATTAAATTTTCTCTGCTCACAATAGACAGATCTCTTTAAAATTTTTAATTATATTAGTTTGAAGTTAGCCAAAGATTCTGTTAAAATTTCAAGGAAATCTGTTTCTTGTGAGTAGAGAAAATTAAACCAAAGCAATACTAAAATGATGATAAAATGATGGTTTGATTTATGTAATGGCTTTGGTTTTATTCAATTTTCTCTCCTCACAACAGACAGATCTCTTTAAAATTTTTAATTATATTAGTTTGAAGTTAGCCAAAGATTCTGTGAAAATTTCAAGGAAATCTGTCTGTTGTGAGTAGAGAAAATGAAACAACCATACTAAATATATGATAAAATGATGGTTTGATTTATGTAATAGCTTTGGTTTCATTAAATTTTCTCTGCTCACAATAGACAGATCTCTTTGAAATTTTTAATTATATTAGTTTGAAGTTAGCCAAAGATTCTGTGAAAATTTCAACGAAATCTGTCTTTTGTGAGTAGAGAAAATTAAACCAAAGCAATACTAAAATGATGATAAAATGATTGTTTGATTTATGTAATGGCTTTGGTTTCATTCAATTTTCTCTGCTCACAATAGACAGATCTCTTTGAAATTTTTAATTATATTAGTTTGAAGTTAGCCAAAGATTCTGTGAAAATTTCAAGGAAATCTGTCTCTTGTGAGTAGAGAAAATTAAACCAAAGCAATACTAAAATGATGATAAAATGATGGTTTGATTTATGTAATGGCTTTGGTTTTATTCAATTTTCTCTCCTCACAACAGACAGATCTCTTTAAAATTTTTAATTATATTAGTTTGAAGTTAGCCAAAGATTATGTGAAAATTTTAAGGAAATCTGTCTGTTGTGAGTAGAGAAAATGAAACCACCATACTAAATATATGATAAAATGATGGTTTGATTTATGTAATAGCTTTGGTTTCATTCAATTTTCTCTGCTCACAATAGACAGATCTCTTTGAAATTTTTAATTATATTAGTTTGAAGTTAGCCAAAGATTCTGTGAAAATTTCAAGGAAATCTGTCTCTTGTGAGTAGAGATAATTAAACCAAAGCAATACTAAAATGATGATAAAATGATGGTTTGATTTATGTAATGGCTTTGGTTTTATTCAATTTTCTCTTCTCACAACAAACAGATCTCTTTAAAAATTTTAATTATATTAGTTTGAAGTAAGCCAAAGATTCTGTGAAAATTTCAAGGGAATCTGTTTGTTGTGAGTAGAGAAAATTAAACCAAAGCAATACTAAAATGATGGTTTGATTTATGTAATGGCTTTGGTTTTATTAGTCTAAGAGATATGCATGAATATGTCAAGATAAAAATTTTTTATTAAAGTTTTTTAAATACAATCGAATTTAGTTTTAAATGCTTAAACTGGATTTGAATTTTTTTTTTCAAATAAAATTTTATTTTCAAAGATATGCATGGATATGTCAAGATAAAATTTTTTTTATTGAGGTTTTTTAAATACAATTTTAGTCTAAGAGATATGCAACAATATGTCAAGATAAAAATTTTTTATTAAGGTTTTTTAATTACAATCGAATTTAGTTTTAGATGCTTAAACTGGATTTGAATTTTTTTTTTCAAATAAAATTTTAGTTTCCAAGATATGCATGGATATGTCAAGATAAAAATTTTTTTATTGAGGTTTTTTAAATACACTTTTAGTCTAAGAGATGGTTTCATTCAATTTTCTCTGCTCACAATAAACAGATCTCTTTGAAATTTTTAATTTTATTAGTTTGAAGTTAGCCAAAGATTCTGTGAAAATTTCAAGGAAATCTGTCTGTTGTGAGTAGAGAAAATGAAACAACCATACTAAATATATGATAAAATGATGGTTTGATTTATGTAATAGCTTTGGTTTCATTAAATTTTCTCTGCTCACAATAGACAGATCTCTTTAAAATTTTTAATTATATTAGTTTGAAGTTAGCCAAAGATTCTGTTAAAATTTCAAGGAAATCTGTTTCTTGTGAGTAGAGAAAATTAAACCAAAGCAATACTAAAATGATGATAAAATGATGGTTTGATTTATGTAATGGCTTTGGTTTTATTCAATTTTCTCTCCTCACAACAGACAGATCTCTTTAAAATTTTTAATTATATTAGTTTGAAGTTAGCCAAAGATTCTGTGAAAATTTCAAGGAAATCTGTCTGTTGTGAGTAGAGAAAATGAAACAACCATACTAAATATATGATAAAATGATGGTTTGATTTATGTAATAGCTTTGGTTTCATTAAATTTTCTCTGCTCACAATAGACAGATCTCTTTGAAATTTTTAATTATATTAGTTTGAAGTTAGCCAAAGATTCTGTGAAAATTTCAACGAAATCTGTCTTTTGTGAGTAGAGAAAATTAAACCAAAGCAATACTAAAATGATGATAAAATGATTGTTTGATTTATGTAATGGCTTTGGTTTCATTCAATTTTCTCTGCTCACAATAGACAGATCTCTTTGAAATTTTTAATTATATTAGTTTGAAGTTAGCCAAAGATTCTGTGAAAATTTCAAGGAAATCTGTCTCTTGTGAGTAGAGAAAATTAAACCAAAGCAATACTAAAATGATGATAAAATGATGGTTTGATTTATGTAATGGCTTTGGTTTTATTCAATTTTCTCTGCTCACAATAAACAGATCTCTTTGAAATTTTTAATTTTATTAGTTTGAAGTTAGCCAAAGATTCTGTGAAAATTTCAAGGAAATCTGTCTGTTGTGAGTAGAGAAAATGAAACCACCATACTAAATATATGATAAAATGATGGTTTGGTTCATGTAATAGCTTTGGTTTTATTCAATTTTCTCTGCTCACAATAAACAGATCTCTTTGAAATTTTTAATTATATTAGTTTGAAGTTAGCCAAAGATTCTGTGAAAATTTCAAGGAAATCTGTCTCTTGTGAGTAGAGAAAATTAAACCAAAGCAATACTAAAATGATGATAAAATGATGGTTTGATTTATGTAATGGCTTTGGTTTTATTCAATTTTCTCTCCTCACAACAGACAGATCTCTTTAAAAATTTTAATTATATTAGTTTGAAGTTAGCCAAAGATTCTGTGAAAATTTCAAGGAAATCTGTCTGTTGTGAGTAGAGAAAATGAAACAACCATACTAAATATATGATAAAATGATGGTTTGATTTATGTAATAGCTTTGGTTTCATTAAATTTTCTCTGCTCACAATAGACAGATCTCTTTAAAATTTTTAATTATATTAGTTTGAAGTTAGCCAAAGATTCTGTGAAAATTTCAAGGAAATCTGTTTCTTGTGAGTAGAGAAAATTAAACCAAAGCAATACTAAAATGATGATAAAATGATTGTTTGATTTATGTAATGGCTTTGGTTTCATTCAATTTTCTCTGCTCACAATAGACAGATCTCTTTGAAATTTTTAATTATATTAGTTTGAAGTTAGCCAAAGATTCTGTGAAAATTTCAAGGAAATCTGTCTCTTGTGAGTAGAGAAAATTAAACCAAAGCAATACTAAAATGATGATAAAATGATGGTTTGATTTATGTAATAGCTTTGGTTTCATTAAATTTTCTCTGCTCACAATAGACAGATCTCTTTAAAATTTTTAATTATATTAGTTTGAAGTTAGCCAAAGATTCTGTTAAAATTTCAAGGAAATCTGTTTCTTGTGAGTAGAGAAAATTAAACCAAAGCAATACTAAAATGATGATAAAATGATGGTTTGATTTATGTAATGGCTTTGGTTTTATTCAATTTTCTCTCCTCACAACAGACAGATCTCTTTAAAATTTTTAATTATATTAGTTTGAAGTTAGCCAAAGATTCTGTGAAAATTTCAAGGAAATCTGTCTGTTGTGAGTAGAGAAAATGAAACAACCATACTAAATATATGATAAAATGATGGTTTGATTTATGTAATAGCTTTGGTTTCATTAAATTTTCTCTGCTCACAATAGACAGATCTCTTTGAAATTTTTAATTATATTAGTTTGAAGTTAGCCAAAGATTCTGTGAAAATTTCAACGAAATCTGTCTTTTGTGAGTAGAGAAAATTAAACCAAAGCAATACTAAAATGATGATAAAATGATTGTTTGATTTATGTAATGGCTTTGGTTTCATTCAATTTTCTCTGCTCACAATAGACAGATCTCTTTGAAATTTTTAATTATATTAGTTTGAAGTTAGCCAAAGATTCTGTGAAAATTTCAAGGAAATCTGTCTCTTGTGAGTAGAGAAAATTAAACCAAAGCAATACTAAAATGATGATAAAATGATGGTTTGATTTATGTAATGGCTTTGGTTTTATTCAATTTTCTCTCTTCACAACAGACAGATCTCTTTAAAATTTTTAATTATATTAGTTTGAAGTTAGCCAAAGATTATGTGAAAATTTTAAGGAAATCTGTCTGTTGTGAGTAGAGAAAATGAAACCACCATACTAAATATATGATAAAATGATGGTTTGATTTATGTAATAGCTTTGGTTTCATTCAATTTTCTCTGCTCACAATAGACAGATCTCTTTGAAATTTTTAATTATATTAGTTTGAAGTTAGCCAAAGATTCTGTGAAAATTTCAAGGAAATCTGTCTCTTGTGAGTAGAGATAATTAAACCAAAGCAATACTAAAATGATGATAAAATGATGGTTTGATTTATGTAATGGCTTTGGTTTTATTCAATTTTCTCTTCTCACAACAAACAGATCTCTTTAAAAATTTTAATTATATTAGTTTGAAGTAAGCCAAAGATTCTGTGAAAATTTCAAGGGAATCTGTTTGTTGTGAGTAGAGAAAATTAAACCAAAGCAATACTAAAATGATGGTTTGATTTATGTAATGGCTTTGGTTTTATTAGTCTAAGAGATATGCATGAATATGTCAAGATAAAAATTTTTTATTAAAGTTTTTTAAATACAATCGAATTTAGTTTTAAATGCTTAAACTGGATTTGAATTTTTTTTTTCAAATAAAATTTTATTTTCAAAGATATGCATGGATATGTCAAGATAAAATTTTTTTTATTGAGGTTTTTTAAATACAATTTTAGTCTAAGAGATATGCAACAATATGTCAAGATAAAAATTTTTTATTAAGGTTTTTTAATTACAATCGAATTTAGTTTTAGATGCTTAAACTGGATTTGAATTTTTTTTTTCAAATAAAATTTTAGTTTCCAAGATATGCATGGATATGTCAAGATAAAAATTTTTTTATTGAGGTTTTTTAAATACACTTTTAGTCTAAGAGATGGTTTCATTCAATTTTCTCTGCTCACAATAAACAGATCTCTTTGAAATTTTTAATTTTATTAGTTTGAAGTTAGCCAAAGATTCTGTGAAAATTTCAAGGAAATCTGTCTGTTGTGAGTAGAGAAAATGAAACCACCATACTAAATATATGATAAAATGATGGTTTGGTTCATGTAATAGCTTTGGTTTTATTCAATTTTCTCTGCTCACAATAAACAGATCTCTTTGAAATTTTTAATTATATTAGTTTGAAGTTAGCCAAAGATTCTGTGAAAATTTCAAGGAAATCTGTTTCTTGTGAGTAGAGAAAATTAAACCAAAGCAATACTAAAATGATGATAAAATGATGGTTTGATTTATGTAATGGCTTTGGTTTTATTCAATTTTCTCTCCTCACAACAGACAGATCTCTTTAAAATTTTTAATTATATTAGTTTGAAGTTAGCCAAAGATTCTGTGAAAATTTCAAGGAAATCTGTCTGTTGTGAGTAGAGAAAATGAAACAACCATACTAAATATATGATAAAATGATGGTTTGATTTATGTAATAGCTTTGGTTTCATTAAATTTTCTCTGCTCACAATAGACAGATCTCTTTGAAATTTTTAATTATATTAGTTTGAAGTTAGCCAAAGATTCTGTGAAAATTTCAAGGAAATCTGTCTTTTGTGAGTAGAGAAAATTAAACCAAAGCAATACTAAAATGATGATAAAATGATTGTTTGATTTATGTAATGGCTTTGGTTTCATTCAATTTTCTCTGCTCACAATAGACAGATCTCTTTGAAATTTTTAATTATATTAGTTTGAAGTTAGCCAAAGATTCTGTGAAAATTTCAAGGAAATCTGTCTCTTGTGAGTAGAGAAAATTAAACCAAAGCAATACTAAAATGATGATAAAATGATGGTTTGATTTATGTAATGGCTTTGGTTTTATTCAATTTTCTCTCCTCAAAACAGACAGATCTCTTTAAAAATTTTAATTATATTAGTTTGAAGTTAGCCAAAGATTATGTGAAAATTTTAAGGAAATCTGTCTGTTGTGAGTAGAGAAAATGAAACCACCATACTAAATATATGATAAAATGATGGTTTGATTTATGTAATAGCTTTGGTTTCATTCAATTTTCTCTGCTCACAATAGACAGATCTCTTTGAAATTTTTAATTATATTAGTTTGAAGTTAGCCAAAGATTCTGTGAAAACTTCAAGGAAATCTGTCTCTTGTGAGTAGAGATAATTAAACCAAAGCAATACTAAAATGATGATAAAATGATGGTTTGATTTATGTAATGGCTTTGGTTTTATTCAATTTTCTCTTCTCACAACAAACAGATCTCTTTAAAAATTTTAATTATATTAGTTTGAAGTAAGCCAAAGATTCTGTGAAAATTTCAAGGGAATCTGTTTGTTGTGAGTAGAGAAAATTAAACCAAAGCAATACTAAAATGATGGTTTGATTTATGTAATGGCTTTGGTTTTATTAGTCTAAGAGATATGCATGAATATGTCAAGATAAAAATTTTTTATTAAAGTTTTTTAAATACAATCGAATTTAGTTTTAAATGCTTATACTGGATTTGAATTTTTTTTTTCAAATAAAATTTTATTTTCAAAGATATGCATGGATATGTCAAGATAAAATTTTTTTTATTGAGGTTTTTTAAATACAATTTTAGTCTAAGAGATATGCAACAATATGTCAAGATAAAAATTTTTTATTAAGGTTTTTTAATTACAATCGAATTTAGTTTTAGATGCTTAAACTGGATTTGAATTTTTTTTTTCAAATAAAATTTTAGTTTCCAAGATATGCATGGACATGTCAAGATAAAAATTTTTTTATTGAGGTTTTTTAAATACACTTTTAGTCTAAGAGATGGTTTCATTCAATTTTCTCTGCTCACAATAAACAGATCTCTTTGAAATTTTTAATTTTATTAGTTTGAAGTTAGCCAAAGATTCTGTGAAAATTTCAAGGAAATCTGTCTGTTGTGAGTAGAGAAAATGAAACCACCATACTAAATATATGATAAAATGATGGTTTGGTTCATGTAATAGCTTTGGTTTTATTCAATTTTCTCTGCTCACAATAAACAGATCTCTTTGAAATTTTTAATTATATTAGTTTGAAGTTAGCCAAAGATTCTGTGAAAATTTCAAGGAAATCTGTCTCTTGTGAGTAGAGATAATTAAACCAAAGCAATACTAAAATGATGATAAAATGATGGTTTGATTTATGTAATGGCTTTGGTTTTATTCAATTTTCTCTTCTCACAACAAACAGATCTCTTTAAAAATTTTAATTATATTAGTTTGAAGTAAGCCAAAGATTCTGTGAAAATTTCAAGGGAATCTGTTTGTTGTGAGTAGAGAAAATTAAACCAAAGCAATACTAAAATGATGGTTTGATTTATGTAATGGCTTTGGTTTTATTAGTCTAAGAGATATGCATGAATATGTCAAGATAAAAATGTTTTATTATCTGTTTCTTGTGAGTAGAGAAAATTAAACCAAAGCAATACTAAAATGATGATAAAATGATGGTTTGATTTATGTAATGGCTTTGGTTTTATTCAATTTTCTCTCCTCACAACAGACAGATCTCTTTAAAATTTTTAATTATATTAGTTTGAAGTTAGCCAAAGATTCTGTGAAAATTTCAAGGAAATCTGTCTGTTGTGAGTAGAGAAAATGAAACAACCATACTAAATATATGATAAAATGATGGTTTGATTTATGTAATAGCTTTGGTTTCATTAAATTTTCTCTGCTCACAATAGACAGATCTCTTTGAAATTTTTAATTATATTAGTTTGAAGTTAGCCAAAGATTCTGTGAAAATTTCAACGAAATCTGTCTTTTGTGAGTAGAGAAAATTAAACCAAAGCAATACTAAAATGATGATAAAATGATTGTTTGATTTATGTAATGGCTTTGGTTTCATTCAATTTTCTCTGCTCACAATAGACAGATCTCTTTGAAATTTTTAATTATATTAGTTTGAAGTTAGCCAAAGATTCTGTGAAAATTTCAAGGAAATCTGTCTCTTGTGAGTAGAGAAAATTAAACCAAAGCAATACTAAAATGATGATAAAATGATGGTTTGATTTATGTAATGGCTTTGGTTTTATTCAATTTTCTCTGCTCACAATAAACAGATCTCTTTGAAATTTTTAATTTTATTAGTTTGAAGTTAGCCAAAGATTCTGTGAAAATTTCAAGGAAATCTGTCTGTTGTGAGTAGAGAAAATGAAACCACCATACTAAATATATGATAAAATGATGGTTTGGTTCATGTAATAGCTTTGGTTTTATTCAATTTTCTCTGCTCACAATAAACAGATCTCTTTGAAATTTTTAATTATATTAGTTTGAAGTTAGCCAAAGATTCTGTGAAAATTTCAAGGAAATCTGTCTCTTGTGAGTAGAGAAAATTAAACCAAAGCAATACTAAAATGATGATAAAATGATGGTTTGATTTATGTAATGGCTTTGGTTTTATTCAATTTTCTCTCCTCACAACAGACAGATCTCTTTAAAAATTTTAATTATATTAGTTTGAAGTTAGCCAAAGATTCTGTGAAAATTTCAAGGAAATCTGTCTGTTGTGAGTAGAGAAAATGAAACAACCATACTAAATATATGATAAAATGATGGTTTGATTTATGTAATAGCTTTGGTTTCATTAAATTTTCTCTGCTCACAATAGACAGATCTCTTTAAAATTTTTAATTATATTAGTTTGAAGTTAGCCAAAGATTCTGTGAAAATTTCAAGGAAATCTGTTTCTTGTGAGTAGAGAAAATTAAACCAAAGCAATACTAAAATGATGATAAAATGATTGTTTGATTTATGTAATGGCTTTGGTTTCATTCAATTTTCTCTGCTCACAATAGACAGATCTCTTTGAAATTTTTAATTATATTAGTTTGAAGTTAGCCAAAGATTCTGTGAAAATTTCAAGGAAATCTGTCTCTTGTGAGTAGAGAAAATTAAACCAAAGCAATACTAAAATGATGATAAAATGATGGTTTGATTTATGTAATAGCTTTGGTTTCATTAAATTTTCTCTGCTCACAATAGACAGATCTCTTTAAAATTTTTAATTATATTAGTTTGAAGTTAGCCAAAGATTCTGTTAAAATTTCAAGGAAATCTGTTTCTTGTGAGTAGAGAAAATTAAACCAAAGCAATACTAAAATGATGATAAAATGATGGTTTGATTTATGTAATGGCTTTGGTTTTATTCAATTTTCTCTCCTCACAACAGACAGATCTCTTTAAAATTTTTAATTATATTAGTTTGAAGTTAGCCAAAGATTCTGTGAAAATTTCAAGGAAATCTGTCTGTTGTGAGTAGAGAAAATGAAACAACCATACTAAATATATGATAAAATGATGGTTTGATTTATGTAATAGCTTTGGTTTCATTAAATTTTCTCTGCTCACAATAGACAGATCTCTTTGAAATTTTTAATTATATTAGTTTGAAGTTAGCCAAAGATTCTGTGAAAATTTCAACGAAATCTGTCTTTTGTGAGTAGAGAAAATTAAACCAAAGCAATACTAAAATGATGATAAAATGATTGTTTGATTTATGTAATGGCTTTGGTTTCATTCAATTTTCTCTGCTCACAATAGACAGATCTCTTTGAAATTTTTAATTATATTAGTTTGAAGTTAGCCAAAGATTCTGTGAAAATTTCAAGGAAATCTGTCTCTTGTGAGTAGAGAAAATTAAACCAAAGCAATACTAAAATGATGATAAAATGATGGTTTGATTTATGTAATGGCTTTGGTTTTATTCAATTTTCTCTCTTCACAACAGACAGATCTCTTTAAAATTTTTAATTATATTAGTTTGAAGTTAGCCAAAGATTATGTGAAAATTTTAAGGAAATCTGTCTGTTGTGAGTAGAGAAAATGAAACCACCATACTAAATATATGATAAAATGATGGTTTGATTTATGTAATAGCTTTGGTTTCATTCAATTTTCTCTGCTCACAATAGACAGATCTCTTTGAAATTTTTAATTATATTAGTTTGAAGTTAGCCAAAGATTCTGTGAAAATTTCAAGGAAATCTGTCTCTTGTGAGTAGAGATAATTAAACCAAAGCAATACTAAAATGATGATAAAATGATGGTTTGATTTATGTAATGGCTTTGGTTTTATTCAATTTTCTCTTCTCACAACAAACAGATCTCTTTAAAAATTTTAATTATATTAGTTTGAAGTAAGCCAAAGATTCTGTGAAAATTTCAAGGGAATCTGTTTGTTGTGAGTAGAGAAAATTAAACCAAAGCAATACTAAAATGATGGTTTGATTTATGTAATGGCTTTGGTTTTATTAGTCTAAGAGATATGCATGAATATGTCAAGATAAAAATTTTTTATTAAAGTTTTTTAAATACAATCGAATTTAGTTTTAAATGCTTAAACTGGATTTGAATTTTTTTTTTCAAATAAAATTTTATTTTCAAAGATATGCATGGATATGTCAAGATAAAATTTTTTTTATTGAGGTTTTTTAAATACAATTTTAGTCTAAGAGATATGCAACAATATGTCAAGATAAAATTTTTTTATTAAGGTTTTTTAATTACAATCGAATTTAGTTTTAGATGCTTAAACTGGATTTGAATTTTTTTTTTCAAATAAAATTTTAGTTTCCAAGATATGCATGGATATGTCAAGATAAAAATTTTTTTATTGAGGTTTTTTAAATACACTTTTAGTCTAAGAGATGGTTTCATTCAATTTTCTCTGCTCACAATAAACAGATCTCTTTGAAATTTTTAATTTTATTAGTTTGAAGTTAGCCAAAGATTCTGTGAAAATTTCAAGGAAATCTGTCTGTTGTGAGTAGAGAAAATGAAACCACCATACTAAATATATGATAAAATGATGGTTTGGTTCATGTAATAGCTTTGGTTTTATTCAATTTTCTCTGCTCACAATAAACAGATCTCTTTGAAATTTTTAATTATATTAGTTTGAAGTTAGCCAAAGATTCTGTGAAAATTTCAAGGAAATCTGTTTCTTGTGAGTAGAGAAAATTAAACCAAAGCAATACTAAAATGATGATAAAATGATGGTTTGATTTATGTAATGGCTTTGGTTTTATTCAATTTTCTCTCCTCACAACAGACAGATCTCTTTAAAATTTTTAATTATATTAGTTTGAAGTTAGCCAAAGATTCTGTGAAAATTTCAAGGAAATCTGTCTGTTGTGAGTAGAGAAAATGAAACAACCATACTAAATATATGATAAAATGATGGTTTGATTTATGTAATAGCTTTGGTTTCATTAAATTTTCTCTGCTCACAATAGACAGATCTCTTTGAAATTTTTAATTATATTAGTTTGAAGTTAGCCAAAGATTCTGTGAAAATTTCAAGGAAATCTGTCTTTTGTGAGTAGAGAAAATTAAACCAAAGCAATACTAAAATGATGATAAAATGATTGTTTGATTTATGTAATGGCTTTGGTTTCATTCAATTTTCTCTGCTCACAATAGACAGATCTCTTTGAAATTTTTAATTATATTAGTTTGAAGTTAGCCAAAGATTCTGTGAAAATTTCAAGGAAATCTGTCTCTTGTGAGTAGAGAAAATTAAACCAAAGCAATACTAAAATGATGATAAAATGATGGTTTGATTTATGTAATGGCTTTGGTTTTATTCAATTTTCTCTCCTCAAAACAGACAGATCTCTTTAAAAATTTTAATTATATTAGTTTGAAGTTAGCCAAAGATTATGTGAAAATTTTAAGGAAATCTGTCTGTTGTGAGTAGAGAAAATGAAACCACCATACTAAATATATGATAAAATGATGGTTTGATTTATGTAATAGCTTTGGTTTCATTCAATTTTCTCTGCTCACAATAGACAGATCTCTTTGAAATTTTTAATTATATTAGTTTGAAGTTAGCCAAAGATTCTGTGAAAACTTCAAGGAAATCTGTCTCTTGTGAGTAGAGATAATTAAACCAAAGCAATACTAAAATGATGATAAAATGATGGTTTGATTTATGTAATGGCTTTGGTTTTATTCAATTTTCTCTTCTCACAACAAACAGATCTCTTTAAAAATTTTAATTATATTAGTTTGAAGTAAGCCAAAGATTCTGTGAAAATTTCAAGGGAATCTGTTTGTTGTGAGTAGAGAAAATTAAACCAAAGCAATACTAAAATGATGGTTTGATTTATGTAATGGCTTTGGTTTTATTAGTCTAAGAGATATGCATGAATATGTCAAGATAAAAATTTTTTATTAAAGTTTTTTAAATACAATCGAATTTAGTTTTAAATGCTTATACTGGATTTGAATTTTTTTTTTCAAATAAAATTTTATTTTCAAAGATATGCATGGATATGTCAAGATAAAATTTTTTTTATTGAGGTTTTTTAAATACAATTTTAGTCTAAGAGATATGCAACAATATGTCAAGATAAAAATTTTTTATTAAGGTTTTTTAATTACAATCGAATTTAGTTTTAGATGCTTAAACTGGATTTGAATTTTTTTTTTCAAATAAAATTTTAGTTTCCAAGATATGCATGGACATGTCAAGATAAAAATTTTTTTATTGAGGTTTTTTAAATACACTTTTAGTCTAAGAGATGGTTTCATTCAATTTTCTCTGCTCACAATAAACAGATCTCTTTGAAATTTTTAATTTTATTAGTTTGAAGTTAGCCAAAGATTCTGTGAAAATTTCAAGGAAATCTGTCTGTTGTGAGTAGAGAAAATGAAACCACCATACTAAATATATGATAAAATGATGGTTTGGTTCATGTAATAGCTTTGGTTTTATTCAATTTTCTCTGCTCACAATAAACAGATCTCTTTGAAATTTTTAATTATATTAGTTTGAAGTTAGCCAAAGATTCTGTGAAAATTTCAAGGAAATCTGTCTCTTGTGAGTAGAGATAATTAAACCAAAGCAATACTAAAATGATGATAAAATGATGGTTTGATTTATGTAATGGCTTTGGTTTTATTCAATTTTCTCTTCTCACAACAAACAGATCTCTTTAAAAATTTTAATTATATTAGTTTGAAGTAAGCCAAAGATTCTGTGAAAATTTCAAGGGAATCTGTTTGTTGTGAGTAGAGAAAATTAAACCAAAGCAATACTAAAATGATGGTTTGATTTATGTAATGGCTTTGGTTTTATTAGTCTAAGAGATATGCATGAATATGTCAAGATAAAAATGTTTTATTAAAGTTTTTTAAATACAATCGAATTTAGTTTTAAATGCTTAAACTGGATTTGAATTTTTTTTTTCAAATAAAATTTTATTTTCAAAGATATGCATGGATATGTCAAGATAAAATTTTTTTTATTGAGGTTTTTTAAATACAATTTTAGTCTAAGAGATATGCAACAATATGTCAAGATAAAATTTTTTTATTAAGGTTTTTTAATTACAATCGAATTTAGTTTTAGATGCTTAAACTGGATTTGAATTTTTTTTTTCAAATAAAATTTTAGTTTCCAAGATATGCATGGACATGTCAAGATAAAAAATTTTTTATTGAGGTTTTTTAAATACACTTTTAGTCTAAGAGATGGTTTCATTCAATTTTCTCTGCTCACAATAAACAGATCTCTTTGAAATTTTTAATTTTATTAGTTTGAAGTTAGCCAAAGATTCTGTGAAAATTTCAAGGAAATCTGTCTGTTGTGAGTAGAGAAAATGAAACCACCATACTAAATATATGATAAAATGATGGTTTGGTTCATGTAATAGCTTTGGTTTTATTCAATTTTCTCTGCTCACAATAAACAGATCTCTTTGAAATTTTTAATTATATTAGTTTGAAGTTAGCCAAAGATTCTGTGAAAATTTCAAGGAAATCTGTCTCTTGTGAGTAGAGATAATTAAACCAAAGCAATACTAAAATGATGATAAAATGATGGTTTGATTTATGTAATGGCTTTGGTTTTATTCAATTTTCTCTTCTCACAACAAACAGATCTCTTTAAAAATTTTAATTATATTAGTTTGAAGTAAGCCAAAGATTCTGTGAAAATTTCAAGGGAATCTGTTTATTGTGAGTAGAGAAAATTAAACCAAAGCAATACTAAAATGATGGTTTTTTCAAGGAAATCTGTCTCTTGTGAGTAGAGATAATTAAACCAAAGCAATACTAAAATGATGATAAAATGATGGTTTGATTTATGTAATGGCTTTGGTTTTATTCAATTTTCTCTTCTCACAACAAACAGATCTCTTTAAAAATTTTAATTATATTAGTTTGAAGTAAGCCAAAGATTCTGTGAAAATTTCAAGGGAATCTGTTTGTTGTGAGTAGAGAAAATTAAACCAAAGCAATACTAAAATGATGGTTTGATTTATGTAATGGCTTTGGTTTTATTAGTCTAAGAGATATGCATGAATATGTCAAGATAAAAATTTTTTATTAAAGTTTTTTAAATACAATCGAATTTAGTTTTAAATGCTTAAACTGGATTTGAATTTTTTTTTTCAAATAAAATTTTATTTTCAAAGATATGCATGGATATGTCAAGATAAAATTTTTTTTATTGAGGTTTTTTAAATACAATTTTAGTCTAAGAGATATGCAACAATATGTCAAGATAAAAATTTTTTATTAAGGTTTTTTAATTACAATCGAATTTAGTTTTAGATGCTTAAACTGGATTTGAATTTTTTTTTTCAAATAAAATTTTAGTTTCCAAGATATGCATGGACATGTCAAGATAAAAATTTTTTTATTGAGGTTTTTTAAATACACTTTTAGTCTAAGAGATGGTTTCATTCAATTTTCTCTGCTCACAATAAACAGATCTCTTTGAAATTTTTAATTTTATTAGTTTGAAGTTAGCCAAAGATTCTGTGAAAATTTCAAGGAAATCTGTCTGTTGAGTAGAGAAAATGAAACCACCATACTAAATATATGATAAAATGATGGTTTGGTTCATGTAATAGCTTTGGTTTTATTCAATTTTCTCTGCTCACAATAAACAGATCTCTTTGAAATTTTTAATTATATTAGTTTGAAGTTAGCCAAAGATTCTGTGAAAATTTCAAGGAAATCTGTCTCTTGTGAGTAGAGATAATTAAACCAAAGCAATACTAAAATGATGATAAAATGATGGTTTGATTTATGTAATGGCTTTGGTTTTATTCAATTTTCTCTTCTCACAACAAACAGATCTCTTTAAAATTTTTAATTATATTAGTTTGAAGTAAGCCAAAGATTCTGTGAAAATTTCAAGGGAATCTGTTTGTTGTGAGTAGAGAAAATTAAACCAAAGCAATACTAAAATGATGGTTTGATTTATGTAATGGCTTTGGTTTTATTAGTCTAAGAGATATGCATGAATATGTCAAGATAAAAATGTTTTATTAAAGTTTTTTAAATACAATCGAATTTAGTTTTAAATGCTTAAACTGGATTTGAATTTTTTTTTTCAAATAAAATTTTATTTTCAAAGATATGCATGGATATGTCAAGATAAAATTTTTTTTATTGAGGTTTTTTAAATACAATTTTAGTCTAAGAGATATGCAACAATATGTCAAGATAAAAATTTTTTATTAAGGTTTTTTAATTACAATCGAATTTAGTTTTAGATGCTTAAACTGGATTTGAATTTTTTTTTTCAAATAAAATTTTAGTTTCCAAGATATGCATGGACATGTCAAGATAAAAATTTTTTTATTGAGGTTTTTTAAATACACTTTTAGTCTAAGAGATGGTTTCATTCAATTTTCTCTGCTCACAATAAACAGATCTCTTTGAAATTTTTAATTTTATTAGTTTGAAGTTAGCCAAAGATTCTGTGAAAATTTCAAGGAAATCTGTCTGTTGTGAGTAGAGAAAATGAAACCACCATACTAAATATATGATAAAATGATGGTTTGGTTCATGTAATAGCTTTGGTTTTATTCAATTTTCTCTGCTCACAATAAACAGATCTCTTTGAAATTTTTAATTATATTAGTTTGAAGTTAGCCAAAGATTCTGTGAAAATTTCAAGGAAATCTGTCTCTTGTGAGTAGAGATAATTAAACCAAAGCAATACTAAAATGATGATAAAATGATGGTTTGATTTATGTAATGGCTTTGGTTTTATTCAATTTTCTCTTCTCACAACAAACAGATCTCTTTAAAAATTTTAATTATATTAGTTTGAAGTAAGCCAAAGATTCTGTGAAAATTTCAAGGGAATCTGTTTATTGTGAGTAGAGAAAATTAAACCAAAGCAATACTAAAATGATGGTTTGATTTATGTAATGGCTTTGGTTTTATTAGTCTAAGAGATATGCATGAATATGTCAAGATAAAAATTTTTTATTAAAGTTTTTTAAATACAATCGAATTTAGTTTTAAATGCTTAAACTGGATTTGAATTTTTTTTTTCAAATAAAATTTTATTTTCAAAGATATGCATGGATATGTCAAGATAAAATTTTTTTTATAGAGGTTTTTTAAATACAATTTTAGTCTAAGAGATATGCAACAATATGTCAAGATAAAAATTTTTTATTAAGGTTTTTTAATTACAATCGAATTTAGTTTTAGATGCTTAAACTGGATTTGAATTTTTTTTTTCAAATAAAATTTTAGTTTCCAAGATATGCATGGATATGTCAAGATAAAAATTTTTTTATTGAGGTTTTTTAAATACACTTTTAGTCTAAGAGATGGTTTCATTCAATTTTCTCTGCTCACAATAAACAGATCTCTTTGAAATTTTTAATTTTATTAGTTTGAACTTAGCCAAAGATTCTGTGAAAATTTCAAGGAAATCTGTCTGTTGTGAGTAGAGAAAATGAAACCACCATACTAAATATATGATAAAATGATGGTTTGGTTCATGTAATAGCTTTGGTTTTATTCAATTTTCTCTGCTCACAATAAACAGATCTCTTTGAAATTTTTAATTATATTAGTTTGAAGTTAGCCAAAGATTCTGTGAAAATTTCAAGGAAATCTGTCTCTTGTGAGTAGAGAAAATTAAACCAAAGCAATACTAAAATGATGATAAAATGATGGTTTGATTTATGTAATGGCTTTGGTTTTATTCAATTTTCTCTCCTCACAACAGACAGATCTCTTTAAAAATTTTAATTATATTAGTTTGAAGTTAGCCAAAGATTCTGTGAAAATTTCAAGGAAATCTGTCTGTTGTGAGTAGAGAAAATGAAACAACCATACTAAATATATGATAAAATGATGGTTTGATTTATGTAATAGCTTTGGTTTCATTAAATTTTCTCTGCTCACAATAGACAGATCTCTTTAAAATTTTTAATTATATTAGTTTGAAGTTAGCCAAAGATTCTGTGAAAATTTCAAGGAAATCTGTTTCTTGTGAGTAGAGAAAATTAAACCAAAGCAATACTAAAATGATGATAAAATGATTGTTTGATTTATGTAATGGCTTTGGTTTCATTCAATTTTCTCTGCTCACAATAGACAGATCTCTTTGAAATTTTTAATTATATTAGTTTGAAGTTAGCCAAAGATTCTGTGAAAATTTCAAGGAAATCTGTCTCTTGTGAGTAGAGAAAATTAAACCAAAGCAATACTAAAATGATGATAAAATGATGGTTTGATTTATGTAATAGCTTTGGTTTCATTAAATTTTCTCTGCTCACAATAGACAGATCTCTTTAAAATTTTTAATTATATTAGTTTGAAGTTAGCCAAAGATTCTGTTAAAATTTCAAGGAAATCTGTTTCTTGTGAGTAGAGAAAATTAAACCAAAGCAATACTAAAATGATGATAAAATGATGGTTTGATTTATGTAATGGCTTTGGTTTTATTCAATTTTCTCTCCTCACAACAGACAGATCTCTTTAAAATTTTTAATTATATTAGTTTGAAGTTAGCCAAAGATTCTGTGAAAATTTCAAGGAAATCTGTCTGTTGTGAGTAGAGAAAATGAAACAACCATACTAAATATATGATAAAATGATGGTTTGATTTATGTAATAGCTTTGGTTTCATTAAATTTTCTCTGCTCACAATAGACAGATCTCTTTGAAATTTTTAATTATATTAGTTTGAAGTTAGCCAAAGATTCTGTGAAAATTTCAACGAAATCTGTCTTTTGTGAGTAGAGAAAATTAAACCAAAGCAATACTAAAATGATGATAAAATGATTGTTTGATTTATGTAATGGCTTTGGTTTCATTCAATTTTCTCTGCTCACAATAGACAGATCTCTTTGAAATTTTTAATTATATTAGTTTGAAGTTAGCCAAAGATTCTGTGAAAATTTCAAGGAAATCTGTCTCTTGTGAGTAGAGAAAATTAAACCAAAGCAATACTAAAATGATGATAAAATGATGGTTTGATTTATGTAATGGCTTTGGTTTTATTCAATTTTCTCTCTTCACAACAGACAGATCTCTTTAAAATTTTTAATTATATTAGTTTGAAGTTAGCCAAAGATTATGTGAAAATTTTAAGGAAATCTGTCTGTTGTGAGTAGAGAAAATGAAACCACCATACTAAATATATGATAAAATGATGGTTTGATTTATGTAATAGCTTTGGTTTCATTCAATTTTCTCTGCTCACAATAGACAGATCTCTTTGAAATTTTTAATTATATTAGTTTGAAGTTAGCCAAAGATTCTGTGAAAATTTCAAGGAAATCTGTCTCTTGTGAGTAGAGATAATTAAACCAAAGCAATACTAAAATGATGATAAAATGATGGTTTGATTTATGTAATGGCTTTGGTTTTATTCAATTTTCTCTTCTCACAACAAACAGATCTCTTTAAAAATTTTAATTATATTAGTTTGAAGTAAGCCAAAGATTCTGTGAAAATTTCAAGGGAATCTGTTTGTTGTGAGTAGAGAAAATTAAACCAAAGCAATACTAAAATGATGGTTTGATTTATGTAATGGCTTTGGTTTTATTAGTCTAAGAGATATGCATGAATATGTCAAGATAAAAATTTTTTATTAAAGTTTTTTAAATACAATCGAATTTAGTTTTAAATGCTTAAACTGGATTTGAATTTTTTTTTTCAAATAAAATTTTATTTTCAAAGATATGCATGGATATGTCAAGATAAAATTTTTTTTATTGAGGTTTTTTAAATACAATTTTAGTCTAAGAGATATGCAACAATATGTCAAGATAAAAATTTTTTATTAAGGTTTTTTAATTACAATCGAATTTAGTTTTAGATGCTTAAACTGGATTTGAATTTTTTTTTTCAAATAAAATTTTAGTTTCCAAGATATGCATGGATATGTCAAGATAAAAATTTTTTTATTGAGGTTTTTTAAATACACTTTTAGTCTAAGAGATGGTTTCATTCAATTTTCTCTGCTCACAATAAACAGATCTCTTTGAAATTTTTAATTTTATTAGTTTGAAGTTAGCCAAAGATTCTGTGAAAATTTCAAGGAAATCTGTCTGTTGTGAGTAGAGAAAATGAAACCACCATACTAAATATATGATAAAATGATGGTTTGGTTCATGTAATAGCTTTGGTTTTATTCAATTTTCTCTGCTCACAATAAACAGATCTCTTTGAAATTTTTAATTATATTAGTTTGAAGTTAGCCAAAGATTCTGTGAAAATTTCAAGGAAATCTGTTTCTTGTGAGTAGAGAAAATTAAACCAAAGCAATACTAAAATGATGATAAAATGATGGTTTGATTTATGTAATGGCTTTGGTTTTATTCAATTTTCTCTCCTCACAACAGACAGATCTCTTTAAAATTTTTAATTATATTAGTTTGAAGTTAGCCAAAGATTCTGTGAAAATTTCAAGGAAATCTGTCTGTTGTGAGTAGAGAAAATGAAACAACCATACTAAATATATGATAAAATGATGGTTTGATTTATGTAATAGCTTTGGTTTCATTAAATTTTCTCTGCTCACAATAGACAGATCTCTTTGAAATTTTTAATTATATTAGTTTGAAGTTAGCCAAAGATTCTGTGAAAATTTCAACGAAATCTGTCTTTTGTGAGTAGAGAAAATTAAACCAAAGCAATACTAAAATGATGATAAAATGATTGTTTGATTTATGTAATGGCTTTGGTTTCATTCAATTTTCTCTGCTCACAATAGACAGATCTCTTTGAAATTTTTAATTATATTAGTTTGAAGTTAGCCAAAGATTCTGTGAAAATTTCAAGGAAATCTGTCTCTTGTGAGTAGAGAAAATTAAACCAAAGCAATACTAAAATGATGATAAAATGATGGTTTGATTTATGTAATGGCTTTGGTTTTATTCAATTTTCTCTCCTCAAAACAGACAGATCTCTTTAAAAATTTTAATTATATTAGTTTGAAGTTAGCCAAAGATTATGTGAAAATTTTAAGGAAATCTGTCTGTTGTGAGTAGAGAAAATGAAACCACCATACTAAATATATGATAAAATGATGGTTTGATTTATGTAATAGCTTTGGTTTCATTCAATTTTCTCTGCTCACAATAGACAGATCTCTTTGAAATTTTTAATTATATTAGTTTGAAGTTAGCCAAAGATTCTGTGAAAACTTCAAGGAAATCTGTCTCTTGTGAGTAGAGATAATTAAACCAAAGCAATACTAAAATGATGATAAAATGATGGTTTGATTTATGTAATGGCTTTGGTTTTATTCAATTTTCTCTTCTCACAACAAACAGATCTCTTTAAAAATTTTAATTATATTAGTTTGAAGTAAGCCAAAGATTCTGTGAAAATTTCAAGGGAATCTGTTTGTTGTGAGTAGAGAAAATTAAACCAAAGCAATACTAAAATGATGGTTTGATTTATGTAATGGCTTTGGTTTTATTAGTCTAAGAGATATGCATGAATATGTCAAGATAAAAATTTTTTATTAAAGTTTTTTAAATACAATCGAATTTAGTTTTAAATGCTTATACTGGATTTGAATTTTTTTTTTCAAATAAAATTTTATTTTCAAAGATATGCATGGATATGTCAAGATAAAATTTTTTTTATTGAGGTTTTTTAAATACAATTTTAGTCTAAGAGATATGCAACAATATGTCAAGATAAAAATTTTTTATTAAGGTTTTTTAATTACAATCGAATTTAGTTTTAGATGCTTAAACTGGATTTGAATTTTTTTTTTCAAATAAAATTTTAGTTTCCAAGATATGCATGGACATGTCAAGATAAAAATTTTTTTATTGAGGTTTTTTAAATACACTTTTAGTCTAAGAGATGGTTTCATTCAATTTTCTCTGCTCACAATAAACAGATCTCTTTGAAATTTTTAATTTTATTAGTTTGAAGTTAGCCAAAGATTCTGTGAAAATTTCAAGGAAATCTGTCTGTTGTGAGTAGAGAAAATGAAACCACCATACTAAATATATGATAAAATGATGGTTTGGTTCATGTAATAGCTTTGGTTTTATTCAATTTTCTCTGCTCACAATAAACAGATCTCTTTGAAATTTTTAATTATATTAGTTTGAAGTTAGCCAAAGATTCTGTGAAAATTTCAAGGAAATCTGTCTCTTGTGAGTAGAGATAATTAAACCAAAGCAATACTAAAATGATGATAAAATGATGGTTTGATTTATGTAATGGCTTTGGTTTTATTCAATTTTCTCTTCTCACAACAAACAGATCTCTTTAAAAATTTTAATTATATTAGTTTGAAGTAAGCCAAAGATTCTGTGAAAATTTCAAGGGAATCTGTTTGTTGTGAGTAGAGAAAATTAAACCAAAGCAATACTAAAATGATGGTTTGATTTATGTAATGGCTTTGGTTTTATTAGTCTAAGAGATATGCATGAATATGTCAAGATAAAAATGTTTTATTAAAGTTTTTTAAATACAATCGAATTTAGTTTTAAATGCTTAAACTGGATTTGAATTTTTTTTTTCAAATAAAATTTTATTTTCAAAGATATGCATGGATATGTCAAGATAAAATTTTTTTTATTGAGGTTTTTTAAATACAATTTTAGTCTAAGAGATATGCAACAATATGTCAAGATAAAATTTTTTTATTAAGGTTTTTTAATTACAATCGAATTTAGTTTTAGATGCTTAAACTGGATTTGAATTTTTTTTTTCAAATAAAATTTTAGTTTCCAAGATATGCATGGACATGTCAAGATAAAAATTTTTTTATTGAGGTTTTTTAAATACACTTTTAGTCTAAGAGATGGTTTCATTCAATTTTCTCTGCTCACAATAAACAGATCTCTTTGAAATTTTTAATTTTATTAGTTTGAAGTTAGCCAAAGATTCTGTGAAAATTTCAAGGAAATCTGTCTGTTGTGAGTAGAGAAAATGAAACCACCATACTAAATATATGATAAAATGATGGTTTGGTTCATGTAATAGCTTTGGTTTTATTCAATTTTCTCTGCTCACAATAAACAGATCTCTTTGAAATTTTTAATTATATTAGTTTGAAGTTAGCCAAAGATTCTGTGAAAATTTCAAGGAAATCTGTCTCTTGTGAGTAGAGATAATTAAACCAAAGCAATACTAAAATGATGATAAAATGATGGTTTGATTTATGTAATGGCTTTGGTTTTATTCAATTTTCTCTTCTCACAACAAACAGATCTCTTTAAAAATTTTAATTATATTAGTTTGAAGTAAGCCAAAGATTCTGTGAAAATTTCAAGGGAATCTGTTTATTGTGAGTAGAGAAAATTAAACCAAAGCAATACTAAAATGATGGTTTTTTCAAGGAAATCTGTCTCTTGTGAGTAGAGATAATTAAACCAAAGCAATACTAAAATGATGATAAAATGATGGTTTGATTTATGTAATGGCTTTGGTTTTATTCAATTTTCTCTTCTCACAACAAACAGATCTCTTTAAAAATTTTAATTATATTAGTTTGAAGTAAGCCAAAGATTCTGTGAAAATTTCAAGGGAATCTGTTTGTTGTGAGTAGAGAAAATTAAACCAAAGCAATACTAAAATGATGGTTTGATTTATGTAATGGCTTTGGTTTTATTAGTCTAAGAGATATGCATGAATATGTCAAGATAAAAATTTTTTATTAAAGTTTTTTAAATACAATCGAATTTAGTTTTAAATGCTTAAACTGGATTTGAATTTTTTTTTTCAAATAAAATTTTATTTTCAAAGATATGCATGGATATGTCAAGATAAAATTTTTTTTATTGAGGTTTTTTAAATACAATTTTAGTCTAAGAGATATGCAACAATATGTCAAGATAAAAATTTTTTATTAAGGTTTTTTAATTACAATCGAATTTAGTTTTAGATGCTTAAACTGGATTTGAATTTTTTTTTTCAAATAAAATTTTAGTTTCCAAGATATGCATGGACATGTCAAGATAAAAATTTTTTTATTGAGGTTTTTTAAATACACTTTTAGTCTAAGAGATGGTTTCATTCAATTTTCTCTGCTCACAATAAACAGATCTCTTTGAAATTTTTAATTTTATTAGTTTGAAGTTAGCCAAAGATTCTGTGAAAATTTCAAGGAAATCTGTCTGTTGAGTAGAGAAAATGAAACCACCATACTAAATATATGATAAAATGATGGTTTGGTTCATGTAATAGCTTTGGTTTTATTCAATTTTCTCTGCTCACAATAAACAGATCTCTTTGAAATTTTTAATTATATTAGTTTGAAGTTAGCCAAAGATTCTGTGAAAATTTCAAGGAAATCTGTCTCTTGTGAGTAGAGATAATTAAACCAAAGCAATACTAAAATGATGATAAAATGATGGTTTGATTTATGTAATGGCTTTGGTTTTATTCAATTTTCTCTTCTCACAACAAACAGATCTCTTTAAAAATTTTAATTATATTAGTTTGAAGTAAGCCAAAGATTCTGTGAAAATTTCAAGGGAATCTGTTTGTTGTGAGTAGAGAAAATTAAACCAAAGCAATACTAAAATGATGGTTTGATTTATGTAATGGCTTTGGTTTTATTAGTCTAAGAGATATGCATGAATATGTCAAGATAAAAATGTTTTATTAAAGTTTTTTAAATACAATCGAATTTAGTTTTAAATGCTTAAACTGGATTTGAATTTTTTTTTTCAAATAAAATTTTATTTTCAAAGATATGCATGGATATGTCAAGATAAAATTTTTTTTATTGAGGTTTTTTAAATACAATTTTAGTCTAAGAGATATGCAACAATATGTCAAGATAAAAATTTTTTATTAAGGTTTTTTAATTACAATCGAATTTAGTTTTAGATGCTTAAACTGGATTTGAATTTTTTTTTTCAAATAAAATTTTAGTTTCCAAGATATGCATGGACATGTCAAGATAAAAATTTTTTTATTGAGGTTTTTTAAATACACTTTTAGTCTAAGAGATGGTTTCATTCAATTTTCTCTGCTCACAATAAACAGATCTCTTTGAAATTTTTAATTTTATTAGTTTGAAGTTAGCCAAAGATTCTGTGAAAATTTCAAGGAAATCTGTCTGTTGTGAGTAGAGAAAATGAAACCACCATACTAAATATATGATAAAATGATGGTTTGGTTCATGTAATAGCTTTGGTTTTATTCAATTTTCTCTGCTCACAATAAACAGATCTCTTTGAAATTTTTAATTATATTAGTTTGAAGTTAGCCAAAGATTCTGTGAAAATTTCAAGGAAATCTGTCTCTTGTGAGTAGAGATAATTAAACCAAAGCAATACTAAAATGATGATAAAATGATGGTTTGATTTATGTAATGGCTTTGGTTTTATTCAATTTTCTCTTCTCACAACAAACAGATCTCTTTAAAAATTTTAATTATATTAGTTTGAAGTAAGCCAAAGATTCTGTGAAAATTTCAAGGGAATCTGTTTATTGTGAGTAGAGAAAATTAAACCAAAGCAATACTAAAATGATGGTTTGATTTATGTAATGGCTTTGGTTTTATTAGTCTAAGAGATATGCATGAATATGTCAAGATAAAAATTTTTTATTAAAGTTTTTTAAATACAATCGAATTTAGTTTTAAATGCTTAAACTGGATTTGAATTTTTTTTTTCAAATAAAATTTTATTTTCAAAGATATGCATGGATATGTCAAGATAAAATTTTTTTTATAGAGGTTTTTTAAATACAATTTTAGTCTAAGAGATATGCAACAATATGTCAAGATAAAAATTTTTTATTAAGGTTTTTTAATTACAATCGAATTTAGTTTTAGATGCTTAAACTGGATTTGAATTTTTTTTTTCAAATAAAATTTTAGTTTCCAAGATATGCATGGATATGTCAAGATAAAAATTTTTTTATTGAGGTTTTTTAAATACACTTTTAGTCTAAGAGATGGTTTCATTCAATTTTCTCTGCTCACAATAAACAGATCTCTTTGAAATTTTTAATTTTATTAGTTTGAACTTAGCCAAAGATTCTGTGAAAATTTCAAGGAAATCTGTCTGTTGTGAGTAGAGAAAATGAAACCACCATACTAAATATATGATAAAATGATGGTTTGGTTCATGTAATAGCTTTGGTTTTATTCAATTTTCTCTGCTCACAATAAACAGATCTCTTTGAAATTTTTAATTATATTAGTTTGAAGTTAGCCAAAGATTCTGTGAAAATTTCAAGGAAATCTGTTTCTTGTGAGTAGAGAAAATTAAACCAAAGCAATACTAAAATGATGATAAAATGATGGTTTGATTTATGTAATGGCTTTGGTTTTATTCAATTTTCTCTCCTCACAACAGACAGATCTCTTTAAAAATTTTAATTATATTAGTTTGAAGTTAGCCAAAGATTCTGTGAAAATTTCAAGGAAATCTGTCTGTTGTGAGTAGAGAAAATGAAACAACCATACTAAATATATGATAAAATGATGGTTTGATTTATGTAATAGCTTTGGTTTCATTAAATTTTCTCTGCTCACAATAGACAGATCTCTTTAAAATTTTTAATTATATTAGTTTGAAGTTAGCCAAAGATTCTGTGAAAATTTCAAGGAAATCTGTTTCTTGTGAGTAGAGAAAATTAAACCAAAGCAATACTAAAATGATGATAAAATGATGGTTTGATTTATGTAATGGCTTTGGTTTTATTCAATTTTCTCTCCTCACAACAGACAGATCTCTTTAAAATTTTTAATTACATTAGTTTGAAGTTAGCCAAAGATTCTGTGAAAATTTCAAGGAAAACTGTCTGTTGTGAGTAGAGAAAATGAAACAACCATACTAAATATATGATAAAATGATGGTTTGATTTATGTAATAGCTTTGGTTTCATTAAATTTTCTCTGCTCACAATAGACAGATCTCTTTGAAATTTTTAATTATATTAGTTTGAAGTTAGCCAAAGATTCTGTGAAAATTTCAAGGAAATCTGTCTTTTGTGAGTAGAGAAAATTAAACCAAAGCAATACTAAAATGATGATAAAATGATTGTTTGATTTATGTAATGGCTTTGGTTTCATTCAATTTTCTCTGCTCACAATAGACAGATCTCTTTGAAATTTTTAATTATATTAGTTTGAAGTTAGCCAAAGATTCTGTGAAAATTTCAAGGAAATCTGTCTCTTGTGAGTAGAGAAAATTAAACCAAAGCAATACTAAAATGATGATAAAATGATGGTTTGATTTATGTAATGGCTTTGGTTTTATTCAATTTTCTCTCCTCACAACAGACAGATCTCTTTAAAATTTTTAATTATATTAGTTTGAAGTTAGCCAAAGATTATGTGAAAATTTTAAGGAAATCTGTCTGTTGTGAGTAGAGAAAATGAAACCACCATACTAAATATATGATAAAATGATGGTTTGATTTATGTAATAGCTTTGGTTTCATTCAATTTTCTCTGCTCACAATAGACAGATCTCTTTAAAAATTTTAATTATATTAGTTTGAAGTTAGCCAAAGATTCTGTGAAAATTTCAAGGAAATCTGTCTTTTGTGAGTAGAGAAAATTAAACCAAAGCAATACTAAAATGATGATAAAATGATTGTTTGATTTATGTAATGGCTTTGGTTTCATTCAATTTTCTCTGCTCACAATAGACAGATCTCTTTGAAATTTTTAATTATATTAGTTTGAAGTTAGCCAAAGATTCTGTGAAAATTTCAAGGGAATCTGTTTGTTGTGAGTAGAGAAAATTAAACCAAAGCAATACTAAAATGATGGTTTGATTTATGTAATGGCTTTGGTTTTATTAGTCTAAGAGATATGCATGAATATGTCAAGATAAAAATTTTTTATTAAAGTTTTTTAAATACAATCGAATTTAGTTTTAAATGCTTAAACTGGATTTGAATTTTTTTTTTCAAATAAAATTTTATTTTCAAAGATATGCATGGATATGTCAAGACAAAATTTTTTTTATTGAGGTTTTTTAAATACAATTTTAGTCTAAGAGATATGCAACAATATGTCAAGATAAAAATTTTTTATTAAAGTTTTTTAATTACAATCGAATTTAGTTTTAGATGCTTAAACTGGATTTGAATTTTTTTTTTCAAATAAAATTTTAGTTTCCAAGATATGCATGGATATGTCAAGATAAAAATTTTTTTATTGAGGTTTTTTAAATACACTTTTAGTCTAAGAGATGGTTTCATTCAATTTTCTCTGCTCACAATAAACAGATCTCTTTGAAATTTTTAATTTTATTAGTTTGAAGTTAGCCAAAGATTCTGTGAAAATTTCAAGGAAATCTGTCTGTTGTGAGTAGAGAAAATGAAACCACCATACTAAATATATGATAAAATGATGGTTTGGTTCATGTAATAGCTTTGGTTTTATTCAATTTTCTCTGCTCACAATAAACAGATCTCTTTGAAATTTTTAATTATATTAGTTTGAAGTTAGCCAAAGATTCTGTGAAAATTTCAAGGAAATCTGTCTCTTGTGAGTAGAGAAAATTAAACCAAAGCAATACTAAAATGATCATAAAATGATGGTTTGATTTATGTAATGGCTTTGGTTTTATTCAATTTTCTCTCCTCACAACAGACAGATCTCTTTAAAAATTTTAATTATATTAGTTTGAAGTTAGCCAAAGATTCTGTGAAAATTTCAAGGAAATCTGTCTGTTGTGAGTAGAGAAAATGAAACAACCATACTAAATATATGATAAAATGATGGTTTGATTTATGTAATAGCTTTGGTTTCATTAAATTTTCTCTGCTCACAATAGACAGATCTCTTTAAAATTTTTAATTATATTAGTTTGAAGTTAGCCAAAGATTCTGTGAAAATTTCAAGGAAATCTCTTTCTTGTGAGTAGAGAAAATTAAACCAAAGCAATACTAAAATGATGATAAAATGATGGTTTGATTTATGTAATGGCTTTGGTTTTATTCAATTTTCTCTTCTCACAACAAACAGATCTCTTTAAAAATTTTAATTATATTAGTTTGAAGTAAGCCAAAGATTCTGTGAAAATTTCAAGGGAATCTGTTTGTTGTGAGTAGAGAAAATTAAACCAAAGCAATACTAAAATGATGGTTTGATTTATGTAATGGCTTTGGTTTTATTAGTCTAAGAGATATGCAACAATATGTCAAGATAAAAATTTTTTATTAAGGTTTTTTAATTACAATCGAATTTAGTTTTAGGTGCTTAAACTGGATTTGAATTTTTTTTTTCAAATAAAATTTTAGTTTCCAAGATATGCATGGATATGTCAAGATAAAAATTTTTTTATTGAGGTTTTTTAAATACACTTTTAGTCTAAGAGATGGTTTCATTCAATTTTCTCTGCTCACAATAAACAGATCTCTTTGAAATTTTTAATTTTATTAGTTTGAAGTTAGCCAAAGATTCTGTGAAAATTTCAAGGAAATCTGTCTCTTGTGAGTAGAGATAATTAAACCAAAGCAATACTAAAATGATGATAAAATGATGGTTTGATTTATGTAATGGCTTTGGTTTTATTCAATTTTCTCTTCTCACAACAAACAGATCTCTTTAAAAATTTTAATTATATTAGTTTGAAGTAAGCCAAAGATTCTGTGAAAATTTCAAGGGAATCTGTTTGTTGTGAGTAGAGAAAATTAAACCAAAGCAATACTAAAATGATGGTTTGATTTATGTAATGGCTTTGGTTTTATTAGTCTAAGAGATATGCATGAATATGTCAAGATAAAAATTTTTTATTAAAGTTTTTTAAATACAATCGAATTTAGTTTTAAATGCTTAAACTGGATTTGAATTTTTTTTTTCAAATAAAATTTTATTTTCAAAGATATGCATGGATATGTCAAGATAAAATTTTTTTTATTGAGGTTTTTTAAATACAATTTTAGTCTAAGAGATATGCAACAATATGTCAAGATAAAAATTTTTTATTAAGGTTTTTTAATTACAATCGAATTTAGTTTTAGATGCTTAAACTGGATTTGAATTTTTTTTTTCAAATAAAATTTTAGTTTCCAAGATATGCATGGACATGTCAAGATAAAAATTTTTTTATTGAGGTTTTTTAAATACACTTTTAGTCTAAGAGATGGTTTCATTCAATTTTCTCTGCTCACAATAAACAGATCTCTTTGAAATTTTTAATTTTATTAGTTTGAAGTTAGCCAAAGATTCTGTGAAAATTTCAAGGAAATCTGTCTGTTGTGAGTAGAGAAAATGAAACCACCATACTAAATATATGATAAAATGATGGTTTGGTTCATGTAATAGCTTTGGTTTTATTCAATTTTCTCTGCTCACAATAAACAGATCTCTTTGAAATTTTTAATTATATTAGTTTGAAGTTAGCCAAAGATTCTGTGAAAATTTCAAGGAAATCTGTCTCTTGTGAGTAGAGATAATTAAACCAAAGCAATACTAAAATGATGATAAAATGATGGTTTGATTTATGTAATGGCTTTGGTTTTATTCAATTTTCTCTTCTCACAACAAACAGATCTCTTTAAAAATTTTAATTATATTAGTTTGAAGTAAGCCAAAGATTCTGTGAAAATTTCAAGGGAATCTGTTTGTTGTGAGTAGAGAAAATTAAACCAAAGCAATACTAAAATGATGGTTTGATTTATGTAATGGCTTTGGTTTTATTAGTCTAAGAGATATGCATGAATATGTCAAGATAAAAAATTTTTTATTGAGGTTTTTTAAATACACTTTTAGTCTAAGAGATGGTTTCATTCAATTTTCTCTGCTCACAATAAACAGATCTCTTTGAAATTTTTAATTTTATTAGTTTGAAGTTAGCCAAAGATTCTGTGAAAATTTCAAGGAAATCTGTCTGTTGTGAGTAGAGAAAATGAAACCACCATACTAAATATATGATAAAATGATGGTTTGGTTCATGTAATAGCTTTGGTTTTATTCAATTTTCTCTGCTCACAATAAACAGATCTCTTTGAAATTTTTAATTATATTAGTTTGAAGTTAGCCAAAGATTCTGTGAAAATTTCAAGGAAATCTGTCTCTTGTGAGTAGAGATAATTAAACCAAAGCAATACTAAAATGATGATAAAATGATGGTTTGATTTATGTAATGGCTTTGGTTTTATTCAATTTTCTCTTCTCACAACAAACAGATCTCTTTAAAAATTTTAATTATATTAGTTTGAAGTAAGCCAAAGATTCTGTGAAAATTTCAAGGGAATCTGTTTGTTGTGAGTAGAGAAAATTAAACCAAAGCAATACTAAAATGATGGTTTGATTTATGTAATGGCTTTGGTTTTATTAGTCTAAGAGATATGCATGAATATGTCAAGATAAAAATTTTTTATTAAAGTTTTTTAAATACAATCGAATTTAGTTTTAAATGCTTAAACTGGATTTGAATTTTTTTTTTCAAATAAAATTTTATTTTCAAAGATATGCATGGATATGTCAAGATAAAATTTTTTTTATTGAGGTTTTTTAAATACAATTTTAGTCTAAGAGATATGCAACAATATGTCAAGATAAAAATTTTTTATTAAGGTTTTTTAATTACAATCGAATTTAGTTTTAGATGCTTAAACTGGATTTGAATTTTTTTTTTCAAATAAAATTTTAGTTTCCAAGATATGCATGGATATGTCAAGATAAAAATTTTTTTATTGAGGTTTTTTAAATACACTTTTAGTCTAAGAGATGGTTTCATTCAATTTTCTCTGCTCACAATAAACAGATCTCTTTGAAATTTTTAATTTTATTAGTTTGAAGTTAGCCAAAGATTCTGTGAAAATTTCAAGGAAATCTGTCTGTTGTGAGTAGAGAAAATGAAACCACCATACTAAATATATGATAAAATGATGGTTTGGTTCATGTAATAGCTTTGGTTTTATTCAATTTTCTCTGCTCACAATAAACAGATCTCTTTGAAATTTTTAATTATATTAGTTTGAAGTTAGCCAAAGATTCTGTGAAAATTTCAAGGAAATCTGTCTCTTGTGAGTAGAGAAAATTAAACCAAAGCAATACTAAAATGATGATAAAATGATGGTTTGATTTATGTAATGGCTTTGGTTTTATTCAATTTTCTCTCCTCACAACAGACAGATCTCTTTAAAAATTTTAATTATATTAGTTTGAAGTTAGCCAAAGATTCTGTGAAAATTTCAAGGAAATCTGTCTTTTGTGAGTAGAGAAAATTAAACCAAAGCAATACTAAAATGATGATAAAATGATTGTTTGATTTATGTAATGGCTTTGGTTTCATTCAATTTTCTCTGCTCACAATAGACAGATCTCTTTGAAATTTTTAATTATATTAGTTTGAAGTTAGCCAAAGATTCTGTGAAAATTTCAAGGAAATCTGTCTCTTGTGAGTAGAGAAAATTAAACCAAAGCAATACTAAAATGATGATAAAATGATGGTTTGATTTATGTAATGGCTTTGGTTTTATTCAATTTTCTCTCCTCACAACAGACAGATCTCTTTAAAATTTTTAATTATATTAGTTTGAAGTTAGCCAAAGATTATGTGAAAATTTTAAGGAAATCTGTCTGTTGTGAGTAGAGAAAATGAAACCACCATACTAAATATATGATAAAATGATGGTTTGATTTATGTAATAGCTTTGGTTTCATTCAATTTTCTCTGCTCACAATAGACAGATCTCTTTGAAATTTTTAATTATATTAGTTTGAAGTTAGCCAAAGATTCTGTGAAAATTTCAAGGAAATCTGTCTCTTGTGAGTAGAGATAATTAAACCAAAGCAATACTAAAATGATGATAAAATGATGGTTTGATTTATGTAATGGCTTTGGTTTTATTCAATTTTCTCTTCTCACAACAAACAGATCTCTTTAAAAATTTTAATTATATTAGTTTGAAGTAAGCCAAAGATTCTGTGAAAATTTCAAGGGAATCTGTTTGTTGTGAGTAGAGAAAATTAAACCAAAGCAATACTAAAATGATGGTTTGATTTATGTAATGGCTTTGGTTTTATTAGTCTAAGAGATATGCATGAATATGTCAAGATAAAAATTTTTTATTAAAGTTTTTTAAATACAATCGAATTTAGTTTTAAATGCTTAAACTGGATTTGAATTTTTTTTTTCAAATAAAATTTTATTTTCAAAGATATGCATGGATATGTCAAGACAAAATTTTTTTTATTGAGGTTTTTTAAATACAATTTTAGTCTAAGAGATATGCAACAATATGTCAAGATAAAAATTTTTTATTAAGGTTTTTTAATTACAATCGAATTTAGTTTTAGATGCTTAAACTGGATTTGAATTTTTTTTTTCAAATAAAATTTTAGTTTCCAAGATATGCATGGATATGTCAAGATAAAAAATTTTTTATTGAGGTTTTTGAAATACACTTTTAGTCTAAGAGATGGTTTCATTCAATTTTCTCTGCTCACAATAAACAGATCTCTTTGAAATTTTTAATTTTATTAGTTTGAAGTTAGCCAAAGATTCTGTGAAAATTTCAAGGAAATCTGTCTGTTGTGAGTAAAGAAAATGAAACCACCATACTAAATATATGATAAAATGATGGTTTGGTTCATGTAATAGCTTTGGTTTTATTCAATTTTCTCTGCTCACAATAAACAGATCTCTTTGAAATTTTTAATTATATTAGTTTGAAGTTAGCCAAAGATTCTGTGAAAATTTCAAGGAAATCTGTCTCTTGTGAGTAGAGAAAATTAAACCAAAGCAATACTAAAATGATCATAAAATGATGGTTTGATTTATGTAATGGCTTTGGTTTTATTCAATTTTCTCTCCTCACAACAGACAGATCTCTTTAAAAATTTTAATTATATTAGTTTGAAGTTAGCCATAGATTCTGTGAAAATTTCAAGGAAATCTGTCTGTTGTGAGTAGAGAAAATGAAACAACCATACTAAATATATGATAAAATGATGGTTTGATTTATGTAATAGCTTTGGTTTCATTAAATTTTCTCTGCTCACAATAGACAGATCTCTTTAAAAATTTTTAATTATATTAGTTTGAAGTTAGCCAAAGATTCTGTGAAAATTTCAAGGAAATCTGTTTCTTGTGAGTAGAGAAAATTAAACCAAAGCAATACTAAAATGATGATAAAATGATGGTTTGATTTATGTAATGGCTTTGGTTTTATTCAATTTTCTCTCCTCACAACAGACAGATCTCTTTAAAATTTTTAATTATATTAGTTTGAAGTTAGCCAAAGATTCTGTGAAAATTTCAAGGAAATCTGTCTGTTGTGAGTAGAGAAAATGAAACAACCATACTAAATATATGATAAAATGATGGTTTGATTTATGTAATAGCTTTGGTTTCATTAAATTTTCTCTGCTCACAATAGACAGATCTCTTTGAAATTTTTAATTATATTAGTTTGAAGTTAGCCAAAGATTCTGTGAAAATTTCAAGGAAATCTGTCTTTTGTGAGTAGAGAAAATTAAACCAAAGCAATACTAAAATGATGATAAAATGATTGTTTGATTTATGTAATGGCTTTGGTTTCATTCAATTTTCTCTGCTCACAATAGACAGATCTCTTTGAAATTTTTAATTATATTAGTTTGAAGTTAGCCAAAGATTCTGTGAAAATTTCAAGGAAATCTGTCTCTTGTGAGTAGAGAAAATTAAACCAAAGCAATACTAAAATGATGATAAAATGATGGTTTGATTTATGTAATGGCTTTGGTTTTATTCAATTTTCTCTCCTCACAACAGACAGATCTCTTTAAAATTTTTAATTATATTAGTTTGAAGTTAGCCAAAGATTATGTGAAAATTTTAAGGAAATCTGTCTGTTGTGAGTAGAGAAAATGAAACCACCATACTAAATATATGATAAAATGATGGTTTGATTTATGTAATAGCTTTGGTTTCATTCAATTTTCTCTGCTCACAATAGACAGATCTCTTTGAAATTTTTAATTATATTAGTTTGAAGTTAGCCAAGGATTCTGTGAAAATTTCAAGGAAATCTGTCTCTTGTGAGTAGAGATAATTAAACCAAAGCAATACTAAAATGATGATAAAATGATGGTTTGATTTATGTAATGGCTTTGGTTTTATTCAATTTTCTCTTCTCACAACAAACAGATCTCTTTAAAAATTTTAATTATATTAGTTTGAAGTAAGCCAAAGATTCTGTGAAAATTTCAAGGGAATCTGTTTGTTGTGAGTAGAGAAAATTAAACCAAAGCAATACTAAAATGATGGTTTGATTTATGTAATGGCTTTGGTTTTATTAGTCTAAGAGATATGCATGAATATGTCAAGATAAAAATTTTTTATTAAAGTTTTTTAAATACAATCGAATTTAGTTTTAAATGCTTAAACTGGATTTGAATTTTTTTTTTCAAATAAAATTTTATTTTCAAAGATATGCATGGATATGTCAAGATAAAATTTTTTTTATTGAGGTTTTTTAAATACAATTTTAGTCTAAGAGATATGCAACAATATGTCAAGATAAAAATTTTTTATTAAGGTTTTTTAATTACAATCGAATTTAGTTTTAGATGCTTAAACTGGATTTGAATTTTTTTTTTCAAATAAAATTTTAGTTTCCAAGATATGCATGGATATGTCAAGATAAAAATTTTTTTATTGAGGTTTTTTAAATACACTTTTAGTCTAAGAGATGGTTTCATTCAATTTTCTCTGCTCACAATAAACAGATCTCTTTGAAATTTTTTATTATATTAGTTTGAAGTTAGCCAAAGATTCTGTGAAAATTTCAAGGAAATCTGTCTGTTGTGAGTAGAGAAAATGAAACCACCATACTAAATATATGATAAAATGATGGTTTGGTTCATGTAATAGCTTTGGTTTTATTCAATTTTCTCTGCTCACAATAAACAGATCTCTTTGAAATTTTTAATTATATTAGTTTGAAGTTAGCCAAAGATTCTGTGAAAATTTCAAGGAAATCTGTCTCTTGTGAGTAGAGAAAATTAAACCAAAGCAATACTAAAATGATGATAAAATGATGGTTTGATTTATGTAATGGCTTTGGTTTTATTCAATTTTCTCTCCTCACAACAGACAGATCTCTTTAAAAATTTTAATTATATTAGTTTGAAGTTAGCCAAAGATTCTGTGAAAATTTCAAGGGAATCTGTTTGTTGTGAGTAGAGAAAATTAAACCAAAGCAATACTAAAATGATGGTTTGATTTATGTAATGGCTTTGGTTAAATTAGTCTAAGAGATATGCATGAATATGTCAAGATAAAAATTTTTTATTAAAGTTTTTTAAATACAATCGAATTTAGTTTTAAATGCTTAAACTGGATTTGAATTTTTTTTTTCAAATAAAATTTTATTTTCAAAGATATGCATGGATATGTCAAGATAAAATTTTTTTTATTGAGGTTTTTTAAATACAATTTTAGTCTAAGAGATATGCAACAATATGTCAAGATAAAAATTTTTTATTAAGGTTTTTTAATTACAATCGAATTTAGTTTTAGATGCTTAAACTGGATTTGAATTTTTTTTTTCAAATAAAATTTTAGTTTCCAAGATATGCATGGATATGTCAAGATAAAAATTTTTTTATTGAGGTTTTTTAAATACAATTTTAGTCTAAGAGATATGCAACAATATGTCAAGATAAAAATTTTTTATTAATGTTTTTTAATTACAATCGAATTTAGTTTTAGATGCTTAAACTGGATTTGAATTTTTTTTTTCAAATAAAATTTTAGTTTCCAAGATATGCATGGATATGTCAAGATAAAAATTTTTTTATTGAGGTTTTTTAAATACACTTTTAGTCTAAGAGATGGTTTCATTCAATTTTCTCTGCTCACAATAAACAGATCTCTTTGAAATTTTTAATTTTATTAGTTTGAAGTTAGCCAAAGATTCTGTGAAAATTTCAAGGAAATCTGTCTCTTGTGAGTAGAGAAAATTAAACCAAAGCAATACTAAAATGATGATAAAATGATGGTTTGATTTATGTAATGGCTTTGGTTTTATTCAATTTTCTCTCCTCACAACAGACAGATCTCTTTAAAAATTTTAATTATATTAGCTTGAAGTTAGCCAAAGATTCTGTGAAAATTTCAAGGAAATCTGTTTCTTGTGAGTAGAGAAAATTAAACCAAAGCAATACTAAAATGATGATAAAATGATGGTTTGATTTATGTAATGGCTTTGGTTTTATTCAATTTTCTCTCCTCACAACAGACAGATCTCTTTAAAATTTTTAATTATATTAGTTTGAAGTTAGCCAAAGATTCTGTGAAAATTTCAAGGAAATCTGTCTGTTGTGAGTAGAGAAAATGAAACAACCATACTAAATATATGATAAAATGATGGTTTGATTTATGTAATAGCTTTGGTTTCATTAAATTTTCTCTGCTCACAATAGACAGATCTCTTTGAAATTTTTAATTATATTAGTTTGAAGTTAGCCAAAGATTCTGTGAAAATTTCAAGGAAATCTGTCTTTTGTGAGTAGAGAAAATTAAACCAAAGCAATACTAAAATGATGATAAAATGATGGTTTGATTTATGTAATGGCTTTGGTTTTATTCAATTTTCTCTCCTCACAACAGACAGATCTCTTTAAAATTTTTAATTATATTAGTTTGAAGTTAGCCAAAGATTCTTTGAAAATTTCAAGGAAATCTGTCTGTTGTGAGTAGAGAAAATGAAACAACCATACTAAATATATGATAAAATGATGGTTTGATTTATGTAATAGCTTTGGTTTCATTAAATTTTCTCTGCTCACAATAGACAGATCTCTTTGAAATTTTTAATTATATTAGTTTGAAGTTAGCCAAAGATTCTGTGAAAATTTCAAGGAAATCTGTCTTTTGTGAGTAGAGAAAATTAAACCAAAGCAATACTAAAATGATGATAAAATGATTGTTTGATTTATGTAATGGCTTTGGTTTCATTCAATTTTCTCTGCTCACAATAGACAGATCTCTTTGAAATTTTTAATTATATTAGTTTGAAGTTAGCCAAAGATTCTGTGAAAATTTCAAGGAAATCTGTTTTTTGTGAGTAGAGAAAATTAAACCAAAGCAATACTAAAATGATGATAAAATGATGGTTTGATTTATGTAATGGCTTTGGTTTTATTCAATTTTCTCTCCTCACAACAGACAGATCTCTTTAAAATTTTTAATTATATTAGTTTGAAGTTAGCCAAAGATTATGTGAAAATTTTAAGGAAATCTGTCTGTTGTGAGTAGAGAAAATGAAACCACCATACTAAATATATGATAAAATGATGGTTTGATTTATGTAATAGCTTTGGTTTCATTCAATTTTCTCTGCTCACAATAGACAGATCTCTTTGAAATTTTTAATTATATTAGTTTGAAGTTAGCCAAAGATTCTGTGAAAATTTCAAGGAAATCTGTCTCTTGTGAGTAGAGATAATTAAACCAAAGCAATACTAAAATGATGATAAAATGATGGTTTGATTTATGTAATGGCTTTGGTTTTATTCAATTTTCTCTTCTCACAACAAACAGATCTCTTTAAAAATTTTAATTATATTAGTTTGAAGTAAGCCAAAGATTCTGTGAAAATTTCAAGGGAATCTGTTTGTTGTGAGTAGAGAAAATTAAACCAAAGCAATACTAAAATGATGGTTTGATTTATGTAATGGCTTTGGTTTTATTAGTCTAAGAGATATGCATGAATATGTCAAGATAAAAATTTTTTATTAAAGTTTTTTAAATACAATCGAATTTAGTTTTAAATGCTTAAACTGGATTTGAATTTTTTTTTTCAAATAAAATTTTATTTTCAAAGATATGCATGGATATGTCAAGATAAAATTTTTTTTATTGAGGTTTTTTAAATACAATTTTAGTCTAAGAGATATGCAACAATATGTCAAGATAAAAATTTTTTATTAAGGTTTTTTAATTACAATCGAATTTAGTTTTAGATGCTTAAACTGGATTTGAATTTTTTTTTTCAAATAAAATTTTAGTTTCCAAGATATGCATGGATATGTCAAGATAAAAATTTTTTTATTGAGGTTTTTTAATTACACTTTTAGTCTAAGAGATGGTTTCATTCAATTTTCTCTGCTCACAATAAACAGATCTCTTTGAAATTTTTAATTTTTTTAGTTTGAAGTTAGCCAAAGATTCTGTGAAAATTTCAAGGAAATCTGTCTGTTGTGAGTAGAGAAAATGAAACCACCATACTAAATATATGATAAAATGATGGTTTGGTTCATGTAATAGCTTTGGTTTTATTCAATTTTCTCTGCTCACAATAAACAGATCTCTTTGAAATTTTTAATTATATTAGTTTGAAGTTAGCCAAAGATTCTGTGAAAATTTCAAGGAAATCTGTCTCTTGTGAGTAGAGAAAATTAAACCAAAGCAATACTAAAATGATGATAAAATGATGGTTTGATTTATGTAATGGCTTTGGTTTTATTCAATTTTCTCTCCTCACAACAGACAGATCTCTTTAAAAATTTTAATTATATTAGTTTGAAGTTAGCCAAAGATTCTGTAAAAATTTCAAGGAAATCTGTTTCTTGTGAGTAGAGAAAATTAAACCAAAGCAATACTAAAATGATGATAAAATGATGGTTTGATTTATGTAATGGCTTTGGTTTTATTCAATTTTCTCTCCTCACAACAGACAGATCTCTTTAAAATTTTTAATTATATTAGTTTGAAGTTAGCCAAAGATTCTGTGAAAATTTCAAGGAAATCTGTCTGTTGTGAGTAGAGAAAATGAAACAACCATACTAAATATATGATAAAATGATGGTTTGATTTATGTAATAGCTTTGGTTTCATTAAATTTTCTCTGCTCACAATAGACAGATCTCTTTGAAATTTTTAATTATATTAGTTTGAAGTTAGCCAAAGATTCTGTGAAAATTTCAAGGAAATCTGTCTTTTGTGAGTAGAGAAAATTAAACCAAAGCAATACTAAAATGATGATAAAATGATTGTTTGATTTATGTAATGGCTTTGGTTTCATTCAATTTTCTCTGCTCACAATAGACAGATCTCTTTGAAATTTTTAATTATATTAGTTTGAAGTTAGCCAAAGATTCTGTGAAAATTTCAAGGAAATCTGTCTCTTGTGAGTAGAGAAAATTAAACCAAAGCAATACTAAAATGATGATAAAATGATGGTTTGATTTATGTAATGGCTTTGGTTTTATTCAATTTTCTCTTCTCACATCAAACAGATCTCTTTAAAAATTTTAATTATATTAGTTTGAAGTTAGCCAAAGATTCTGTGAAAATTTCAAGGAAATCTGTCTGTTGTGAGTAGAGAAAATGAAACCACCATACTAAATATATGATAAAATGATGGTTTGGTTCATGTAATAGCTTTGGTTTTATTCAATTTTCTCTGCTCACAATAAACAGATCTCTTTGAAATTTTTAATTATATTAGTTTGAAGTTAGCCAAAGATTCTGTGAAAATTTCAAGGAAATCTGTCTCTTGTGAGTAGAGAAAATTAAACCAAAGCAATACTAAAATGATGATAAAATGATGGTTTGATTTATGTAATGGCTTTGGTTTTATTCAATTTTCTCTCCTCACAACAGACAGATCTCTTTAAAAATTTTAATTATATTAGTTTGAAGTTAGCCAAAGATTCTGTGAAAATTTCAAGGAAATCTGTTTCTTGTGAGTAGAGAAAATTAAACCAAAGCAATACTAAAATGATGATAAAATGATGGTTTGATTTATGTAATGGCTTTGGTTTTATTCAATTTTCTCTCCTCACAACAGACAGATCTCTTTAAAATTTTTAATTATATTAGTTTGAAGTTAGCCAAAGATTCTGTGAAAATTTCAAGGAAATCTGTCTGTTGTGAGTAGAGAAAATGAAACAACCATACTAAATATATGATAAAATGATGGTTTGATTTATGTAATAGCTTTGGTTTCATTAAATTTTCTCTGCTCACAATAGACAGATCTCTTTGAAATTTTTAGTTATATTAGTTTGAAGTTAGCCAAAGATTCTGTGAAAATTTCAAGGAAATCTGTCTTTTGTGAGTAGAGAAAATTAAACCAAAGCAATACTAAAATGATGATAAAATGATTGTTTGATTTATGTAATGGCTTTGGTTTCATTCAATTTTCTCTGCTCACAATAGACAGATCTCTTTGAAATTTTTAATTATATTAGTTTGAAGTTAGCCAAAGATTCTGTGAAAATTTCAAGGAAATCTGTCTCTTGTGAGTAGAGAAAATTAAACCAAAGCAATACTAAAATGATGATAAAATGATGGTTTGATTTATGTAATGGCTTTGGTTTTATTCAATTTTCTCTTCTCACAACAAACAGATCTCTTTAAAAATTTTAATTATATTAGTTTGAAGTTAGCCAAAGATTCTGTGAAAATTTCAAGGAAATCTGTCTCTTGTGAGTAGAGAAAATTAAACCAAAGCAATACTAAAATGATGATAAAATGATGGTTTGATTTATGTAATGGCTTTGGTTTTATTCAATTTTCTCTCCTCACAACAGACAGATCTCTTTAAAATTTTTAATTATATTAGTTTGAAGTTAGCCAAAGATTATGTGAAAATTTTAAGGAAATCTGTCTGTTGTGAGTAGAGAAAATGAAACCACCATACTAAATATATGATAAAATGATGGTTTGATTTATGTAATAGCTTTGGTTTCATTCAATTTTCTCTGCTCACAATGGACAGATCTCTTTGAAATTTTTAATTATATTAGTTTGAAGTTAGCCAAAGATTCTGTGAAAATTTCAAGGAAATCTGTCTCTTGTGAGTAGAGATAATTAAACCAAAGCAATACTAAAATGATGATAAAATGATGGTTTGATTTATGTAATGGCTTTGGTTTTATTCAATTTTCTCTTCTCACAACAAACAGATCTCTTTAAAAAATTTAATTATATTAGTTTGAAGTAAGCCAAAGATTCTGTGAAAATTTCAAGGGAATCTGTTTGTTGTGAGTAGAGAAAATTAAACCAAAGCAATACTAAAATGATGGTTTGATTTATGTAATGGCTTTGGTTTTATTAGTCTAAGAGATATGCATGAATATGTCAAGATAAAAATTTTTTATTAAAGTTTTTTAAATACAATCGAATTTAGTTTTAAATGCTTAAACTGGATTTGAATTTTTTTTTTCAAATAAAATTTTATTTTCAAAGATATGCATGGATATGTCAAGATAAAATTTTTTTTATTGAGGTTTTTTAAATACAATTTTAGTCTAAGAGATATGCAACAATATGTCAAGATAAAAATTTTTTATTAAGGTTTTTTAATTACAATCGAATTTAGTTTTAGATGCTTAAACTGGATTTGAATTTTTTTTTTCAAATAAAATTTTAGTTTCCGAGATATGCATGGATATGTCAAGATAAAAATTTTTTTATTGAGGTTTTTTAAATACACTTTTAGTCTAAGAGATGGTTTCATTCAATTTTCTCTGCTCACAATAAACAGATCTCTTTGAAATTTTTAATTTTATTAGTTTGAAGTTAGCCAAAGATTCTGTGAAAATTTCAAGGAAATCTGTCTGTTGTGAGTAGAGAAAATGAAACCACCATACTAAATATATGATAAAATGATGGTTTGGTTCATGTAATAGCTTTGGTTTTATTCAATTTTCTCTGCTCACAATAAACAGATCTCTTTGAAATTTTTAATTATATTAGTTTGAAGTTAGCCAAAGATTCTGTGAAAATTTCAAGGAAATCTGTCTCTTGTGAGTAGAGAAAATTAAACCAAAGCAATACTAAAATGATGGTTTGATTTATGTAATGGCTTTGGTTTTATTCAATTTTCTCTCCTCACAACAGACAGATCTCTTTAAAAATTTTAATTATATTAGTTTGAAGTTAGCCAAAGATTCTGTGAAAATTTCAAGGAAATCTGTCTGTTGTGAGTAGAGAAAATGAAACAACCATACTAAATATATGATAAAATGATGGTTTGATTTATGTAATAGCTTTGGTTTCATTAAATTTTCTCTGCTCACAATAGACAGATCTCTTTAAAATTTTTAATTATATTAGTTTGAAGTTAGCCAAAGATTCTGTGAAAATTTCAAGGAAATCTGTTTCTTGTGAGTAGAGAAAATTAAACCAAAGCAATACTAAAATGATGATAAAATGATGGTTTGATTTATGTAATGGCTTTGGTTTTATTCAATTTTCTCTCCTCACAACAGACAGATCTCTTTAAAATTTTTAATTATATTAGTTTGAAGTTAGCCAAAGATTCTGTGAAAATTTCAAGGAAATCTGTCTGTTGTGAGTAGAGAAAATGAAACAACCATACTAAATATATGATAAAATGATGGTTTGATTTATGTAATAGCTTTGGTTTCATTAAATTTTCTCTGCTCACAATAGACAGATCTCTTTGAAATTTTTAATTATATTAGTTTGAAGTTAGCCAAAGATTCTGTGAAAATTTCAAGGAAATCTGTCTTTTGTGAGTAGAGAAAATTAAACCAAAGCAATACTAAAATGATGATAAAATGATTGTTTGATTTATGTAATGGCTTTGGTTTCATTCAATTTTCTCTGCTCACAATAGACAGATCTCTTTGAAATTTTTAATTATATTAGTTTGAAGTTAGCCAAAGATTCTGTGAAAATTTCAAGGAAATCTGTCTCTTGTGAGTAGAGAAAATTAAACCAAAGCAATACTAAAATGATGATAAAATGATGGTTTGATTTATGTAATGGCTTTGGTTTTATTCAATTTTCTCTCCTCACAACAGACAGATCTCTTTAAAATTTTTAATTATATTAGTTTGAAGTTAGCCAAAGATTATGTGAAAATTTTAAGGAAATCTGTCTGTTGTGAGTAGAGAAAATGAAACCACCATACTAAATATATGATAAAATGATGGTTTGATTTATGTAATAGCTTTGGTTTCATTCAATTTTCTCTGCTCACAATAGACAGATCTCTTTGAAATTTTTAATTATATTAGTTTGAAGTTAGCCAAAGATTCTGTGAAAATTTCAAGGAAATCTGTCTCTTGTGAGTAGAGATAATTAAACCAAAGCAATACTAAAATGATGATAAAATGATGGTTTGATTTATGTAATGGCTTTGGTTTTATTCAATTTTCTCTTCTCACAACAAACAGATCTCTTTAAAAATTTTAATTATATTAGTTTGAAGTAAGCCAAAGATTCTGTGAAAATTTCAAGGGAATCTGTTTGTTGTGAGTAGAGAAAATTAAACCAAAGCAATACTAAAATGATGGTTTGATTTATGTAATGGCTTTGGTTTTATTAGTCTAAGAGATATGCATGAATATGTCAAGATAAAAATTTTTTATTAAAGTTTTTTAAATACAATCGAATTTAGTTTTAAATGCTTAAACTGGATTTGAATTTTTTTTTTCAAATAAAATTTTATTTTCAAAGATATGCATGGATATGTCAAGATAAAATTTTTTTTATTGAGGTTTTTTAAATACAATTTTAGTCTAAGAGATATGCAACAATATGTCAAGATAAAAATTTTTTATTAAGGTTTTTTAATTACAATCGAATTTAGTTTTAGATGCTTAAACTGGATTTGAATTTTTTTTTTCAAATAAAATTTTAGTTTCCAAGATATGCATGGATATGTCAAGATAAAAATTTTTTTATTGAGGTTTTTTAAATACACTTTTAGTCTAAGAGATGGTTTCATTCAATTTTCTCTGCTCACAATAAACAGATCTCTTTGAAATTTTTAATTTTATTAGTTTAAAGTTAGCCAAAGATTCTGTGAAAATTTCAAGGAAATCTGTCTGTTGTGAGTAGAGAAAATGAAACCACCATACTAAATATATGATAAAATGATGATTTGGTTCATGTAATAGCTTTGGTTTTATTCAATTTTCTCTGCTCACAATAAACAGATCTCTTTGAAATTTTTAATTATATTAGTTTGAAGTTAGCCAAAGATTCTGTGAAAATTTCAAGGAAATCTGTTTCTTGTGAGTAGAGAAAATTAAACCAAAGCAATACTAAAATGATGATAAAATGATGGTTTGATTTATGTAATGGCTTTGGTTTTATTCAATTTTCTCTCCTCACAACAGACAGATCTCTTTAAAATTTTTAATTATATTAGTTTGAAGTTAGCCAAAGATTCTGTGAAAATTTCAAGGAAATCTGTCTGTTGTGAGTAGAGAAAATGAAACAACCATACTAAATATATGATAAAATGATGGTTTGATTTATGTAATAGCTTTGGTTTCATTAAATTTTCTCTGCTCACAATAGACAGATCTCTTTGAAATTTTTAATTATATTAGTTTGAAGTTAGCCAAAGATTCTGTGAAAATTTCAAGGAAATCTGTCTTTTGTGAGTAGAGAAAATTAAACCAAAGCAATACTAAAATGATGATAAAATGATTGTTTGATTTATGTAATGGCTTTGGTTTCATTCAATTTTCTCTGCTCACAATAGACAGATCTCTTTGAAATTTTTAATTATATTAGTTTGAAGTTAGCCAAAGATTCTGTGAAAATTTCAAGGAAATCTGTCTCTTGTGAGTAGAGAAAATTAAACCAAAGCAATACTAAAATGATGATAAAATGATGGTTTGATTTATGTAATGGCTTTGGTTTTATTCAATTTTCTCTCCTCACAACAGACAGATCTCTTTAAAATTTTTAATTATATTAGTTTGAAGTTAGCCAAAGATTATGTGAAAATTTTAAGGAAATCTGTCTGTTGTGAGTAGAGAAAATGAAACCACCATACTAAATATATGATAAAATGATGGTTTGATTTATGTAATAGCTTTGGTTTCATTCAATTTTCTCTGCTCACAATAGACAGATCTCTTTGAAATTTTTAATTATATTAGTTTGAAGTTAGCCAAAGATTCTGTGAAAATTTCAAGGAAATCTGTCTCTTGTGAGTAGAGATAATTAAACCAAAGCAATACTAAAATGATGATAAAATGATGGTTTGATTTATGTAATGGCTTTGGTTTTATTCAATTTTCTCTTCTCACAACAAACAGATCTCTTTAAAAATTTTAATTATATTAGTTTGAAGTAAGCCAAAGATTCTGTGAAAATTTCAAGGGAATCTGTTTGTTGTGAGTAGAGAAAATTAAACCAAAGCAATACTAAAATGATGGTTTGATTTATGTAATGGCTTTGGTTTTATTAGTCTAAGAGATATGCATGAATATGTCAAGATAAAAATTTTTTATTAAAGTTTTTTAAATACAATCGAATTTAGTTTTAAATGCTTAAACTGGATTTGAATTTTTTTTTTCAAATAAAATTTTATTTTCAAAGATATGCATGGATATGTCAAGATAAAATTTTTTTTATTGAGGTTTTTTAAATACAATTTTAGTCTAAGAGATATGCAACAATATGTCAAGATAAAAATTTTTTATTAAGGTTTTTTAATTACAATCGAATTTAGTTTTAGATGCTTAAACTGGATTTGAATTTTTTTTTTCAAATAAAATTTTAGTTTCCAAGATATGCATGGATATGTCAAGATAAAAATTTTTTTATTGAGGTTTTTTAAATACACTTTTAGTCTAAGAGATGGTTTCATTCAATTTTCTCTGCTCACAATAAACAGATCTCTTTGAAATTTTTAATTTTATTAGTTTGAAGTTAGCCAAAGATTCTGTGAAAATTTCAAGGAAATCTGTCTGTTGTGAGTAGAGAAAATGAAACCACCATACTAAATATATGATAAAATGATGGTTTGGTTCATGTAATAGCTTTGGTTTTATTCAATTTTCTCTGCTCACAATAGACAGATCTCTTTGAAATTTTTAATTATATTAGTTTGAAGTTAGCCAAAGATTCTGTGAAAATTTCAAGGAAATCTGTCTCTTGTGAGTAGAGATAATTAAACCAAAGCAATACTAAAATGATGATAAAATGATGGTTTGATTTATGTAATGGCTTTGGTTTTATTCAATTTTCTCTCCTCACAACAAACAGATCTCTTTAAAAATTTTAATTATATTAGTTTGAAGTAAGCCAAAGATTCTGTGAAAATTTCAAGGGAATCTGTTTGTTGTGAGTAGAGAAAATTAAACCAAAGCAATACTAAAATGATGGTTTGATTTATGTAATGGCTTTGGTTTTATTAGTCTAAGAGATATGCATGAATATGTCAAGATAAAAATTTTTTATTAAAGTTTTTTAAATACAATCGAATTTAGTTTTAAATGCTTAAACTGGATTTGAATTTTTTTTTTCAAATAAAATTTTATTTTCAAAGATATGCATGGATATGTCAAGACAAAATTTTTTTTATTGAGGTTTTTTAAATACAATTTTAGTCTAAGAGATATGCAACAATATGTCAAGATAAAAATTTTTTATTAAGGTTTTTTAATTACAATCGAATTTAGTTTTAGATGCTTAAACTGGATTTGAATTTTTTTTTTCAAATAAAATTTTAGTTTCCAAGATATGCATGGATATGTCAAGATAAAAATTTTTTTATTGAGGTTTTTTAAATACACTTTTAGTCTAAGAGATGGTTTCATTCAATTTTCTCTGCTCACAATAAACAGATCTCTTTGAAATTAATTTTATTAGTTTGAAGTTAGCCAAAGATTCTGTGAAAATTTCAAGGAAATCTGTCTGTTGTGAGTAGAGAAAATGAAACCACCATACTAAATATATGATAAAATGATGGTTTGGTTCATGTAATAGCTTTGGTTTTATTCAATTTTCTCTGCTCACAATAGACAGATCTCTTTAAAATTTTTAATTATATTAGTTTGAAGTTAGCCAAAGATTCTGTGAAAATTTCAAGGAAATCTGTCTGTTGTGAGTAGAGAAAATGAAACAACCATACTAAATATATGATAAAATGATGGTTTGATTTATGTAATAGCTTTGGTTTCATTCAATTTTCTCTGCTCACAATAAACAGATCTCTTTGAAATTTTTAATTTTATTAGTTTGAAGTTAGCCAAAGATTCTGTGAAAATTTCAAGGAAATCTGTCTGTTGTGAGTAGAGAAAATGAAACCACCATACTAAATATATGATAAAATGATGGTTTGGTTCATGTAATAGCTTTGGTTTTATTCAATTTTCTCTGCTCACAATAAACAGATCTCTTTGAAATTTTTAATTTTATTAGTTTGAAGTTAGCCAAAGATTCTGTGAAAATTTCAAGGAAATCTGTCTGTTGTGAGTAGAGAAAATGAAACAACCATACTAAATATATGATAAAATGATGGTTTGATTTATGTAATAGCTTTGGTTTCACTAAATTTTCTCTGCTCACAATAGACAGATCTCTTTAAAATTTTTAATTATATTAGTTTGAAGTTAGCCAAAGATTCTGTGAAAATTTCAAGGAAATCTGTTTCTTGTGAGTAGAGAAAATTAAACCAAAGCAATACTAAAATGATGGTTTGATTTATGTAATGGCTTTGGTTTTATTAGTCTAAGAGATATGCAACAATATGTCAAGATAAAAATTTTTTATTAAGGTTTTTTAATTACAATCGAATTTAGTTTTAGATGCTTAAACTGGATTTGAATTTTTTTTTTCAAATAAAATTTTAGTTTCCAAGATATGCATGGATATGTCAAGATAAAAATTTTTTTATTGAGGTTTTTTAAATACACTTTTAGTCTAAGAGATGGTTTCATTCAATTTTCTCTGCTCACAATAAACAGATCTCTTTGAAATTTTTAATTTTATTAGTTTGAAGTTAGCCAAAGATTCTGTGAAAATTTCAAGGAAATCTGTCTGTTGTGAGTAGAGAAAATGAAACCACCATACTAAATATATGATAAAATGATGGTTTGGTTCATGTAATAGCTTTGGTTTTATTCAATTTTCTCTGCTCACAATAAACAGATCTCTTTGAAATTTTTAATTATATTAGTTTGAAGTTAGCCAAAGATTCTGTGAAAATTTCAAGGAAATCTGTCTCTTGTGAGTAGAGATAATTAAACCAAAGCAATACTAAAATGATGATAAAATGATGGTTTGATTTATGTAATGGCTTTGGTTTTATTCAATTTTCTCTTCTCACAACAAACAGATCTCTTTAAAAATTTTAATTATATTAGTTTGAAGTAAGCCAAAGATTCTGTGAAAATTTCAAGGGAATCTGTTTGTTGTGAGTAGAGAAAATTAAACCAAAGCAATACTAAAATGATGGTTTGATTTATGTAATGGCTTTGGTTTTATTAGTCTAAGAGATATGCATGAATATGTCAAGATAAAAATTTTTTATTAAAGTTTTTTAAATACAATCGAATTTAGTTTTAAATGCTTAAACTGGATTTGAATTTTTTTTTTCAAATAAAATTTTATTTTCAAAGATATGCATGGATATGTCAAGATAAAATTTTTTTTATTGAGGTTTTTTAAATACAATTTTAGTCTAAGAGATATGCAACAATATGTCAAGATAAAAATTTTTTATTAAGGTTTTTTAATTACAATCGAATTTAGTTTTAGATGCTTAAACTGGATTTGAATTTTTTTTTTCAAATAAAATTTTAGTTTCCAAGATATGCATGGACATGTCAAGATAAAAATTTTTTTATTGAGGTTTTTTAAATACACTTTTAGTCTAAGAGATGGTTTCATTCAATTTTCTCTGCTCACAATAAACAGATCTCTTTGAAATTTTTAATTTTATTAGTTTGAAGTTAGCCAAAGATTCTGTGAAAATTTCAAGGAAATCTGTCTGTTGTGAGTAGAGAAAATGAAACCACCATACTAAATATATGATAAAATGATGGTTTGGTTCATGTAATAGCTTTGGTTTTATTCAATTTTCTCTGCTCACAATAAACAGATCTCTTTGAAATTTTTAATTATATTAGTTTGAAGTTAGCCAAAGATTCTGTGAAAATTTCAAGGAAATCTGTCTCTTGTGAGTAGAGAAAATTAAACCAAAGCAATACTAAAATGATGATAAAATGATGGTTTGATTTATGTAATGGCTTTGGTTTTATTCAATTTTCTCTTCTCACAACAAACAGATCTCTTTAAAAATTTTAATTATATTAGTTTGAAGTAAGCCAAAGATTCTGTGAAAATTTCAAGGGAATCTGTTTGTTGTGAGTAGAGAAAATTAAACCAAAGCAATACTAAAATGATGGTTTGATTTATGTAATGGCTTTGGTTTTATTAGTCTAAGAGATATGCATGAATATGTCAAGATAAAAATTTTTTATTAAAGTTTTTTAAATACAATCGAATTTAGTTTTAAATGCTTAAACTGGATTTGAATTTTTTTTTTCAAATAAAATTTTATTTTCAAAGATATGCATGGATATGTCAAGATAAAATTTTTTTTATTGAGGTTTTTTAAATACAATTTTAGTCTAAGAGATATGCAACAATATGTCAAGATAAAAATTTTTTATTAAGGTTTTTTAATTACAATCGAATTTAGTTTTAGATGCTTAAACTGGATTTGAATTTTTTTTTTCAAATAAAATTTTAGTTTCCAAGATATGCATGGACATGTCAAGATAAAAATTTTTTTATTGAGGTTTTTTAAATACACTTTTAGTCTAAGAGATGGTTTCATTCAATTTTCTCTGCTCACAATAAACAGATCTCTTTGAAATTTTTAATTATATTAGTTTGAAGTTAGCCAAAGATTCTGTGAAAATTTCAAGGAAATCTGTCTTTTGTGAGTAGAGAAAATTAAACCAAAGCAATACTAAAATGATGATAAAATGATTGTTTGATTTATGTAATGGCTTTGGTTTCATTCAATTTTCTCTGCTCACAATAGACAGATCTCTTTGAAATTTTTAATTATATTAGTTTGAAGTTAGCCAAAGATTCTGTGAAAATTTCAAGGAAATCTGTCTCTTGTGAGTAGAGAAAATTAAACCAAAGCAATACTAAAATGATGATAAAATGATGGTTTGATTTATGTAATGGCTTTGGTTTTATTCAATTTTCTCTTCTCACAACAAACAGATCTCTTTAAAAATTTTAATTATATTAGTTTGAAGTTAGCCAAAGATTCTGTGAAAATTTCAAGGAAATCTGTCTCTTGTGAGTAGAGAAAATTAAACCAAAGCAATACTAAAATGATGATAAAATGATGGTTTGATTTATGTAATGGCTTTGGTTTTATTCAATTTTCTCTCCTCACAACAGACAGATCTCTTTAAAATTTTTAATTATATTAGTTTGAAGTTAGCCAAAGATTATGTGAAAATTTTAAGGAAATCTGTCTGTTGTGAGTAGAGAAAATGAAACCACCATACTAAATATATGATAAAATGATGGTTTGATTTATGTAATAGCTTTGGTTTCATTCAATTTTCTCTGCTCACAATAGACAGATCTCTTTGAAATTTTTAATTATATTAGTTTGAAGTTAGATAAAGATTCTGTGAAAATTTCAAGGAAATCTGTCTCTTGTGAGTAGAGATAATTAAACCAAAGCAATACTAAAATGATGATAAAATGATGGTTTGATTTATGTAATGGCTTTGGTTTTATTCAATTTTCTCTTCTCACAACAAACAGATCTCTTTAAAAAATTTAATTATATTAGTTTGAAGTAAGCCAAAGATTCTGTGAAAATTTCAAGGGAATCTGTTTGTTGTGAGTAGAGAAAATTAAACCAAAGCAATACTAAAATGATGGTTTGATTTATGTAATGGCTTTGGTTTTATTAGTCTAAGAGATATGCATGAATATGTCAAGATAAAAATTTTTTATTAAAGTTTTTTAAATACAATCGAATTTAGTTTTAAATGCTTAAACTGGATTTGAATTTTTTTTTTCAAATAAAATTTTATTTTCAAAGATATGCATGGATATGTCAAGATAAAATTTTTTTTATTGAGGTTTTTTAAATACAATTTTAGTCTAAGAGATATGCAACAATATGTCAAGATAAAAATTTTTTATTAAGGTTTTTTAATTACAATCGAATTTAGTTTTAGATGCTTAAACTGGATTTGAATTTTTTTTTTCAAATAAAATTTTAGTTTCCAAGATATGCATGGACATGTCAAGATAAAAATTTTTTTATTGAGGTTTTTTAAATACACTTTTAGTCTAAGAGATGGTTTCATTCAATTTTCTCTGCTCACAATAAACAGATCTCTTTGAAATTTTTAATTTTATTAGTTTGAAGTTAGCCAAAGATTCTGTGAAAATTTCAAGGAAATCTGTCTGTTGTGAGTAGAGAAAATGAAACCACCATACTAAATATATGATAAAATGATGGTTTGGTTCATGTAATAGCTTTGGTTTTATTCAATTTTCTCTGCTCACAATAGACAGATCTCTTTGAAATTTTTAATTATATTAGTTTGAAGTTAGCCAAAGATTCTGTGAAAATTTCAAGGAAATCTGTCTCTTGTGAGTAGAGATAATTAAACCAAAGCAATACTAAAATGATGATAAAATGATGGTTTGATTTATGTAATGGCTTTGGTTTTATTCAATTTTCTCTTCTCACAACAAACAGATCTCTTTAAAAATTTTAATTATATTAGTTTGAAGTAAGCCAAAGATTCTGTGAAAATTTCAAGGGAATCTGTTTGTTGTGAGTAGAGAAAATTAAACCAAAGCAATACTAAAATGATGGTTTGATTTATGTAATGGCTTTGGTTTTATTAGTCTAAGAGATATGCATGAATATGTCAAGATAAAAATTTTTTATTAAAGTTTTTTAAATACAATCGAATTTAGTTTTAAATGCTTAAACTGGATTTGAATTTTTTTTTTCAAATAAAATTTTATTTTCAAAGATATGCATGGATATGTCAAGATAAAATTTTTTTTATTGAGGTTTTTTAAATACAATTTTAGTCTAAGAGATATGCAACAATATGTCAAGATAAAAATTTTTTATTAAGGTTTTTTAATTACAATCGAATTTAGTTTTAGATGCTTAAACTGGATTTGAATTTTTTTTTTCAAATAAAATTTTAGTTTCCAAGATATGCATGGATATGTCAAGATAAAAATTTTTTTATTGAGGTTTTTTAAATACACTTTTAGTCTAAGAGATGGTTTCATTCAATTTTCTCTGCTCACAATAAACAGATCTCTTTGAAATTTTTAATTTTATTAGTTTGAAGTTAGCCAAAGATTCTGTGAAAATTTCAAGGAAATCTGTCTGTTGTGAGTAGAGAAAATGAAACCACCATACTAAATATATGATAAAATGATGGTTTGGTTCATGTAATAGCTTTGGTTTTATTCAATTTTCTCTGCTCACAATAAACAGATCTCTTTGAAATTTTTAATTATATTAGTTTGAAGTTAGCCAAAGATTCTGTGAAAATTTCAAGGAAATCTGTCTCTTGTGAGTAGAGAAAATTAAACCAAAGCAATACTAAAATGATGATAAAATGATGGTTTGATTTATGTAATGGCTTTGGTTTTATTCAATTTTCTCTCCTCACAACAGACAGATCTCTTTAAAAATTTTAATTATATTAGTTTGAAGTTAGCCAAAGATTCTGTGAAAATTTCAAGGAAATCTGTCTGTTGTGAGTAGAGAAAATGAAACAACCATACTAAATATATGATAAAATGATGGTTTGATTTATGTAATAGCTTTGGTTTCATTAAATTTTCTCTGCTCACAATAAACAGATCTCTTTAAAATTTTTAATTATATTAGTTTGAAGTTAGCCAAAGATTCTGTGAAAATTTCAAGGAAATCTGTTTCTTGTGAGTAGAGAAAATTAAACCAAAGCAATACTAAAATGATGATAAAATGATGGTTTGATTTATGTAATGGCTTTGGTTTTATTCAATTTTCTCTCCTCACAACAGACAGATCTCTTTAAAATTTTTAATTACATTAGTTTGAAGTTAGCCAAAGATTCTGTGAAAATTTCAAGGAAATCTGTCTGTTGTGAGTAGAGAAAATGAAACAACCATACTAAATATATGATAAAATGATGGTTTGATTTATGTAATAGCTTTGGTTTCATTAAATTTTCTCTGCTCACAATAGACAGATCTCTTTGAAATTTTTAATTATATTAGTTTGAAGTTAGCCAAAGATTCTGTGAAAATTTCAAGGAAATCTGTCTTTTGTGAGTAGAGAAAATTAAACCAAAGCAATACTAAAATGATGATAAAATGATTGTTTGATTTATGTAATGGCTTTGGTTTCATTCAATTTTCTCTGCTCACAATAGACATATCTCTTTGAAATTTTTAATTATATTAGTTTGAAGTTAGCCAAAGATTCTGTGAAAATTTCAAGGAAATCTGTCTCTTGTGAGTAGAGAAAATTAAACCAAAGCAATACTAAAATGATGATAAAATGATGGTTTGATTTATGTAATGGCTTTGGTTTTATTCAATTTTCTCTCCTCACAACAGACAGATCTCTTTAAAATTTTTAATTATATTAGTTTGAAGTTAGCCAAAGATTATGTGAAAATTTTAAGGAAATCTGTCTGTTGTGAGTAGAGAAAATGAAACCACCATACTAAATATATGATAAAATGATGGTTTGATTTATGTAATAGCTTTGGTTTCATTAAATTTTCTCTGCTCACAATAGACAGATCTCTTTGAAATTTTTAATTATATTAGTTTGAAGTTAGCCAAAGATTCTGTGAAAATTTCAAGGAAATCTGTCTTTTGTGAGTAGAGAAAATTAAACCAAAGCAATACTAAAATGATGATAAAATGATTGTTTGATTTATGTAATGGCTTTGGTTTCATTCAATTTTCTCTGCTCACAATAGACAGATCTCTTTGAAATTTTTAATTATATTAGTTTGAAGTTAGCCAAAGATTCTGTGAAAATTTCAAGGAAATCTGTCTCTTGTGAGTAGAGAAAATTAAACCAAAGCAATACTAAAATGATGATAAAATGATGGTTTGATTTATGTAATGGCTTTGGTTTTATTCAATTTTCTCTTCTCACAACAAACAGATCTCTTTAAAAATTTTAATTATATTAGTTTGAAGTTAGCCAAAGATTCTGTGAAAATTTCAAGGAAATCTGTCTCTTGTGAGTAGAGAAAATTAAACCAAAGCAATACTAAAATGATGATAAAATGATGGTTTGATTTATGTAATGGCTTTGGTTTTATTCAATTTTCTCTCCTCACAACAGACAGATCTCTTTAAAATTTTTAATTATATTAGTTTGAAGTTAGCCAAAGATTATGTGAAAATTTTAAGGAAATCTGTCTGTTGTGAGTAGAGAAAATGAAACCACCATACTAAATATATGATAAAATTATGGTTTGATTTATGTAATAGCTTTGGTTTCATTCAATTTTCTCTGCTCACAATAGACAGATCTCTTTGAAATTTTTAATTATATTAGTTTGAAGTTAGCCAAAGATTCTGTGAAAATTTCAAGGAAATCTGTCTCTTGTGAGTAGAGATAATTAAACCAAAGCAATACTAAAATGATGATAAAATGATGGTTTGATTTATGTAATGGCTTTGGTTTTATTCAATTTTCTCTTCTCACAACAAACAGATCTCTTTAAAAAATTTAATTATATTAGTTTGAAGTAAGCCAAAGATTCTGTGAAAATTTCAAGGGAATCTGTTTGTTGTGAGTAGAGAAAATTAAACCAAAGCAATACTAAAATGATGGTTTGATTTATGTAATGGCTTTGGTTTTATTAGTCTAAGAGATATGCATGAATATGTCAAGATAAAAATTTTTTATTAAAGTTTTTTAAATACAATCGAATTTAGTTTTAAATGCTTAAACTGGATTTGAATTTTTTTTTTCAAATAAAATTTTATTTTCAAAGATATGCATGGATATGTCAAGATAAAATTTTTTTTATTGAGGTTTTTTAAATACAATTTTAGTCTAAGAGATATGCAACAATATGTCAAGATAAAAATTTTTTATTAAGGTTTTTTAATTACAATCGAATTTAGTTTTAGATGCTTAAACTGGATTTGAATTTTTTTTTTCAAATAAAATTTTAGTTTCCGAGATATGCATGGATATGTCAAGATAAAAATTTTTTTATTGAGGTTTTTTAAATACAATTTTAGTCTAAGAGATATGCAACAATATGTCAAGATAAAAATTTTTTATTAAGGTTTTTTAATTACAATCGAATTTAGTTTTAGATGCTTAAACTGGATTTGAATTTTTTTTTTCAAATAAAATTTTAGTTTCCGAGATATGCATGGATATGTCAAGATAAAAATTTTTTTATTGAGGTTTTTTAAATACACTTTTAGTCTAAGAGATGGTTTCATTCAATTTTCTCTGCTCACAATAAACAGATCTCTTTGAAATTTTTAATTTTATTAGTTTGAAGTTAGCCAAAGATTCTGTGAAAATTTCAAGGAAATCTGTCTGTTGTGAGTAGAGAAAATGAAACCACCATACTAAATATATGATAAAATGATGGTTTGGTTCATGTAATAGCTTTGGTTTTATTCAATTTTCTCTGCTCACAATAAACAGATCTCTTTGAAATTTTTAATTATATTAGTTTGAAGTTAGCCAAAGATTCTGTGAAAATTTCAAGGAAATCTGTCTCTTGTGAGTAGAGAAAATTAAACCAAAGCAATACTAAAATGATGATAAAATGATGGTTTGATTTATGTAATGGCTTTGGTTTTATTCAATTTTCTCTCCTCACAACAGACAGATCTCTTTAAAAATTTTAATTATATTAGTTTGAAGTTAGCCAAAGATTCTGTGAAAATTTCAAGGAAATCTGTCTGTTGTGAGTAGAGAAAATGAAACAACCATACTAAATATATGATAAAATGATGGTTTGATTTATGTAATAGCTTTGGTTTCATTAAATTTTCTCTGCTCACAATAAACAGATCTCTTTAAAATTTTTAATTATATTAGTTTGAAGTTAGCCAAAGATTCTGTGAAAATTTCAAGGAAATCTGTTTCTTGTGAGTAGAGAAAATTAAACCAAAGCAATACTAAAATGATGATAAAATGATGGTTTGATTTATGTAATGGCTTTGGTTTTATTCAATTTTCTCTCCTCACAACAGACAGATCTCTTTAAAATTTTTAATTACATTAGTTTGAAGTTAGCCAAAGATTCTGTGAAAATTTCAAGGAAATCTGTCTGTTGTGAGTAGAGAAAATGAAACAACCATACTAAATATATGATAAAATGATGGTTTGATTTATGTAATAGCTTTGGTTTCATTAAATTTTCTCTGCTCACAATAGACAGATCTCTTTGAAATTTTTAATTATATTAGTTTGAAGTTAGCCAAAGATTCTGTGAAAATTTCAAGGAAATCTGTCTTTTGTGAGTAGAGAAAATTAAACCAAAGCAATACTAAAATGATGATAAAATGATTGTTTGATTTATGTAATGGCTTTGGTTTCATTCAATTTTCTCTGCTCACAATAGACATATCTCTTTGAAATTTTTAATTATATTAGTTTGAAGTTAGCCAAAGATTCTGTGAAAATTTCAAGGAAATCTGTCTCTTGTGAGTAGAGAAAATTAAACCAAAGCAATACTAAAATGATGATAAAATGATGGTTTGATTTATGTAATGGCTTTGGTTTTATTCAATTTTCTCTCCTCACAACAGACAGATCTCTTTAAAATTTTTAATTATATTAGTTTGAAGTTAGCCAAAGATTATGTGAAAATTTTAAGGAAATCTGTCTGTTGTGAGTAGAGAAAATGAAACCACCATACTAAATATATGATAAAATGATGGTTTGATTTATGTAATAGCTTTGGTTTCATTAAATTTTCTCTGCTCACAATAGACAGATCTCTTTGAAATTTTTAATTATATTAGTTTGAAGTTAGCCAAAGATTCTGTGAAAATTTCAAGGAAATCTGTCTTTTGTGAGTAGAGAAAATTAAACCAAAGCAATACTAAAATGATGATAAAATGATTGTTTGATTTATGTAATGGCTTTGGTTTCATTCAATTTTCTCTGCTCACAATAGACAGATCTCTTTGAAATTTTTAATTATATTAGTTTGAAGTTAGCCAAAGATTCTGTGAAAATTTCAAGGAAATCTGTCTCTTGTGAGTAGAGAAAATTAAACCAAAGCAATACTAAAATGATGATAAAATGATGGTTTGATTTATGTAATGGCTTTGGTTTTATTCAATTTTCTCTTCTCACAACAAACAGATCTCTTTAAAAATTTTAATTATATTAGTTTGAAGTTAGCCAAAGATTCTGTGAAAATTTCAAGGAAATCTGTCTCTTGTGAGTAGAGAAAATTAAACCAAAGCAATACTAAAATGATGATAAAATGATGGTTTGATTTATGTAATGGCTTTGGTTTTATTCAATTTTCTCTCCTCACAACAGACAGATCTCTTTAAAATTTTTAATTATATTAGTTTGAAGTTAGCCAAAGATTATGTGAAAATTTTAAGGAAATCTGTCTGTTGTGAGTAGAGAAAATGAAACCACCATACTAAATATATGATAAAATTATGGTTTGATTTATGTAATAGCTTTGGTTTCATTCAATTTTCTCTGCTCACAATAGACAGATCTCTTTGAAATTTTTAATTATATTAGTTTGAAGTTAGCCAAAGATTCTGTGAAAATTTCAAGGAAATCTGTCTCTTGTGAGTAGAGATAATTAAACCAAAGCAATACTAAAATGATGATAAAATGATGGTTTGATTTATGTAATGGCTTTGGTTTTATTCAATTTTCTCTTCTCACAACAAACAGATCTCTTTAAAAAATTTAATTATATTAGTTTGAAGTAAGCCAAAGATTCTGTGAAAATTTCAAGGGAATCTGTTTGTTGTGAGTAGAGAAAATTAAACCAAAGCAATACTAAAATGATGGTTTGATTTATGTAATGGCTTTGGTTTTATTAGTCTAAGAGATATGCATGAATATGTCAAGATAAAAATTTTTTATTAAAGTTTTTTAAATACAATCGAATTTAGTTTTAAATGCTTAAACTGGATTTGAATTTTTTTTTTCAAATAAAATTTTATTTTCAAAGATATGCATGGATATGTCAAGATAAAATTTTTTTTATTGAGGTTTTTTAAATACAATTTTAGTCTAAGAGATATGGAACAATATGTCAAGATAAAAATTTTTTATTAAGGTTTTTTAATTACAATCGAATTTAGTTTTAGATGCTTAAACTGGATTTGAATTTTTTTTTTCAAATAAAATTTTAGTTTCCGAGATATGCATGGATATGTCAAGATAAAAATTTTTTTATTGAGGTTTTTTAAATACAATTTTAGTCTAAGAGATATGCAACAATATGTCAAGATAAAAATTTTTTATTAAGGTTTTTTAATTACAATCGAATTTAGTTTTAGATGCTTAAACTGGATTTGAATTTTTTTTTTCAAATAAAATTTTAGTTTCCGAGATATGCATGGATATGTCAAGATAAAAATTTTTTTATTGAGGTTTTTTAAATACACTTTTAGTCTAAGAGATGGTTTCATTCAATTTTCTCTGCTCACAATAAACAGATCTCTTTGAAATTTTTAATTTTATTAGTTTGAAGTTAGCCAAAGATTCTGTGAAAATTTCAAGGAAATCTGTCTGTTGTGAGTAGAGAAAATGAAACCACCATACTAAATATATGATAAAATGATGGTTTGGTTCATGTAATAGCTTTGGTTTTATTCAATTTTCTCTGCTCACAATAAACAGATCTCTTTGAAATTTTTAATTATATTAGTTTGAAGTTAGCCAAAGATTCTGTGAAAATTTCAAGGAAATCTGTCTCTTGTGAGTAGAGAAAATTAAACCAAAGCAATACTAAAATGATGATAAAATGATGGTTTGATTTATGTAATGGCTTTGGTTTTATTCAATTTTCTCTCCTCACAACAGACAGATCTCTTTAAAAATTTTAATTATATTAGTTTGAAGTTAGCCAAAGATTCTGTGAAAATTTCAAGGAAATCTGTCTGTTGTGAGTAGAGAAAATGAAACAACCATACTAAATATATGATAAAATGATGGTTTGATTTATGTAATAGCTTTGGTTTCATTAAATTTTCTCTGCTCACAATAGACAGATCTCTTTAAAATTTTTAATTATATTAGTTTGAAGTTAGCCAAAGATTCTGTGAAAATTTCAAGGAAATCTGTTTCTTGTGAGTAGAGAAAATTAAACCAAAGCAATACTAAAATGATGATAAAATGATGGTTTGATTTATGTAATGGCTTTGGTTTTATTCAATTTTCTCTCCTCACAACAGACAGATCTCTTTAAAATTTTTAATTATATTAGTTTGAAGTTAGCCAAAGATTCTGTGAAAATTTCAAGGAAATCTGTCTGTTGTGAGTAGAGAAAATGAAACAACCATACTAAATATATGATAAAATGATGGTTTGATTTATGTAATAGCTTTGGTTTCATTAAATTTTCTCTGCTCACAATAGACAGATCTCTTTGAAATTTTTAATTATATTAGTTTGAAGTTAGCCAAAGATTCTGTGAAAATTTCAAGGAAATCTGTCTTTTGTGAGTAGAGAAAATTAAACCAAAGCAATACTAAAATGATGATAAAATGATTGTTTGATTTATGTAATGGCTTTGGTTTCATTCAATTTTCTCTGCTCACAATAGACAGATCTCTTTGAAATTTTTAATTATATTAGTTTGAAGTTAGCCAAAGATTCTGTGAAAATTTCAAGGAAATCTGTCTCTTGTGAGTAGAGAAAATTAAACCAAAGCAATACTAAAATGATGATAAAATGATGGTTTGATTTATGTAATGGCTTTGGTTTTATTCAATTTTCTCTCCTCACAACAGACAGATCTCTTTAAAATTTTTAATTATATTAGTTTGAAGTTAGCCAAAGATTATGTGAAAATTTTAAGGAAATCTGTCTGTTGTGAGTAGAGAAAATGAAACCACCATACTAAATATATGATAAAATGATGGTTTGATTTATGTAATAGCTTTGGTTTCATTCAATTTTCTCTGCTCACAATAGACAGATCTCTTTGAAATTTTTAATTATATTAGTTTGAAGTTAGCCAAAGATTCTGTGAAAATTTCAAGGAAATCTGTCTCTTGTGAGTAGAGATAATTAAACCAAAGCAATACTAAAATGATGATAAAATGATGGTTTGATTTATGTAATGGCTTTGGTTTTATTCAATTTTCTCTTCTCACAACAAACAGATCTCTTTAAAAATTTTAATTATATTAGTTTGAAGTAAGCCAAAGATTCTGTGAAAATTTCAAGGGAATCTGTTTGTTGTGAGTAGAGAAAATTAAACCAAAGCAATACTAAAATGATGGTTTGATTTATGTAATGGCTTTGGTTTTATTAGTCTAAGAGATATGCATGAATATGTCAAGATAAAAATTTTTTATTAAAGTTTTTTAAATACAATCGAATTTAGTTTTAAATGCTTAAACTGGATTTGAATTTTTTTTTTCAAATAAAATTTTATTTTCAAAGATATGCATGGATATGTCAAGATAAAATTTTTTTTATTGAGGTTTTTTAAATACAATTTTAGTCTAAGAGATATGCAACAATATGTCAAGATAAAAATTTTTTATTAAGGTTTTTTAATTACAATCGAATTTAGTTTTAGATGCTTAAACTGGATTTGAATTTTTTTTTTCAAATAAAATTTTAGTTTCCAAGATATGCATGGATATGTCAAGATAAAAATTTTTTATTGAGGTTTTTTAAATACACTTTTAGTCTAAGAGATGGTTTCATTCAATTTTCTCTGCTCACAATAAACAGATCTCTTTGAAATTTTTAATTTTATTAGTTTGAAGTTAGCCAAAGATTCTGTGAAAATTTCAAGGAAATCTGTCTGTTGTGAGTAGAGAAAATGAAACCACCATACTAAATATATGATAAAATGATGGTTTGGTTCATGTAATAGCTTTGGTTTTATTCAATTTTCTCTGCTCACAATAAACAGATCTCTTTGAAATTTTTAATTATATTAGTTTGAAGTTAGCCAAAGATTCTGTGAAAATTTCAAGGAAATCTGTCTCTTGTGAGTAGAGAAAATTAAACCAAAGCAATACTAAAATGATGATAAAATGATGGTTTGATTTATGTAATGGCTTTGGTTTTATTCAATTTTCTCTCCTCACAACAGACAGATCTCTTTAAAAATTTTAATTATATTAGTTTGAAGTTAGCCAAAGATTCTGTGAAAATTTCAAGGGAATCTGTTTGTTGTGAGTAGAGAAAATTAAACCAAAGCAATACTAAAATGATGGTTTGATTTATGTAATGGCTTTGGTTAAATTAGTCTAAGAGATATGCATGAATATGTCAAGATAAAAATTTTTTATTAAAGTTTTTTAAATACAATCGAATTTAGTTTTAAATGCTTAAACTGGATTTGAATTTTTTTTTTCAAATAAAATTTTATTTTCAAAGATATGCATGGATATGTCAAGATAAAATTTTTTTTATTGAGGTTTTTTAAATACAATTTTAGTCTAAGAGATATGCAACAATATGTCAAGATAAAAATTTTTTATTAAGGTTTTTTAATTACAATCGAATTTAGTTTTAGATGCTTAAACTGGATTTGAATTTTTTTTTTCAAATAAAATTTTAGTTTCCAAGATATGCATGGATATGTCAAGATAAAAATTTTTTTATTGAGGTTTTTTAAATACAATTTTAGTCTAAGAGATATGCAACAATATGTCAAGATAAAAATTTTTTATTAAGGTTTTTTAATTACAATCGAATTTAGTTTTAGATGCTTAAACTGGATTTGAATTTTTTTTTTCAAATAAAATTTTAGTTTCCAAGATATGCATGGATATGTCAAGATAAAAATTTTTTTATTGAGGTTTTTTAAATACACTTTTAGTCTAAGAGATGGTTTCATTCAATTTTCTCTGCTCACAATAAACAGATCTCTTTGAAATTTTTAATTTTATTAGTTTGAAGTTAGCCAAAGATTCTGTGAAAATTTCAAGGAAATCTGTCTGTTGTGAGTAGAGAAAATGAAACCACCATACTAAATATATGATAAAATGATGGTTTGGTTCATGTAATAGCTTTGGTTTTATTCAATTTTCTCTGCTCACAATAAACAGATCTCTTTGAAATTTTTAATTATATTAGTTTGAAGTTAGCCAAAGATTCTGTGAAAATTTCAAGGAAATCTGTCTCTTGTGAGTAGAGAAAATTAAACCAAAGCAATACTAAAATGATGATAAAATGATGGTTTGATTTATGTAATGGCTTTGGTTTTATTCAATTTTCTCTCCTCACAACAGACAGATCTCTTTAAAAATTTTAATTATATTAGTTTGAAGTTAGCCAAAGATTCTGTGAAAATTTCAAGGAAATCTGTCTGTTGTGAGTAGAGAAAATGAAACAACCATACTAAATATATGATAAAATGATGGTTTGATTTATGTAATAGCTTTGGTTTCATTAAATTTTCTCTGCTCACAATAGACAGATCTCTTTAAAATTTTTAATTATATTAGTTTGAAGTTAGCCAAAGATTCTGTGAAAATTTCAAGGAAATCTGTTTCTTGTGAGTAGAGAAAATTAAACCAAAGCAATACTAAAATGATGATAAAATGATGGTTTGATTTATGTAATGGCTTTGGTTTTATTCAATTTTCTCTCCTCACAACAGACAGATCTCTTTAAAATTTTTAATTATATTAGTTTGAAGTTAGCCAAAGATTCTGTGAAAATTTCAAGGAAATCTGTCTGTTGTGAGTAGAGAAAATGAAACAACCATACTAAATATATGATAAAATGATGGTTTGATTTATGTAATAGCTTTGGTTTCATTAAATTTTCTCTGCTCACAATAGACAGATCTCTTTGAAATTTTTAATTATATTAGTTTGAAGTTAGCCAAAGATTCTGTGAAAATTTCAAGGAAATCTGTCTTTTGTGAGTAGAGAAAATTAAACCAAAGCAATACTAAAATGATGATAAAATGATTGTTTGATTTATGTAATGGCTTTGGTTTCATTCAATTTTCTCTGCTCACAATAGACAGATCTCTTTGAAATTTTTAATTATATTAGTTTGAAGTTAGCCAAAGATTCTGTGAAAATTTCAAGGAAATCTGTCTCTTGTGAGTAGAGAAAATTAAACCAAAGCAATACTAAAATGATGATAAAATGATGGTTTGATTTATGTAATGGCTTTGGTTTTATTCAATTTTCTCTCCTCACAACAGACAGATCTCTTTAAAATTTTTAATTATATTAGTTTGAAGTTAGCCAAAGATTATGTGAAAATTTTAAGGAAATCTGTCTGTTGTGAGTAGAGAAAATGAAACCACCATACTAAATATATGATAAAATGATGGTTTGATTTATGTAATAGCTTTGGTTTCATTCAATTTTCTCTGCTCACAATAGACAGATCTCTTTGAAATTTTTAATTATATTAGTTTGAAGTTAGCCAAAGATTCTGTGAAAATTTCAAGGAAATCTGTCTCTTGTGAGTAGAGATAATTAAACCAAAGCAATACTAAAATGATGATAAAATGATGGTTTGATTTATGTAATGGCTTTGGTTTTATTCAATTTTCTCTTCTCACAACAAACAGATCTCTTTAAAAATTTTAATTATATTAGTTTGAAGTAAGCCAAAGATTCTGTGAAAATTTCAAGGGAATCTGTTTGTTGTGAGTAGAGAAAATTAAACCAAAGCAATACTAAAATGATGGTTTGATTTATGTAATGGCTTTGGTTTTATTAGTCTAAGAGATATGCATGAATATGTCAAGATAAAAATTTTTTATTAAAGTTTTTTAAATACAATCGAATTTAGTTTTAAATGCTTAAACTGGATTTGAATTTTTTTTTTCAAATAAAATTTTATTTTCAAAGATATGCATGGATATGTCAAGATAAAATTTTTTTTATTGAGGTTTTTTAAATACAATTTTAGTCTAAGAGATATGCAACAATATGTCAAGATAAAAATTTTTTATTAAGGTTTTTTAATTACAATCGAATTTAGTTTTAGATGCTTAAACTGGATTTGAATTTTTTTTTTCAAATAAAATTTTAGTTTCCAAGATATGCATGGATATGTCAAGATAAAAATTTTTTATTGAGGTTTTTTAAATACACTTTTAGTCTAAGAGATGGTTTCATTCAATTTTCTCTGCTCACAATAAACAGATCTCTTTGAAATTTTTAATTTTATTAGTTTGAAGTTAGCCAAAGATTCTGTGAAAATTTCAAGGAAATCTGTCTGTTGTGAGTAGAGAAAATGAAACCACCATACTAAATATATGATAAAATGATGGTTTGGTTCATGTAATAGCTTTGGTTTTATTCAATTTTCTCTGCTCACAATAAACAGATCTCTTTGAAATTTTTAATTATATTAGTTTGAAGTTAGCCAAAGATTCTGTGAAAATTTCAAGGAAATCTGTCTCTTGTGAGTAGAGAAAATTAAACCAAAGCAATACTAAAATGATGATAAAATGATGGTTTGATTTATGTAATGGCTTTGGTTTTATTCAATTTTCTCTCCTCACAACAGACAGATCTCTTTAAAAATTTTAATTATATTAGTTTGAAGTTAGCCAAAGATTCTGTGAAAATTTCAAGGGAATCTGTTTGTTGTGAGTAGAGAAAATTAAACCAAAGCAATACTAAAATGATGGTTTGATTTATGTAATGGCTTTGGTTAAATTAGTCTAAGAGATATGCATGAATATGTCAAGATAAAAATTTTTTATTAAAGTTTTTTAAATACAATCGAATTTAGTTTTAAATGCTTAAACTGGATTTGAATTTTTTTTTTCAAATAAAATTTTATTTTCAAAGATATGCATGGATATGTCAAGATAAAATTTTTTTTATTGAGGTTTTTTAAATACAATTTTAGTCTAAGAGATATGCAACAATATGTCAAGATAAAAATTTTTTATTAAGGTTTTTTAATTACAATCGAATTTAGTTTTAGATGCTTAAACTGGATTTGAATTTTTTTTTTCAAATAAAATTTTAGTTTCCAAGATATGCATGGATATGTCAAGATAAAAATTTTTTTATTGAGGTTTTTTAAATACAATTTTAGTCTAAGAGATATGCAACAATATGTCAAGATAAAAATTTTTTATTAAGGTTTTTTAATTACAATCGAATTTAGTTTTAGATGCTTAAACTGGATTTGAATTTTTTTTTTCAAATAAAATTTTAGTTTCCAAGATATGCATGGATATGTCAAGATAAAAATTTTTTTATTGAGGTTTTTTAAATACACTTTTAGTCTAAGAGATGGTTTCATTCAATTTTCTCTGCTCACAATAAACAGATCTCTTTGAAATTTTTAATTTTATTAGTTTGAAGTTAGCCAAAGATTCTGTGAAAATTTCAAGGAAATCTGTCTGTTGTGAGTAGAGAAAATGAAACCACCATACTAAATATATGATAAAATGATGGTTTGGTTCATGTAATAGCTTTGGTTTTATTCAATTTTCTCTGCTCACAATAAACAGATCTCTTTGAAATTTTTAATTATATTAGTTTGAAGTTAGCCAAAGATTCTGTGAAAATTTCAAGGAAATCTGTCTCTTGTGAGTAGAGAAAATTAAACCAAAGCAATACTAAAATGATGATAAAATGATGGTTTGATTTATGTAATGGCTTTGGTTTTATTCAATTTTCTCTCCTCACAACAGACAGATCTCTTTAAAAATTTTAATTATATTAGTTTGAAGTTAGCCAAAGATTCTGTGAAAATTTCAAGGAAATCTGTCTGTTGTGAGTAGAGAAAATGAAACAACCATACTAAATATATGATAAAATGATGGTTTGATTTATGTAATAGCTTTGGTTTCATTAAATTTTCTCTGCTCACAATAGACAGATCTCTTTAAAATTTTTAATTATATTAGTTTGAAGTTAGCCAAAGATTCTGTGAAAATTTCAAGGAAATCTGTTTCTTGTGAGTAGAGAAAATTAAACCAAAGCAATACTAAAATGATGATAAAATGATGGTTTGATTTATGTAATGGCTTTGGTTTTATTCAATTTTCTCTCCTCACAACAGACAGATCTCTTTAAAATTTTTAATTATATTAGTTTGAAGTTAGCCAAAGATTCTGTGAAAATTTCAAGGAAATCTGTCTGTTGTGAGTAGAGAAAATGAAACAACCATACTAAATATATGATAAAATGATGGTTTGATTTATGTAATAGCTTTGGTTTCATTAAATTTTCTCTGCTCACAATAGACAGATCTCTTTGAAATTTTTAATTATATTAGTTTGAAGTTAGCCAAAGATTCTGTGAAAATTTCAAGGAAATCTGTCTTTTGTGAGTAGAGAAAATTAAACCAAAGCAATACTAAAATGATGATAAAATGATTGTTTGATTTATGTAATGGCTTTGGTTTCATTCAATTTTCTCTGCTCACAATAGACAGATCTCTTTGAAATTTTTAATTATATTAGTTTGAAGTTAGCCAAAGATTCTGTGAAAATTTCAAGGAAATCTGTCTCTTGTGAGTAGAGAAAATTAAACCAAAGCAATACTAAAATGATGATAAAATGATGGTTTGATTTATGTAATGGCTTTGGTTTTATTCAATTTTCTCTCCTCACAACAGACAGATCTCTTTAAAATTTTTAATTATATTAGTTTGAAGTTAGCCAAAGATTATGTGAAAATTTTAAGGAAATCTGTCTGTTGTGAGTAGAGAAAATGAAACCACCATACTAAATATATGATAAAATGATGGTTTGATTTATGTAATAGCTTTGGTTTCATTCAATTTTCTCTGCTCACAATAGACAGATCTCTTTGAAATTTTTAATTATATTAGTTTGAAGTTAGCCAAAGATTCTGTGAAAATTTCAAGGAAATCTGTCTCTTGTGAGTAGAGATAATTAAACCAAAGCAATACTAAAATGATGATAAAATGATGGTTTGATTTATGTAATGGCTTTGGTTTTATTCAATTTTCTCTTCTCACAACAAACAGATCTCTTTAAAAATTTTAATTATATTAGTTTGAAGTAAGCCAAAGATTCTGTGAAAATTTCAAGGGAATCTGTTTGTTGTGAGTAGAGAAAATTAAACCAAAGCAATACTAAAATGATGGTTTGATTTATGTAATGGCTTTGGTTTTATTAGTCTAAGAGATATGCATGAATATGTCAAGATAAAAATTTTTTATTAAAGTTTTTTAAATACAATCGAATTTAGTTTTAAATGCTTAAACTGGATTTGAATTTTTTTTTTCAAATAAAATTTTATTTTCAAAGATATGCATGGATATGTCAAGATAAAATTTTTTTTATTGAGGTTTTTTAAATACAATTTTAGTCTAAGAGATATGCAACAATATGTCAAGATAAAAATTTTTTATTAAGGTTTTTTAATTACAATCGAATTTAGTTTTAGATGCTTAAACTGGATTTGAATTTTTTTTTTCAAATAAAATTTTAGTTTCCAAGATATGCATGGATATGTCAAGATAAAAATTTTTTATTGAGGTTTTTTAAATACACTTTTAGTCTAAGAGATGGTTTCATTCAATTTTCTCTGCTCACAATAAACAGATCTCTTTGAAATTTTTAATTTTATTAGTTTGAAGTTAGCCAAAGATTCTGTGAAAATTTCAAGGAAATCTGTCTGTTGTGAGTAGAGAAAATGAAACCACCATACTAAATATATGATAAAATGATGGTTTGGTTCATGTAATAGCTTTGGTTTTATTCAATTTTCTCTGCTCACAATAAACAGATCTCTTTGAAATTTTTAATTATATTAGTTTGAAGTTAGCCAAAGATTCTGTGAAAATTTCAAGGAAATCTGTCTCTTGTGAGTAGAGAAAATTAAACCAAAGCAATACTAAAATGATGATAAAATGATGGTTTGATTTATGTAATGGCTTTGGTTTTATTCAATTTTCTCTCCTCACAACAGACAGATCTCTTTAAAAATTTTAATTATATTAGTTTGAAGTTAGCCAAAGATTCTGTGAAAATTTCAAGGGAATCTGTTTGTTGTGAGTAGAGAAAATTAAACCAAAGCAATACTAAAATGATGGTTTGATTTATGTAATGGCTTTGGTTAAATTAGTCTAAGAGATATGCATGAATATGTCAAGATAAAAATTTTTTATTAAAGTTTTTTAAATACAATCGAATTTAGTTTTAAATGCTTAAACTGGATTTGAATTTTTTTTTTCAAATAAAATTTTATTTTCAAAGATATGCATGGATATGTCAAGATAAAATTTTTTTTATTGAGGTTTTTTAAATACAATTTTAGTCTAAGAGATATGCAACAATATGTCAAGATAAAAATTTTTTATTAAGGTTTTTTAATTACAATCGAATTTAGTTTTAGATGCTTAAACTGGATTTGAATTTTTTTTTTCAAATAAAATTTTAGTTTCCAAGATATGCATGGATATGTCAAGATAAAAATTTTTTTATTGAGGTTTTTTAAATACAATTTTAGTCTAAGAGATATGCAACAATATGTCAAGATAAAAATTTTTTATTAAGGTTTTTTAATTACAATCGAATTTAGTTTTAGATGCTTAAACTGGATTTGAATTTTTTTTTTCAAATAAAATTTTAGTTTCCAAGATATGCATGGATATGTCAAGATAAAAATTTTTTTATTGAGGTTTTTTAAATACACTTTTAGTCTAAGAGATGGTTTCATTCAATTTTCTCTGCTCACAATAAACAGATCTCTTTGAAATTTTTAATTTTATTAGTTAGCCAAAGATTCTGTGAAAATTTCAAGGAAATCTGTCTCTTGTGAGTAGAGAAAATTAAACCAAAGCAATACTAAAATGATGATAAAATGATGGTTTGATTTATGTAATGGCTTTGGTTTTATTCAATTTTCTCTCCTCACAACAGACAGATCTCTTTAAAATTTTTAATTATATTAGTTTGAAGTTAGCCAAAGATTCTGTGAAAATTTCAAGGAAATCTGTCTGTTGTGAGTAGAGAAAATGAAACAACCATACTAAATATATGATAAAATGATGGTTTGATTTATGTAATAGCTTTGGTTTCATTAAATTTTCTCTGCTCACAATAGACAGATCTCTTTGAAATTTTTAATTATATTAGTTTGAAGTTAGCCAAAAATTCTGTGAAAATTTCAAGGAAATCTGTCTTTTGTGAGTAGAGAAAATTAAACCAAAGCAATACTAAAATGATGATAAAATGATTGTTTGATTTATGTAATGGCTTTGGTTTCATTCAATTTTCTCTGCTCACAATAGACAGATCTCTTTGAAATTTTTAATTATATTAGTTTGAAGTTAGCCAAAGATTCTGTGAAAATTTCAAGGAAATCTGTCTTTTGTGAGTAGAGAAAATTAAACCAAAGCAATACTAAAATGATGATAAAATGATGGTTTGATTTATGTAATGGCTTTGGTTTTATTCAATTTTCTCTCCTCACAACAGACAGATCTCTTTAAAATTTTTAATTATATTAGTTTGAAGTTAGCCAAAGATTATGTGAAAATTTTAAGGAAATCTGTCTGTTGTGAGTAGAGAAAATGAAACCACCATACTAAATATATGATAAAATGATGGTTTGATTTATGTAATAGCTTTGGTTTCATTCAATTTTCTCTGCTCACAATAGACAGATCTCTTTGAAATTTTTAATTATATTAGTTTGAAGTTAGCCAAAGATTCTGTGAAAATTTCAAGGAAATCTGTCTCTTGTGAGTAGAGATAATTAAACCAAAGCAATACTAAAATGATGATAAAATGATGGTTTGATTTATGTAATGGCTTTGGTTTTATTCAATTTTCTCTTCTCACAACAAACAGATCTCTTTAAAAATTTTAATTATATTAGTTTGAAGTAAGCCAAAGATTCTGTGAAAATTTCAAGGGAATCTGTTTGTTGTGAGTAGAGAAAATTAAACCAAAGCAATACTAAAATGATGGTTTGATTTATGTAATGGCTTTGGTTTTATTAGTCTAAGAGATATGCATGAATATGTCAAGATAAAAATTTTTTATTAAAGTTTTTTAAATACAATCGAATTTAGTTTTAAATGCTTAAACTGGATTTGAATTTTTTTTTTCAAATAAAATTTTATTTTCAAAGATATGCATGGATATGTCAAGATAAAATTTTTTTTATTGAGGTTTTTTAAATACAATTTTAGTCTAAGAGATATGCAACAATATGTCAAGATAAAAATTTTTTATTAAGGTTTTTTAATTACAATCGAATTTAGTTTTAGATGCTTAAACTGGATTTGAATTTTTTTTTTCAAATAAAATTTTAGTTTCCAAGATATGCCTGGATATGTCAAGATAAAAATTTTTTTATTGAGGTTTTTTAATTACACTTTTAGTCTAAGAGATGGTTTCATTCAATTTTCTCTGCTCACAATAAACAGATCTCTTTGAAATTTTTAATTTTATTAGTTTGAAGTTAGCCAAAGATTCTGTGAAAATTTCAAGGAAATCTGTCTGTTGTGAGTAGAGAAAATGAAACCACCATACTAAATATATGATAAAATGATGGTTTGGTTCATGTAATAGCTTTGGTTTTATTCAATTTTCTCTGCTCACAATAAACAGATCTCTTTGAAATTTTTAATTATATTAGTTTGAAGTTAGCCAAAGATTCTGTGAAAATTTCAAGGAAATCTGTCTCTTGTGAGTAGAGAAAATTAAACCAAAGCAATACTAAAATGATGATAAAATGATGGTTTGATTTATGTAATGGCTTTGGTTTTATTCAATTTTCTCTCCTCACAACAGACAGATCTCTTTAAAAATTTTAATTATATTAGTTTGAAGTTAGCCAAAGATTCTGTGAAAATTTCAAGGAAATCTGTTTCTTGTGAGTAGAGAAAATTAAACCAAAGCAATACTAAAATGATGATAAAATGATGGTTTGATTTATGTAATGGCTTTGGTTTTATTCAATTTTCTCTCCTCACAACAGACAGATCTCTTTAAAATTTTTAATTATATTAGTTTGAAGTTAGCCAAAGATTCTGTGAAAATTTCAAGGAAATCTGTCTGTTGTGAGTAGAGAAAATGAAACAACCATACTAAATATATGATAAAATGATGGTTTGATTTATGTAATAGCTTTGGTTTCATTAAATTTTCTCTGCTCACAATAGACAGATCTCT